>JARQOD010000008.1:88741669-88814280 GCA_033576555.1 Oophaga sylvatica | reverse complement strand
TGTCTGTTCCACTTAAAATAATTTATTTTCAGAATACATTGACATAAAACACTTTCCTAAAATTAATTACAAGACTTTCTGCTGTAACTAATCATGTGAAAGAATAAAGTAAAATATAAAATCAAAGGGTCTGTGATATTTAGTTAATGATTGGCACTGAAAGAGCAGGCTTACAGATTTATTATTTATTGTGGTCAGTTGGCCACTGACCATAGATCTAATACACACTGCTATAGGCTCATTATGACTGATTTTATGGTGCATGAGGTTAATGCTTATTGATTCATACAAAATTTATAAAAAAAAAAAATTATCATGGACACGTACTCAGGTTTTGTCTGGTGGCTTGGTTGTTCCACAGATCATCATTTTTAATTAAATCCACTCCTTTAGGACTTGGGCACATAAGCAAATTAATAGGGAAATCAGGATATACTCCTAATCAAAGCTCCCATATCCCTTACATTAGAAGATATTGAAGGAAATGGCCAACAGTTTAATGTGTATGAGAGTCTTCTGATTCTTAACCACAGTTGAGTCAGGAAGAAAATATGTCTGCCATTAGGTTGTCAATAATAAGCCATCGCCAATAAGTCAATGCCAGGGAGTTTGGCAGCAGCTCTCTCGCCAACAGCCATCTGATGTGTATGGGGGCCTTGAGATGTGACTTGGCTTCAATTCAGCCCGAGAGGATAAAGCAAGCTTAGGTCTTGTAGTGAAATTTTTCCTACGTTTTCCTTAAATGCAATGAAATTTATACGGATGTCAAGCTATATTGCCATTTGAGGGACTTGTGTGGGTCTGAGTCATGTCCTGTTACAGAAAGTTGTGGTCACGATCTCGAAAAGATGTATTTCACATGCTTAATTCTTAAAAGCTGTTTGGTAACAGGATGGATCACCTGGGCATCATATGCTCCGATGTAATCGGAGTTTGGGCTTTTTCATGTACCCTAAGGCCTGACAGTGTAAGTATGAGGTCATTTTTGAATAAATTTTATTTTGAATAGAGGACAACTGTATAGGGTAGACATCTATGACAATTGAGCAAAAGAATCATTGAACCATGGTCCAGCTCGAGAGGTGGACTAGACTAGTGCAAACTAGCGATGTCATGATGAGTGTTGTGCCATGATGTCATTATTTCACCGGTCCTAGTAATCACAAGAGGTACAAGGATGCCAAATGCTATCAAATGAAGTTTTCTCAGCCCTAGTCTGGCTGTCATACAGTACTGATGTGACTGCTAGGGATCGGGGTCTTGCTATTTTTTTTTTTTGCTCAACTCTAATCACCTATATTTTATCAAATTCTAAAATATGCATCAAAATCCCCAAAGTAGAAGCATATAACAAAACATTTATAACTATAAAAATTAGTAGGTGGAAATGAAGTCATGTCATAAAGATGGACTTAATGAGTGTTGAATTGATGCCTTAAAAAACCCTTAAGATTTAACCTGGTCTTAGCCTCTCTGAATGAGACACACTTTCAAAAGTCCTCATGAAACGCCATTGCCCACTTCGCATAATTTGCATGTGAACACAAAGCTCTTCCCTTGGAGACTTCACAAGAAGTACCAGAGAAGCGTCTTGGGAACATCCTAAGGTTAAAAAACCGTCTCTAGTTTGCATAATGAGCTGCGTATGCTCAGCGGAGTATGTGAAAATTAACATTTTAAAAGAAAACAGGCAGCAGTGATTCTATATAGCAAAGTTTAAGGTACAGGGATCATTGTGTTTATAATGAGCTGAGAAACACAGTTTGTAGTTTTTTACACACTCCCAATAGGCTGCAAATCCATCCAACACTGGAAGACTGGTCTATCGGCAACACAGTCATTTATGGTAGAGCAAAATGAAAAAAACGTTCCGTCTACAAATAATTGGGCAAATTTATTATTCTCAGCACACCTCGACTTTACCAGAAAATGAGAGATTTTTTTTGCAGAAATATGGCACAAATGTTTACATCTGCAGTAGTTTTTCGCCAAAGTTATTCTATATCTGAAAATGTAGTCGAGTCGAAAAAAAATTGAGACAAGCCTCACTTCCCCAAAACAATGCAATAAAATGGGATCAAAATGTCATATGTACCCCAAAATAGTATCAATAAAAACGTTGTGCCCAAAAACAAACCCTCACCTAGCTCCAATGACAGAACAAAAAGTGAAGAATCACAGAAAATGGGGAAACTCATTGTTTAATTATTTTTACAAGGTTCTAAAAAAATTTTTAACCATGAAAATATATATTTAGAAAACCTTACAAGTTTGGCATTGACTTACTGTATTGATTTGGATATCTGTATGATTTTGGGCATTCCTATTACTAGGTATTTTTTTACCGGTGAATGAACGCCAATGACACACAGGTAAGAGACAGTACTACATCTTTGCAAGTGAAAGGTCTGCTATGTTACATATGTTTGTATTAAATCCACCGGTGCGGCAGATACTATATGCTGGATCTCTCCAGATAATATAGGATATTTATTACTGTGGCCAGGATGGGGGTGTAAATGGCTCTGGCTATCATGTTTTAATGAGTTAACTACTTTAAATGATCACTGTCATTTCAGAAAACTTTGCATATATAAGATACTATGTAAGGTATCTCCTTCCTGCCTACTGAACTCATTATCCACTTTGCAAAAACAAAAAAAAACAAATCCACTTTGGTTAAAGCAAGATGGACATTCAGCATAGTGAGGTTTCAAGTTACAAAGTATATTGTTGTCTATGGAGAGGGGAGAAGGAATGAGGAATACCGCATTTTCGGACTATAAGACGCAGCGGACTATAAGACGCACCCAGGTTTTAGAGGTGGAAAATAGGGAAAAAATTATTTGAAGCAAAAATGTGGTAAAATATTTAATAACATAAATAACATACTATTATATGTGGTGTTATTATATATAATAGCATGTTATTATGTTGGAAGCTACGGGTAGGAGATGGTGCTGTGGGACCAGTGTGGTGTCTGTAAAGTACTATGTGAAGAAGCTGGAGGGTGAGTATAAGAATGGGGGCACAGGGCTTATATTTAAAGCACCACTCCAGCACTGAAAAATAACACTGGAGTGCTGCTTTAAGATCCCATGGGAGAACTATAACTCCCAGCATTTCCTGCAGATCCTATGGCATGCTGGGAGTTATAGTCCACCACAGGATGGCACAGTGATTTTTTTATGTGCTGTCATTACTAACCTTTTAATTAATTCTCTGTTGTACAGTGTGTCTGCAGGACCTGTGATGACATCATGAAGAGGCAGGGCTTTGTGTGGTCATATGATGCTCCAGCCCGCCCTCTTCATGACCTCATCACAGGTCCTCCACAGGAGCATTCAGCATGGCATCAGCACAGCCCCCAGGCTGTCAGGTATGCGATGCCTCCTGCTGCACTCTGCTCCTGCCGCTTCCTTCTCCTTCCCACACAGATCCCCACAGCTGCTGCAGGAATCAGGCGCTGGGGAACCATGTGGCTCTGTCATTTGCTGCTCCCTGCTCACTGCTCAGCTGATAGGTGGGCGGGGAAGCGGCTAATGAATATTCACTGCACTTAAGTATCGGTGTTATGTTACGGTAGCTGAGGAGTGCAGGCAAAAAAGGAAATACACCAGAGCAGTTGGAATCTATGAGATTGCAGTACCCTGACTAACCACCGCAACTAGAGGCAGCCGTGGAGCGTTCCTACGTTGGTCCTAGACGCCTCGTCACAGCCTGAGAAACTAACTACACCTAAAGATAGAAATAGAAAAGCTATCTGCCCCGTAGCAGAACCCCAAAGATAATAGAAAGCCCCCAAACATGTAATGGCGGTTAGACAAGAAGAAATACTGACACAGAAAGAAAATAGTATGAGCAAACGCTGGGGCCCAAACTATCTAAATAGAAAAGGACAGGAAGGGTACTTACTGCAATCCCAGAAAACCCTGAAAAACACCAACTCTACTAATTTCAAAATCACCTGAGATCACACGACCTCTACCACCTAAATTAGTTCTCTGGTGTAACAAAAACAGCAGCCACTGAAAAAACTGGAAAAAGCAAAAGTACAAAACACAGTGGCTGAACTAAACTGAGAGGGCAAAAGCCCCCGGAGGGACCCAGAAGGCCCCCACAGAAGTGCAGGACCAAATGCAAAAATATAGCAAAAACACAAAATAAGAAATTGTCTTATCTGATAGCAGGAGATGCAGACACGACACAGCAGGCTACAAGGGAAACTGGAAAGAAGGATTCAGACCAGAACAATTGATCACCGGCAACCCTGATGGGAAAATGATTCCCTTAAATAAGGCCAATCAGTAACACCTGATTCCCAGTCCTCACAATCCTCACTAGTACCGCTTGTAACCACCAGAGGGAGCCTCTGCTCAGAACTCATCTCAAACCCATTCACAACAGTACCCCCCCCTTGAGGAGGGGTCACCGAACCCTCATTTGAGCAACCAGGTCGGTCAGGATGAGTTCTATGATACGCACGGATAAGTCTCCTAGCATGGATGTCCGAAGCAAACACCCAAGAATTATCTTCCTGACCATAACCTCTCCATTTAACCAAATACTGGAGTCTTCGTCTAGAAAAACGAGAATCCAATATTTTCTCAACCACATACTCCAGATTGCCCTCAACCAAAACAGGGTCAGGAGGCACAGCAGCAGGAACCACTGGCTCAACAAACCTCTTCAACAAGGACTTGTGGAACACGTTATGGATCTTAAATGTCCCTGGAAGAAGCAAACGAAAAGAAACAGGATTAATAATCTCCATGATCTTATAAGGTCCAATGAACCTAGGCTTAAATTTAGGAGATGCTACTCTCATAGGAATATTCTTTGAGGACAACCAGACCAAGTCCCCCACTTTAAACCGAGGACCATCAGTCCTATGCCGGTTAGCAAACCGCTGGGCCTTCTCCTGAGAGAGGGACAACCTCTCCACTACCTGGTCCCAAATCTGCTGCATACGCTCAACAACAGAGTCAACACCTGGACAGACAGAAGCCTCCGTCTGTCCTGAAGAAAATCGAGGGTGAAACCTAGAATTACAGAAAAACGGAGACATCAAAGTGGCAGAGCTAGCCCTATTATTAAGAGCAAACTCAGCCAAAGGCAAAAAAGAGACCCAGTCATCCTGATCAGCAGACACAAAGCATCTTAGATAAGTCTCCAATGTCTGGTTTGTTCTCTCAGTTTGACCATTGGTCTGAGGATGAAATGCCGAGAGAAAGACAATTGAACACCCAGTTTAGAACAAAAAGTCCTCCAAAATCTGGAAACAAACTGGACTCCTCTGTCAGACACAATGTTCTCAGGAATGCCGTGTAAACGAACCACGTGCTGAAGGAACAACGGCACCAATTCAGAGGAGGAAGGCAACTTAGGTAATGGCACAAGATGTATCATTTTGGAAAACCTATCACAAATTACCCAGATGGTGGTCATTCTCTGAGAAACAGGAAGATCGGAAATGAAATCCATAGAGATATGGGTCCATGGTCTCTTGGGCACAGGCAATGGCATCAACAAACCACTAGAGCGAGAGCAAGGCTTGGAGCGAGAGCAAGTCCCGCAGGACTGCACAAATTCCCTGACGTCACGAGACAAGGTAGGCCACCAAAAGGACCGACTAACCAAGTCTCTGGTACCAAAAATTCCGGGATGCCCAGCCAATGCGGAACAATGAATCTCAGACATCACACTCTTTTTCCATTGGTCCGGGACAAACAATTTTCCAACAGGGCAGCGCTCGGGCCTATCCTCCTGACACCCCTCCAGAGCAAGTCTCAAATTGGGCGAGATGGCGGAAAGAACTACACCCTCCTTCAAAATAACAGAGGGATCAGATAGCTCAGGAGAGTCCGCAAGGAAACTCCTCGAGAGGGCATCCGCTTTAACATTCTTAGTGCCAGGAAGAAAGGAAACCACAAAATTAAAACGTGTGAAAAACAAGGCCCACCTGGCCTGTCTAGGATTGAGTCGCTTGGCAGATTCCAGATAGACCAGATTCTTATGGTCCGTAAGGACCACCACCTGATGTTTGGCTCCCTCCAGCCAATGTCTCCACTCTTCAAAAGCCCACTTCATGGCCAATAACTCCCGATTACCCACGTCATAATTACGTTCAGTAGGAGAAAATTTTCGAGAGAAAAAGGCACAAGGGTTACTTTTAGAGGTCTCTGGATCTTTTTGGGACAAAACGGCACCTGCCCCAATTTCAGAGGCATCAACCTCCACTTGAAATGGCAGAGAAACATCAGGCTGCCGTAGAACAGGAGCAGAAGTGAATCTCTGCTTAAGTTCCTGAAACGCAGAGACTGCCTCAGGAGGCCAATTCACCACATCAGAACCCTTTCTGGTCAAATCAGTTAATGGTTTAACAATAACAGAGAAATTACCAATAAATTTACGATAAAAATTGGCAAAACCCAAAAATCTCTGAAGAGCCTTTAATGAAGTAGGTTGGACCCAATCACAGATGGCCTGAACCTTGACCGGGTCCATTTCAATAACAGATGGGGACAAAATGAATCCCAGAAATGAGATCTTCTGTACGCCAAAAAGACACTTTGATCCCTTCACATACAGAGCATTCTCTCTCAAAATCTGGAATACAGTTCGAACATGTTTCACATGAGAGTCCCAGTCATTAGAAAAAATCAAGATATCATCCAAATAAACAATCAGAAACTTGTCCACAAAATCCCTGAAAATGTCATTCATGAAGGACTGGAAGACGGAAGGAGCATTAGTGAGCCCAAAGGGCATCACAAGGTACTCAAAATGCCCTTCAGGGGTGTTAAATGCCGTCTTCCATTCATCCCCGTGCTTAATGCGAATAAGGTTATACGCCCCCCTGAGGTCAAGCTTGGTAAACCAAGTAGCGTTTTTCACCCTGGAAAACAGGTCAGAAATCAAGGGTAACGGGTATTGATATTTCACAGTAATATTGTTCAAGAGACGATAATCAATACACGGCCTTAATGAACCATCTTTTTTGGCCACAAAGAAAAAACCGGCACCTAAGGGTGAAGAGGATGGTCTGATATGACCCTTCTCCAATGATTCCTTGATATAAGACCGCATAGCGTCATGTTCAGGTACAGACAAGTTAAAAAGGCGACCCTTAGGGAATTTACTACCTGGCACTAATTCAATAGCGCAGTCATAGCTCCTATGGGGAGGTAAGGATGCAGATTTACTTTCGCTAAACACATCAGAAAAATCAAACAAAAAGTCAGGAACATCCTCAGCCTGGGGGAGGCAGAAAAAACAGGAGTGTTGGTATTAACACATTGGCAGCCCCAACTGGTTACAGACACAGATTTCCAATCCAAAACAGGGTTATGAGACTGTAACCAAGGGAAACCCAGCACTATAATGTCATGCAGATTATATAGAACCAAAAATTTGCAGCACTCCTGGTGATCAGGTTCAACCCTCATTATCACCTGAGTAGAAAACTGGGGTTTATTCTCAGCCAAAGGGGTAGAATCGATCCCCAGTAAAGGAATAGACTTCTGTAGGGGTATCAAGGAAAACCCACAACGTTTAGCAAAATCATAATCCATCAGGTTAATAGCTGCTCCAGAATCAACGAAAGCCTGAGCAGAAAATGAGGACAGAGAGCATATCAGAGTGACAGTTAATAAAAACTTAGTCTGAACACTTCCCAAGACAACTGAGCGTGCAAAATGTCTTCCCCGCTTAGGGCAGACTGAAATAGCATGAGAGGCATCACCACAGTAGAAACATAACCCATTGCGCTTTCGAAACTCATGACGCTGTGCCTCAGACACCACTCCATCACACTGCATGGGCTCAGCAGCTGGCTCACAAGGCAACACCACTCCACGCATACTTCTCCGCTCACGCAAACGTCTGTCAATTTGAATCGCCAATGACATAGAATCATTGAGACCAGAGGGGACAGGGAATCCCACCATAACATCCTTTACATTATCCGACAGACCCTTCCGGAAAAGGGCTGCCAAAGCGTCGTCATTCCATTTGGTCAGGACTGCCCACCTACGGAATCTCTGACAGTATAACTCAGCGTCATCAAGCCCCTGATTTAATGCCAACAAGGCTTTTTCAGCTTGATCAGTGACATTAGGCTCATCGTACAATACACCCAAAGCCTGAAAAAATGCATCAACATCACTCAAAACAGGATCCCCAGGTATCAGGGAAAAAGCCCAATCCTGAGGATCGCCGCGCAGGAGAGAGATGATAATTTGAACCTGCTGCGCTGCGTTTCCTGAGGACTTAGATTTTAAGGCAAGAAACAATTTACAATTATTTTGAAATTCTGAAACTTAGCTCGATCCCCTAAAAACAAATCTGGCATGGGGATCCTAGGTTCCACAACAGGCAACCTAGCAAGATATGCAGCAATACTCTGAACCTCAGTGGCAAGCTGATCCACACGGCCAGACAACTGTGCAAACTCCATTGGGAGAAAAGATCCTCCCCAGCACCCAGAGATACAGAGGGAAAAAAAAAAAAAAAATGCAACAAACAGAAAAATATCTCTGACAACTTTTCTTCCTTCAAAATATTTTTTCCCTTCTGTGAGTACCATACAATTTTTATGGCCGGTGATACTGTTATGTTACGGTAGCTGAGGAGTGCAGGCAAAAAAGGAAATACACCAGAGCAGTTGGAATCTATGAGATTGCAGTACCCTGACTAACCACCGCAACTAGAGGCAGCCGTGGAGCGTTCCTACGTTGGTCCTAGACGCCTCGTCACAGCCTGAGAAACTAACTACACCTAAAGATAGAAATAGAAAAGCTATCTGCCCCGTAGCAGAACCCCAAAGATAATAGAAAGCCCCCAAACATGTAATGGCGGTTAGACAAGAAGAAATACTGACACAGAAAGAAAATAGTATGAGCAAACGCTGGGGCCCAAACTATCTAAATAGAAAAGGACAGGAAGGGTACTTACTGCAATCCCAGAAAACCCTGAAAAACACCAACTCTACTAATTTCAAAATCACCTGAGATCACACGACCTCTACCACCTAAATTAGTTCTCTGGTGTAACAAAAACAGCAGCCACTGAAAAAACTGGAAAAAGCAAAAGTACAAAACACAGTGGCTGAACTAAACTGAGAGGGCAAAAGCCCCCGGAGGGGACCCAGAAGGCCCCCACAGAAGTGCAGGACCAAATGCAAAAATATAGCAAAAACACAAAATAAGAAATTGTCTTATCTGATAGCAGGAGATGCAGACACGACACAGCAGGCTACAAGGGAAACTGGAAAGAAGGATTCAGACCAGAACAATTGATCACCGGCAACCCTGATGGGAAAATGATTCCCTTAAATAAGACCAATCAGTAACACCTGATTCCCAGTCCTCACAATCCTCACTAGTACCGCTTGTAACCACCAGAGGGAGCCTCTGCTCAGAACTCATCTCAAACCCATTCACAACATATCGGGACCAGTGGTTTCCCCAGCGCTGGATTCCTGCAGCAGAAGGGATATTTTCCTGCCTCCTGTGATCTCACTCCACCGCTGCCCCCGTCCCCACGTTACATTCCGACCATAAGACGCACCCACACTTTCCTCCCAAATTTGGAGGAAAAAAAGTGCGACTTATGGTCCGAAAAATACGGTACTTAGCAAAAAAAGAGTAAGAAAAAGGAAATGAAGATGCAGCTTTTAGCAAATGTATTTTGCTTCAGTTCTGGATTCACATCCACACAGCTCAGTACTACTATTTAATGTCCTCCACATGCTGCTGATTCTGTCTGTGTGCTACCAAAAACAAAAAGCAGGAATTCTCCTCTAGCAGGGCAGTGCTGCATATAGGAAACATCATAGTGGCTAGTTTCTTACCACCAGGTTGGAGCTGACTAAAAATTGGAGATATAGACGGCAGAGGGAAAAACATGCACAATATTCATATAATGGCCATAAATAGTGGTGTTATTCCTCATGATTACACACAGGACAGCTAATTCTGAAACAACAGGAATGCTTTAAGGATTTGCTATTTCCGCAAACATAAATCTGCATTATCGTACAGAAGAGTCGTAAAGTATACTGTGCAGTCACATGTAATTCATCCCCGGTATTTTCATCCGACCATGTAGTATTCAAATACAATTCTTTATGATATTATTTGCCTTCACATTCTACTTCATTTACATAGGCAGTGTGCATGAATTGGTATATATTTTCTTGTCTGTGAATCTGTAATACAACAGATCATTTCCCTTCCAATAAAATTCGCTTCATTGTTGCTGGGATTTTTCATGTGTGAAATCTATCATCACCCATTATGGTCCTGAGACCAGAGATCTGATAATGCTGCAATCAAGTAGAACTTCTGTACTGCATACAAGTGGATAATACTGCGCAGACACATACAAGGGTTTCATATTTTGCAACCAAGAATAGGCAAAATGTACGCTCCTTCGTGCACATACAATTTTCATCTAGTGGAAGCAAGACAAGAAATATTATATTCAGCTTTTTTTTATATGTTTTCATAGCCAGCAACTACAGTGGTGGCCAAAAGTATTGGCACCCCTGCAATTCTGTCAGATAATACTCAGTTTCTTCCTGAAAATGATTGCAATCACAAATTATTTGCTATTTTTATCTTCATTTAATTTGCTTGCAAGGAAAAAACACAAAAGAGAATGAAGCAAAAATCAAATCCTTGATCATTTCACACAAAACTCCAAAAATGGGCCAGACAAAAGTATTGGCACCCTCAGCCTAATACTTGGTTGCACAACCTTTAGCCAAAATAACTGTGAACAACTGCTTCCGGTAACCATCAATGAGTTTCTTACAATGCTCTGCTGGAATTGTAGACCATTCTTCTTTGGCAAACTGCTCCAGGTCCCTGATATTTGAAGGGTGCCTTCTCCAAACTGCCATTTTGAGATCTCTCCACAGGTGTTCTATGGGATTCAGGTCTGGGACTCATTGCTGGCCACCTTAGAAGTCTCCAGTACTTTCTCTCAAACCATTTTATAGTGCTTTTGGAAGTGTGTTTTGGGTCATTGTCCTGCTGGAAGACCCATGACCTCTGAGGGAGACCCAGCTTTTTCACACTGGGCCCTACATTATGCTGTAAAATTTGTTGGTAGTCTTCAGACTTCATAATGCCATGCACACAGTCAAGCAGTCCAGTGCCAGAGGCAGCAAAGCAACCCCAAAACATCAGGGAACCTCTGCCATGTTTGACTGTAGGGACCGTGTTCCTTTCTTTGAATTTCTCTTTTTTTTTCCTGTACACTCTATGTTGATGGTTTTTGCCAAAAAGCTCGACTTTTGTCTCATCTGACCAGAGAACATTCTTCCAAAACGTTTTAGGCTTTCTCAGGTAAGTTTTGGCAAACTCCAGCCTGGCTTTTTTATGTCTTGGGGTAAGAAGTGGGGTCTTCCTGGGTATCCTACCATACAGTCCCTTTTCATTCAGACGCCGACGGATAGTAGGGGTTGACACTGTTGTACCCTCGGACTGCAGAGCAGCTTGAACTTGTTTGGATGTTAGTCGAGGTTCTTTATCCACCATCCGCACAATCTTGTGTTAAAATCTCTCGTCAATTTTTCTTTTCCTTCCACATCTAGGGATGGTTAGCCACAGTGCCATGGGCTTTAAACTTCTTGATGACACTGTGCACGGAAGACACAGGAACATTCAGGTCTTTGGAGATGGACTTGTAGCCTTGAGATTGCTCATGCTTCCTCACAATTTGGTTTCTCAAGTCCTCAGACAGTTCTTTGGTCTTCTTTCTTTTCTCCATGCTCAATGTGGTACACACAAGGACATAGGACAGAGGTTGAGTCAACTTTAATCCATGTTAACTGGCTGCAAGTGTCATTTAATTATTGCCAACACCTGTTAGGTACCACAGGTAAGTTACAGGTGCTGGTGATTACACGAATTAGAGAAGCATCACATGATTTTTCAAACAGTGCCAATACTTTTGTCCACCCCCTTTTTTAGGTTTGGTGTGGAATTATATCCAATTTGGCTTTAGGGCACTTCTTTTTGTGTTTTTTCATTGAAGACAAATTAAATGCAGATAATAATACCAAAGAATTTGTGTTTGCAATCATTTTCAGCAAGAAACTGAGTATTATCTGACAGAATTTCAGGGGTGTGTCAATACTTTTGGCCACCACTGTATAGTTAAAGGGGTTGTCCACTACTTGGCACAACCACTTTTCATTCACCATGTTTGGCCCCTTTAAAATAGAAACACCTATACTCACCCCCCAGTGCCAGTACCATTCCAAGCAGTGTCAGCACTCGTGTTCCCTGATGTCACATGAGGTTCCTATGACACATGAGCCCTGCACCCAATCAGCCCCGGCTTCACTGTCCCCGCTTTCAAACAAATTGAACATCAAGAGGAAGTCAGAAAGCAGAAGCAGCACTGACCTACTCTTGAGGTTCAATAAGTCCGAAGGCGGGCACAGTGAAGCTGGGGCTGATTTGGCTCAGGGCTCTCATGGTGTAACAACCTCACGTGAGCCCCGAGAATGTGAGTGCCGACTCGGATAGAATGACGCCAGCACCAAAGGTGAGTTCAGGTATTTTTTAATTTAATGGCGCCAAACAAGAGGAATGAAAAGGAATTTCAAAAATTGGGGAGAACCCCAAATAAACCGTCACTAGAAGAACACAAAATTTAATTCTTATTTCTATTAATTAAAATAAAAAAATAAATATATGAATATACAAAGGGTATAAAATGTTTTGTCCCTAATCTGACAACAAGTTTTAGCACCAGCGCCCCACCAGTAGCCTATGTCCCATCCCCTAATGACGCCGCTAGCGCCGTGAAACATGTTGGGAGGGAGCTGGTGCTAAAATTTGTTGTCCTATTCTGCAAATATGTATTAGCATACTGTGTGCTATTCACTTTATAAATATAAATTAGCAGGAATACTGCATAAAATAACTACAGACTTCTGAGACAGATTAGGGACAAAATGTTTTATACCCTTTGTATATACTTTATTTTAATCAACAGAAATAAAAGTTAAAATTGATGGTCTTCTAGTGAGGGTTTATTTCTTATGTCTTCTGGACAGCTTATCAAAAAATCATGGACAAACAATATTTTTTACGTACATATTGGAAAACCAATAAAAAGTCATTATGATTATCAGTGATACATGCCTACAGCCCATAATTCTTATATGAAAACTTCAGTAGCATTCACTGTAAACTGTAAAATGGTGATCATTAGATTCTCTGTAATCTGTTTATGTTTCTTCAGCTTCAACAAAAATCACGGACGCCTTACATTTTTTTTACGAACAAGGCAAAAAAGTTGCCTAATTTTATGGACTGTGCTGGAATTTCTGGATGGATGGCAACCCTGATAGGTGCGGGTGTAAGAGATAGACATCGCATCAATCAACTATAGCATATTCTGTGGAGTAAATGTGAGAGATGAGAAGGATTCTAATTCTTTCACTTTGGTTTCTCAACTACAACCTTCCAACGTATTCTGCATATGCTACAGGCTCCAAACACCAGAGAGAATAGCAAAATGACTGCATGTTGATAAACTATACAGGGGAAGTTGCCCCAAAAAATGTCCCCTTCTCTGCAAAACTTTGTCCAATAACTGCACGACGCTGTGCCTCACAGACTCCTTGCAAAAGTTATCTGCTACATTTCCGAGATCCAAGCATCAACGGTATTACGTACAGAGTAAAGATTAGTGAATCAACCAGATTTTGAGTCTATTAGCGCGTTTCTTCCCAGAGAAATCATTCAGACCATGGAGTATAATACACAAACAAAAAGTAGAAAAAATCCTCATAATCACATCATTGCTCACTTCTTTGCCCCCTCTGCTCCTCTCTGTCACTTGTCCGGTACCCGTAGAATTTTCTGATACCTGCCACTCATGCTGAAATTCCCAGGCCTCTCACAGTGAGCAGAGACTTATGGTTCTCATGAGGTCCTCAAACGTTCTGGGTAAAAGCGTGAAAGGTCATGACATGATCACGTGCCCGGTGCCCTTACACGCACATGCGCAGAACCGGATTTCCGCGTGAGCAGTGAGTATCCAAAGATGTGAAGAGAATCGGACAAATGATGGTGAAAAGCAGCGGTGCCAAAGACGTGAGCGGTAACGAGAGTATAAGGATTTTTTTCCTTTTTTACCTTTTGATGGCCCTTTAAGATTCAGAAAAATGGCAGCCGCTTGCTGAATCCTCACGGAAGCAAATTACTAAAAATAAGCATTTTGCGAATGCAGATTTTTGTAAAATTTGAGTAAAACTCAATTACAGTCAAATTTATTCGCTTATCTGTAGAACAGATTATATGCAGGAGAATGACCGAGAAGAAGGTAAGCTAAATTTCAAGGGTAAAGGTACTGCCACACTAAACACCTCCCGCTAACGATCACGATAACGACGCATACTAATGCGATCGCTAGCGTGATCGTTTTAATGTCGCTAGTAGCTGCCACACTTAGCGATCTCGTTAACGTCGCATAAGCGGTTAGCGATCTCCTTAACGACTTTGACGATCATTGCGATGTGCAAAACAGCGCACATCGTTCACAACATCGCTCACAAAAGGTACCAGACACAGCGATATAAGCTCACCAGCGGGACGCCAACGATGAAAATACGGTCCAGAACTCTAGTGAACGATGAGCGAGATCACAGCAGGGGCCACGTCGTTAGTACATGCCACACACAACAACGTCACTAACGAGATCGCTAAATAGTGACGTTTTTTAGCGATCTCGTTAGCGACGCTGTTTAGTGTGGCATACCCTTAAGAGTAATGGGACCATTGGTGATCAGCTAATCAATGGGATTGTGTCTAGAGTAGTCAGTGTTGTCCATGTTTTGACAAGACCTTTCACACTTTACTCTTTTGCTGTGATTGACAATTTTGCAAGATATTTTAGTCTAATTTTAAAAGAAAATAAAAAGGGATAAAAAGATGTGACAGCACAGAGCAGAAATATACATTATCAGCACTTGGCATAATGAAAATCTCACAAATTCTACACATGTAGAAATAAAGTGCATAAAACAGCAGGAATAAATGGCCAGACTCTGCAAATGATACTGTAATCAGCTGTGGCGTATCTCTGCTCCCTCTTAATAATTAAGATTAGCAGACGAGATATATCAGTTGGTAATTATCTGGAACAACAACGTGTGTTTTCACGGATTAGAGATTATTCGGCTACTGGTCACATCCTATTACACAGTGTCTTCATTCCGCATGTATACCTTCTATGGCTAAGAAATTCATATCTGGAAAAATATACAACAATGCTACAAACAAGACAAAAAATATACAAAATAGTTAAAAAAAAATTGGCAAATTTTGTGATTTAGAAGGGGTGGAACGTCTTATTGCCAACATATTTTGTTATTTTAGAAATGTGATGCATAAGATAACAGCCATATTAATAAAGCTCGTGGATCATATTCCACTTGCCAGAAAAAAAGCGACAATTCTGTTGCGTGAATAAAAGATTGATTATGATCACCAAGTAAGAAACTTACGACTTTTGCGGGATGGATTTCACAGCAGGTTTGTTTGTGACTTCACATCGTTCTATGGAAAGAAAAAGAAAAAACATGTTATAAATATCTAGATTTCCCAACACTTCGTGTATATGTGGCAATGCAGTAACAGCAATTTTCCAATTATAGGAAAATGCATAATTGGCAAACACTTTATATATAATCTTCACAAACAGAAATTACCTCATGGTGTATGACAAGCATACAGCGTAGGGACATCAAATGCCTTAGTTCTGCCTTGTGAGTCCATGAACGGATTATAAGCTCCAATGTACAACTTTATCAGGCTACCGGGTCACACTAGAAATAATCCCAACTTGTCAAGAGTAAGACCATGCAACAATTTGGTCTCCGGGCTTGTAGAGGGTATGTTCTCCTAGCTAATCTCGGAGTCATGGATAAATAGTATTGTTTGCATGATGTACATGCGTCTATACTTATGGGTGGCATAGCCACTCTGTAGGGGGTCAAAGAGTTAGGTTTTGGAGCTTTTGTGTTCAGGGCTAAGAGCAATGTCTCTAATGTAAATTTGGCCAAATTTTTAATATACTCATTATAGGTTCTTTTCTTCAGGAGTGCACTGCTTGGTCTATTGGCTTTCTGGTTGCTGGGGCAGTGCGCTCCTGCAGACTGACAGATCAGGCAGGCGGTACAGTCATGCCATTGGTCCAAACTGAGTATTCATCCAGGCTACTAACAAAGACAGCATTGCCTCTGCAGCATTGGAGTAGAGCAAAAGGAATGGTCCAGTGATCTGTCCAGTTTCAGTGCAGTATGAGAAGGCTACTAAGGATAGAGCCTGAAAACGGGTCCTGCTTCTTGCCTAGGTAACGGGCCACTTTCAGACTGCAGAGTAGCCAGTAACCTGGACAATGAGCTGTCCATTGTAAAAATTAAAATGTCTCTATTCTTGACAATAGAAAGGATTTTTAACAAGAGGGTAATTGCAAAACCACTGGTTTTCATAAGCATTTTGCAGTTTTAACCACTTAAGAAAGTTTTTTTTGTATATTATATATACACACTTCTATATAGAGAGAGTGAGAAAGAGGAGTAGAGACAAGAGAAGAGACGAGGAAATAATAATAGGATCAAATTCAGCTCATAATAGTTCATGGTTCAAAAATAAGAATCTTGTAGAAAACCCATCGTGGGCATTACAATATGATTATGTAGGTGAAGAGAAGACATACTTTGTATGCTGTATCCTGAGGTCAGATGTTGAGAGTCCTGTAAAAATAAACATAAATAAATCAAACAGTAATCCACATATCATCTAGATATAAAGATTTAGGTCACATAGCTGGAGGCTTGTGTATTATCTCTCACTATCAATCACATATTTAACCTTATCTAAAATTTATAAGACTGGAATAGGGATAAAACGCCAAGTACAAATAAGATCTACAGTAAAGAGACATTATTATATAAAATGGTAAAAATGAACTATTAGCACTTGGCTCAGGTTTAATCATTTTGGATTCGAATTTCTGGCTCTTTTAGGTGAAGTTATTTTTTCAATGAAATGCCATTTAGCAAAGTTTAAAGTATAAAAGTATCTTGCATTTTTTTTGCTTTATGTATCAAATTTTGTTATAATAAATGTAGCGATTGTGATGAAACAGTGATATTAATTCTATCTTGAATTCACCAGTTGATTTCTTAAAAGTTCACAATGGAAATGTTACAAAAGCAAAACTTTCATATGCTATTAAAATACTGCTACTAAAGCTCATATATGAATACAGGTTAGAGAAAAATTAATTCCCTCAATCCAGTGCAATCTAATTTACTTATACAGAAGAAGCAGAGAGTCAACTTCAACAAGCAGTAACCCACAATAGTGGTCACTTTTTTGACCTGTGGGTTTCAAAAATTTGGAATACTTAAAAATTGTACAATCTGTATCTTCTCAAACTTGACAACGCTCACATTACACACGCTCTGACTAAACTTAGGACATATCAGAAGATTCTTATAGTAAAAGTTCATGTGTTAGGACGTTCGCCAATCGTTAGAACTTTAGGGAAGTTTGTCCTTCAGACTTGATCTTCAGATCATGTGAACAAGATATTGCTCAGAATTTACCATAGATTATTTATACCAGTTGGGGCTTACCTTGCTAGGAATTGGGAATTTGGACTGCTCTGCTTTACATGGGGTGTGGATTCCAGTTAGAGGAGGGGGCCACAAATGAGTCATTTCCTGCAGAACAGAGTCAAATTAGCATAAAGTGATGGGTTTGACCTAAACATCTCAACCACGAAAACAGAAAATTAATCCTTAAAATGGTTGCCCTACATTTTTTTTTTATAAGACATTTGACCCAACACCTACCTCAAGTGTTTATGATAGCTACAGTTCATACATTTCTCATCGAAGACTCTATTACTAATTGAATGAACATATTAAGAAGTATAACATCTAGTTTTCTTTTTGTTATTCCCCGAGAGACAGACATGAATGGTTCCCAGAAGAAAATGGCCATTACACAAACCTTTATTTCCCTGGAAATTTATTAAACTGATTGTAACCATTTCATGTGAAATGATTAAAGTTTTCCCAGTATATTCCAATTAAAACTGAAAATAGATCTTCAAAGAGACCACAGCACATCAGATATTTCGGCAATTCCCTCATCTTACAGAAAAGAAATGTCGGCATTTAACCAACAAAGGACATGGATAAGATTACGTATGTGACCTCAGTTTTTGTCATCAATATGATCAACTACATTCTAGAATATGATGAGTCCTAACACATCCCTCTTACACATTTCAGGATACCACTGCTATAGATGATAGCTGGGAGCAATGTTACAGATTTTGCCTTGGGATTCAAGTTCCTCACATTACATCTGTGGACCTGCAGATGTTCTCCAGTGTACGAGCTGCTAGCAATAACATATATTTTACTGCATTACTATTGTTTCCTTCTTTCTCACATATCACTCTTCTTGCCCATCATCATATGTCTATTGATTAGCTCAGATGTTCTTTATAATCTCTATAAACACATTTTATTATAACTCCAAATTCCGCGAGAAGCATTTTCCAGTACTTTCAGACATGTACAAAGTGTTCTCTCATTTTAGTGTCAGTTGTGTCATTGCTTTTGATAAGGTAATATGCAGTAATTGTCAGGCTCTATGCTTGGAAAAATGATTTGTAAATTGCAGGGAAACAGTAACTAATATAGAATACCTAACATGACCTTGACAGGAGTGCTGCAATAATGCCTCTAATAAGCCGATGCTAGAAACCGTTCTAATTTTTCATGTTTCACAATATTAATTTGTTAGGAAATTAATTTACGGAACTTAATGAATGGACTTTCAAAGAAACACACAGCTCAATTTTTTTCCTTTCTTTTTCCCATTCTACCTACTTTTATAAATTACACTACCCACAAGGGAACATCTTTGGATAAAACCATTTATGAATTGAGCCTTGTAGCTACTGAGTTGAAGTCTATTTTGGAAGCCACATTTTGTTGTCCCATTACTGTATACAAACACCATGGTTAATGAAGAGTGGCTTCTACAGCTACTCAACAGCCAAAGCATTTACCCTGCAAGTCCCCTAAGCATTGTCTCTGAACATGAGACTCTACCAAATATTATAAAAATACAACTTGGTGGGCGTCATTTATCAACATATAGCCTAGTTGTAGATCCAGGTCAGAGAATAGCAGAGTTCTAGTCTCTTAAAAAAAATTGAAGAAATCAATGTTTTCGTCTAAGGGCAGGTGCAAATGAGCGTATTTTTGGTCTCAGTGTGATCCGACAAAACATAGATTCGCACTCGGACCAATGTTAGTCTATGGGGCTGTGCACATGTCCACTTTTTTGCTTGGACAGTGTCTGTCTGAAGGAAAAAATGCTGCCTGCCCAAGTTTGATCTAATATTTGGATCACAGAAAGCCATCGAAGTCAATGGGTGCATGGAAACCATTGGATTGCACACCGACATAATCTGACTGCAGTCTGATTTCAGTAGCCTCACAGAATGGAAAAGATGGAGAATTTTTTTTCTCCATCTTCTCCACAGAATCAGACCACACTATGATCACTCTCTGATCAAACTCTCATCAGAGTGTCATTCGCATTGACAATCCAAATCCTTTGGATGAGAGAATCTATGGCTGCCTGTACCTGCCCTAACACAAATTTGGAACAGTCACAATGTTACCAACATAATTATATATACAGTATTCAATTAATTTATTTTTTTAAAGGTCACAATCATATAAGGGCTTGCCTGACCAGTGACTGTTGTCCACGTGACCAAATAGTAATTGAGAGCAAGCTTCAACAAATGAACGTTTAATTTAATAATTTTGACTATTTCTGCCATCTCTAACATAAATAGAAGGGCCTGTTCGAGCCCTTCTGTGTTCTCTATGAGAAAGCCACCCACAAACACTTCTGCTGGTAACGTCTCTCCGGGAGAACAAAGCGACTGGCAATCCAAAATATGTCATACCCAATCAACATTTCCCCCACCAATCACTTGGCCAATGCACCCATAAACATTACAGTGGTGGCCAAACTGGTCGACATCAGTGGATGTAGCCAACATTAGTGTATGCAGGACTTTAGAATAGGTCATCAGTGTCAGATCGGAGAGGGTCCAACGCTTGACAGCTGTTATCAGCTAAGACGTGACCAGGTGTAAACAGTGAATAGAGCCAGGACAGCACAGCTCTACAGTACTGCAGTTCAGCTCCTATTCAAGTGAATAGAATGCTTGTGTGAGGTTGTATCCCTAATAATCTTATAAATTCCAAGGATAGGTCATGAATACCAAAGTAGTGGACAAAACCATTAACACTGGTTGTTGCTAGAACTAGACACCCTAAACCATATGAATGGTGCACATTTCTTGAGACAAAAGGTTTGGCTGAAGAAGACTGGGGCTCTTATGTCAAAAGCATAGAGTGTACAGAAGCATCAATAGTGAGGAGCTAAACGTAGTTATATTTTCTAAACCAAGAAAAAAAGTGAACTACACCAGTGGAACACTTGTATCACACGTGGAGATGATCGATCCTATATTTCTGAAGTGAGGCGGGATCAGCAACTGGTGTACAGTGCTCGGCATGAAAAATTACATGTGTATATTGAACGTTCAAAAAGAAATGCGCCACTCACCAAGTCGAATTAAATATTTCAGAGTCCTTTATTTCACCATGTAAGGCATGGACATTAAGTTGGACATGTAGGTCAAGGAGGCAGGACTTGGACCCGTTGAAGCGATCACATGTGAAGCGGCCGTAGTCCATCTTTTCTCTTCCCGCATGCCTCCATGACCTGCACATCCGACTCACTGTCCATGCCTTACATGTGAAATAAAGGACTCTGAAATATTTAATTCAACTTGGTCAGTGCAGCATTTCTTTTTCAACATTCAGTTATATTTTCTCAGTTTGGATCGATTTGCGAATATTGCAGCCCATCACTGGCTATTTACTATCAATGCATTGCACAGTGTTTTATTGCACCAATGCATCTGTAACATCAACCAACAGGAACATTATAATGAATGCAAGTTGACTTATTACTAATAGGCTGTCAAACCATGCCTAGGAACTGGGTCCCAGCAGATTAAGTTGGCCTGGCCATGTGACAATAATATCCTTCATTTTGTGGTCTGGTTATAATATTATTTTTAATTTTATTTATGTTTTGACTCTAGCTTGCTTCATGCGAGATAACTATCATACTTCTCTTGTTTTTGGCCAGAATCATAAAGTGAAATGTGAAGTAAGCTGAACACTATGTAACATGTGTAATGATTTAAAGTAAGATTGGGTGAATGTCAAAAGGCAGTAAAAAGCCATCCGTGATTTATTCCCACATTATTTGAACTTTACATAATTCTAAAATCATGTTAACTGATGCACAAGATACTTGGATTAGCATGGCAGAAAAGCTTTTTTTTATCATTTAAGATTAAACAAATACTTGAAATCCACCGATTTATTGGCTTCCATGTTAACAAAGTTTTGAGATGAAGTAATATAGGCATCTCGTTCTTTGCATTACGTTCAAACGCATCATAATAAGTTGCATATGCTGCAGTTGTCGCAGTCGGTCACGCTCTTTTTTGCTCGTTAAAAAGGGTAATGTTTAGTTTTTAGAAACTTTTAGGTACATATTAAAACAAGCAAAGACTTCAAGCACATTTATGTATTTACGTCCTGTAGGAAAAAGAGGGCATGAAGTTATAAAACAAACTTAAAATTACATTAATTGTAGTACAGTACAATCCTAGCATGTATATTTTAGACGGCACAAAAAGAACAGACTGGGATCTAATGGTGCCAAACTTATTAAATGTTAAAATGAAGGCCTGCAGGGAGAACATTGTAAACCATCTGGAGGATCATTGACCATAAGCATGAAATGTTTTGAACATATTGGGGCAGATTTATCAAAACTAAAATAATTTTTTTTCCGTCAATCGCAGAACAGAGCTCATTTCACTACGGCAGGTTAAGAAATCAAATCTGTGTTGTGATTTTACTTTAAACAGTTTTGATAAATTTGCGAAAGCAGAAAAGAAGCTATAAATAAGGCACTGTAAGAAACAAAGAACCAGAGGAAGGAGACGTTTCTACATCAGTATAAAAAGGTCCAAAAAAACGGTAAAAAGAAAAAAAGAAAAGATAAGGCAATAATTAATGAAATTATAATTTAAAGTCCACTTAAAAGTCACTCTATGGAGACAGTTACATCTCAGAGCAGAATGCTTGCAATTAGGGTCCTCCATTACAGAAAGCGGTCTAAGCAGTGGTAATGAGTTGACAGCTCAACGCTCAAAAATCCTCTGAATGGGATCATCTCATGAACAAAAAAGATCACAGATTGCAAAAATGAAGGCTTGTCCTCTGGGACAGACATTGTGAATAGTGAATTGGGACATGAACTGCTGGTCTCACTGAAATCACATAGTCCATCCTAGTGAAAGCTGATTCATTTTTGGAATCTGTGTGGTCATCTTAGTTCATGAGTTGTTCCAATTTATATTGTGAGTTTCAGAGGAGGGAGAAGTGCTTCTATTAACAGTCCCGGCTGGACGAATAACTGAACTGCTGGCCTGAACATTGCGCTCTCCGATGCAGCATCAGTGAAGTGCAGGCGCACTGGTAGCTCTCCAATCTTTGGTGTGAGTGAATGGTATCATTCATATTTACAATCAGAGACTGAAAAATACTTTTTATATCACACACTATGCTTCATTTGGATCTGGTTATCTATTAAAGTGGTTGCCCGATACATTTATATTGATAGCCTATTGGCCGGATAGGTCATCAATGTCAGATTGCTGAGGGTGTGACCACTGGCCCCCTCGCCGATGAGATGTTCCTGATGCCATCAACGGCTGGATATGATCAGTTGTGTAGTAGACCAGCACAGCCCTGTTAACAACATAGCGGCCGCATTAGAATAGGCACAGAAATACAGCTACAGATGATCTGTGAGGGTACCAGGTGTCAAGACCTTTCTGATTTAATAGTGATGACCTATTATAAGGATAAGCCATGAACATAAACATACTGGACAATGCCTTTAAATAAATGTATTAAAAGTGAAAATCTCCCATTTAAGTTTTTAATCCATTTTCTCAGTGTAGTTACTATATATCATTCTTGAGTAACGGTTGTTTAGTTATCTGAGAGTTGTTTATATAGTATGCAGTTGTTTTCATAATTTAGTTTCAATTGATTTTCAACTTTTGGATGCAAACAAGTATTTTTAAAGAAGATATTCAGGGTTTTAAAATTGATGGCCTACCTTTAGATATACGGTAATAACCTACATACGGATATAAAGCATCCATTAACCACTCGCACGAGAATGTAAAATCAATCAAATTTTATTGAACATATTTAAAAAGGACATGCATCATACAAAAAATAAAGACACGTTTTAGGATTCAACAAAGAGGGTAATTCAAGTAAAGAAAAAGAAGTGATGGTAAATCAAGTGTGAGCACAGAAAACAAATCTACTCAGCTGGTCATGAAAAACAGCTGTCAAATGAACATTAATTATATATTGTCTAAAGTAGATCTCTATTAAGTCCAGCTAGTTCATTAAAGTAATGCTAAATTGAGTCATTGCTTACCCATAGTGCAATTACAAAACCATCACAGCCGCACTGACGCGCGTTTCGCACTTTTTCAAGAGTAGTGTATGAAAAATCATTAGTGAAAAATGCGCGTTGGTGCAGGTGTGATGGTCCCCTGGATTCTGTGATTACACTATGGGTAATCAATGACTCAACTTAGCCTTACTTTAATGAACTAGCTGGACGAAATAGAAATTTGCTTTAGACATTTCCTTTTTGTATGACATGTTATTTTTAAATATGTTCAATAAAATTTGATTGATTTTACATTCTCATTTGAGTGGTTTATGGATACCTTGTATTCATATGTATGTTATTATATGATTACCGTATATACTCATGTATAAGCCGACCTGTGTATAAGCCGATCCCCCTAATTTTGCCACAAAAAACTGGGAATACTTATTGACTCGTGTATAAGCCTAGGGTGAAAAATGATTATGCCCCCATATGATGCGCCACAGATTATGCCCCCATATGCTGCACAGATTATGCCCCCATATGCTCCACAGATTATGCCCCCATATACTGCACAGATTATGCCCCCATATGCTGCACAGATTATGCCCCATATGCTGCACAGATTATGCCCCAATATGCTCCAGATTATGTCCAATATGCTCCACAGATTATGCCCCCATATGCTCCACAGATTATGCCCCCCATATGCTCCACAGATTATGCCCCCATATGCTCCACAGATTATGCCCCATAGTATAGGTCCCTTATGCTGCCGCGTTGCTGCCGCAAAAAAAATGACATACTCACCTCTCGTCACTGGGGGCCAGGTGCCGGTGTCCTGAGCAGGCGGTGACACCGGCGCGCTATGGGGGACAGGTGCCGATGTCACTGCTCGCTCAGGACCCCGGTACCTGAGATATTTACCTGTCACCGGACCGGTCCACCGCTGCGCTGCTCCCTCTTCCGGGTCCTCGGCAGTGAATGATCAGGCAGAGGGCACGACGCGCATTAACGAAGTCATCGCGCCCTCTGCCTGAACATTCGCAGCCAGAGGAGTCGGACGAGGGAGCAGTGCAGTGGTGGTCCGGGGACAGGTAAATTTCGCTATACTCACACCTCCGCCGGCGCGTCTCTGCAGCCTCTCCTCTTCTCCCGGCGGTCTCCGCAGCTCTTCAGCCTACAGTGGTCACGTGGTACCGCTCACTTAAGTCATGAATATGTGCATATTCATGACTTTAAAGAGCGGTACCATGTGACCGCTGCAGGAAGGAGCAGGAGATCGTGGGAGAAGCAGGGGGGCTGCAGAGACACGCCGGCAGAGGGGTGAGTATGATCCGACACCCCGTTCCCTCTCCCCCGCCGACCCCGTATATGACTCGCGTATAAGCCGAGAGGGGGACCTTCAGCCATAAAAAAATGGGCTGAAAATCTCAGCTTATACACAAGTATATACGGTAAATCCACTGCATATATATAAAAAATTATTAATGGAGAGAAGGATACGAATATGTGTCTTCTGAATATTTGCATGAGTACCCTTAGATATATAGGTGTGAACTAGGCCTCCTCAATCAGCTGATTACAGTTGCCAGTGGCATTTGATGAGCACTGTGTCCCCTTCATAAATTTATCAGATGCAGCTTTGTATTTTTATTAGCGACTGCATCTAGTATTACAGATCACTTCACTTGAATGGGACAAAACTGTAGTGAATTGTAAAACCATACAAAATGTACAGTGGGGAAAAAAGTGTTTAGTCAGCCACCAATTGTGCAAGTTCTCCACTTAAAAAGATTAGAGAGGCCTGCAATTAACATCATAGATAGACCACAACTATGAGAGTCAAAATGAAAAAACAAATCCAGAAAATCACCTTGTCTGATTTGCAAGATTTATTTTGGAAATTATGGTGGAAAATAAGTATTTGGTCATCTAAAAACATACAAGATTTCTGGCTCTCCGAGTGTAATGTATGTGATACAGTTCATATAGCGTCTTGTGCTTGGGTGCGATGAAAATACTTGAGACACAGGTTGAAAAAGAAAGTCTTGTATTGCTTCATACAAATTGGCAAAAATAAACACACAGGTTGCAAACACAGAAGCAGGAGACACAGCAGGCCAAAGTAATCTAAGTTCATCAATAACTCTCCACAACAGATTCAGATCTTCTTCTATGTTACCGCAAGTCCATGCAACCGTGAGGCTTTCAAGAGCAGAGTTCAGAGTCCACAAGAGCTCCAGAGTTTCTCAGTAGAAATGGCTGGAGTACAAAGTCCAAGGCTTCAGGAGTCAGAACACAGGTTCACTGCAGGCCAGATTCTGAAGCACTGATTGCTCAGGTGTGGCTGTTTAAGAAGCAAACGGAGAGAATCAGGGCGGAAACATGCAAGCTGGAAAACTCCATTTTAACTGAGGGCAAGATAGCTGCAGCAAAACAGAAAGCAAAATGGCCGACGAACAAACTGAGTTTCAGAAACAGATATACAGAACCTTACATTACTCCCCCCTTAGGGGCAACCTCCGGATGACCTCAGACCAGGCTTATGTGGGTACCTCTGATGAAACTGACGGAGCAAGCGAGGAGCATTAACGTTATTGACTGGCTCCCATGAGTTGTCCTCCACTGGGTAGCCCTGCCATTTGATCAGATATTGTAACTGATTTCTATACAACCTGGAATCTAAAATCCTTTCCACCACAAATTCTTCCTGACCATCGACTAGCACTGGGTCAGGGCAAGGAGAAGAACGTCCAGGAAACGTATTGGGTGTTGCAGCCTTTAGTAGGGATACATGAAAGACAGGGTGGATTCTCATAGTTCTGGGCAATTGAAGACGACAAGCAACGGCACTTATAATCTTACTGATTTTATAGGGTCCAATGTACTTATGTCCCAACTTAGATGATGGAATCCTTAACTTAAGATTTCTGGTTGACAGCCAGACCAGGTCTCCTACCTTAAAAACTGGTGCAGGTTTACGAAATTTATCTGCTGCCTTCTTGTACCTTTCCTGAGCCGATTCCAGATTCTCCTTTAGAAGATCCATATTCTTCTGTAAAGTCGTGACTCTTTCAGCCACTGCTGGCAAAGGCGTCTCTATGGGAAATCGTGGTAGAATATTAGGATGATAACCTAAATTAGAGAAAAAAGGAGACTGTTTAGTGGAGGCACTCTGAGAGTTGTTGTAAGAGAACTCAGCCAATGGAAGTAGATCCACCCAATCATCCTGTAGGTGACAGATAAAACAGCGGAGATACTGCTCCAGGGTTTGATTGGTTCGTTCGGTTTGTCCATTAGTCTGGGGATGAAAAGCAGAAGAAAGGTTTACTTTAATGTCCAATGCTGCACAGAAATTTTGCCAAAACCTAGAAGTGAATTGCACCCCTCGATCCGAAATAACCTCATCCGGTACTCCATGTAAACGAAACACATCTTTAATCATCAAATCTGATGTCTGTTTTGCAGTGGGTAAGCCGACACAAGGGATAAAATGAGCTGCCTTTGTTAAACGATCAACCACCACTAGAATAGTGTTCTTCCCTTGAGAGGTTGGTAATTCGACAATGAAGTCCATAGAAATGGATCCCCACGGGCGGGACGGGGTGGGAAGAGGCTGTAACAGACCAGTTGGTGAAGAGCGAGGTGTCTTGCATCTTGCACAAACCTCACACGAAGTGACATAATCCAAAACATCCTTCCTACAAGTGGGCCACCAAAAGAAACGAGAAAGAAATTCCTGTGTCTTTAGAATTCCTCTATGCCCGGCTATTTTGGAATCATGAATGAGTTGCAATACTCTCAATCTGACTGTTTCAGGTATATACAGACGTTGTCCCAGAATCCACACACCATTCTTAAAGACAAGACTTACGTCCCTTGGGGGTTGAGCCAAAAAAGAATCCGCATGGTATGCTTCCTTGATGTCTTTAATTAGGTCTTGATGATGAATCACTCCTAGGAATCTAGAGTCAGGAAGAATAGTCTTAGGAGGAGTAATTGGACGTGTCTCTGCTGAGTAAATCCTAGAGAGTGCATCAGCCTTTCCATTGCGCGATCCTGGTCTATAAGAAATAATAAAATTAAATTGGTTTAAGAAAAGATTCCAGCGAGCCTGGCGAGGAGTCAGGCACTTAGCCGACCTGATAAACTCAAGATTACGATGATCTGTCAGAACGACTATTTGCTGTGCAGCTCCTTGCAGAAGGTGTCTCCATTCTTTGAAGGCGGCAATAATGGCCAACAACTCTCTATTGCCCACATCGTAGTTCTTCTCAGCCGAAGACAACTGCTGGGAAAAGAAGGCACAGGGATGCAAGACATTCTTCTCACCTGTTCTCTGAGAGAGTATAGCTCCCACGGCACAGTCTGAAGCATCCACCTCTATTATGAAGGCAAGCTCTGGGTTGGGATGTACTAGAATAGGTGCAGTGGTAAATTTATCTTTTAGACGGGAAAATGCTTCCTGGGCTTGGGGAGTCCAGGAGAACTTAGACTCTTTCCGGGTAAGTTGGGTGATAGGTGACACTACCTCAGAGAAATTTCTAATGAAACGTCTATAGAAGTTTGCAAACCCGATGAAGCGCTGTACCTCCTTCACATTTCTAGGACTTGGCCAATCATTGATGGCTTGGGTTTTACTTCCATCCATACTAATTCCTTGTGTAGACAGTACATACCCAGAAATTGAATTTCGGTCTTATGGAATTCACACTTTTCAAGCTTGATGTAAAGATGATTTTGTCTTAGACGTTCCAAGACCATTCTCACATGTCCATGATGTTCCTCTGTGGAGTTAGAAAAAATTAAAATATCATCCAAATAAATTACCACGAATGTATCTAGGAGATCCCTGAAGATGTCATTCACCAAGTGTTGGAAAGTGGCTGGGGCGGTACTCAGACCAAAAGGCATAACCAGATATTCAAAGTGTCCATAGCGTGACCTGAATGCAGTCTTCCATTCATCCCCAGGTCTAATACGGACTAAGTTATAGGCCCCACGAAGATCTAGTTTAGAAAAAATTTTAGCATGTCGCACTCTCTCCAATAACTCAGGGATTAAAGGCAATGGATAACGGTTTCTAATAGTAACCTTATTAAGTTCCCTATAGTCTACGCATGGTCTCAGGGATCCATCTTTCTTCTTTACAAAGAATATGGGTGCCCCTGCAGGAGATGAAGAGGGGCGTATGAAGCCCTTGGCTAGATTTTCGTCTATGTACTCTTTTAAAGCCTTCAGCTCGGGCCCCGCCAGGGGGTAGATCTTACCAAAAGGTATCTCTGCTCCAGGCAATAATTCAATTGGACAATCATATGGACGGTGAGGAGGAAGCTGGTCAGCGTTCTTCTTGTCACATAAATCCACATAGTCCTGGTATACAGCTGGTAATTCAGGGACTGACATGGTTCCTTTAGGAACAGAGCAAGCTGAAATTTTTTGACTCATCTGTTTCTCTGGGAAGTGTAATTCCTTGGTCTCCCAGTTAATGGTAGGATTCTGAGCCTGCAGCCATGGTAGCCCTAGAATAATGGGAAAGTGAGGAGAAGAGATAAGCATAAAGGACAGTTTCTCTTGATGATCTTTACCCATAAGAACCTTTAAAGGCTCTGTTTCCTGATCCACTGGTCCAGAGGTCAGCAGGGAGCCATCCACAGTTTCCATCTGTACGGGAGCAGCCTTCTTCACTGAACGTATTCCCTGTTTTAGAGCAAAGGAGACATCCATAAAATTTCCACTTGCACCTGAGTCGATCATGGCAGAGCTAGACACCCAGGCTGAGTCAACCAGAGTTTGATGGAAAGAAAACAGTGAGAATTGTTTTTCTTACAACTCAGCTGGGACACCGCTGAGGAAACTTGAAAGATGGCAGCATTTACACAGTCAACGTCCTCAGAGGTAACGGAGTTTAAGTCCGAGAAATCAAGATCTGCTGCGGCAGCTATCTCTGGAGCCTGAGGCTCGGACCTGACAGATCCCCTCTCGCAACACTCACAATGAATGAGTGCTGCAGTAGTCTTGCGAGAACGGCTGGGACAGTTAATAATAAAGTGCCCTGACTTACCACAGTAAAAACATAGATTCTCCTTAAAACGATGTTCCTTGCGTGCATCACTAACCCGTCGTAGCAAAGAGTCTACCTGCATGGGTTCAGGTTCAGGTTCCCGTGTAATCCTATTCAAAGGTTCCTTAGCTGGAGAGGAAGGTAGGAAAAGGTTAGTACGATTGCTTTCGAACCATCTCTCTTGCCTGCGTTCAGTTAAACGAGTATCAATACGGATGCAGTAGTTAATAAAGTCACCTAACGCAGTGGGAGGGTCGGCACGAGCAAGTTCATCCTTAATTAGTGGGGATAACCCCTTTCGAAAAATAGATTTTTTGGCGGAATTGTCCCAGGTGGTATCAAGGGCCCATCTCCTGAAATCCAAGGCATATTCAGCTACTGAGTGCTTACCTTGGCGCAAAACTAACATGGCTGCTTCAGCTGTTGCACCTCGATTGGGGTCATCAAACACCTGCCCCATGGCTGAAATAAAGTCATCAAGGTGATTCAAACAATCATCCTCAGTCTCAATCAGAGGGTTTGCCCATATCAAAGCCTTGTTGGTAAGCAACATAATTATAGTAAGCACCTTAGATCGTTCAGTAGGAAATTGTGAAGCATGTGCAGAAAAAAAAAGATTACATTGATTAACAAATCCCCTGAATTTTTCACGTTCACCACCAAAACGAAAAGGGGGCAACTTGGGAATCCCAGAACTCGGGGCCATGGCAGGAGCCTGGACTCGCCCCTCTAGAACCTCAATCCTGGCTCGCAAATCCTGAGTAGTCTGTCCAACCACTTGCAAATTGTGATTATTTAGGTCCTGAAGATTTGTAAGACGGGTCTTTATATTCTGCAAATCTGCAAGGATATTATCAGTCACTCCACAAAGTTCCTTTATGCGGGCCTCCATTTTCCAGATCTTTTAAGACAGGATACTGGAAGAAGAGGAGAGAAAAAAAAAAACAATAGTGTTCACCTGTGGCAACACTGAAGAAAGAAAAAACTTTAAGGGAACTGCTCACCTGGAATGGTTGTGAGAAGTCACAACCACTATCATCACAGAAAGCTTTCAACCAGACATCTGATATCCAGAGTTTCAGCAGACAAAAGAGAAGAGAAAAAAAAAACAATAGTGTTTACCTGTGATAACTCTGCAGAAAAAAACTTAAGGGAATTGCTCACCTGGAATGGTTGTGAGAAGTCACAACCACTGTTATCACAGAAAGTACAACCGGACATCCGATATCCACAGTACAGCAGACAAGCCTTTCCAGACCCAGCAGACACTAACGTTTGGCTTCAGAATCTTGTAATGTATGTGATACAGTTCATATAGCGTCTTGTGCTTGGGTGCGATGAAAATACTTGAGACACAGGTTGAAAAAGAAAGTCTTGTATTGCTTCATACAAATTGGCAAAAATAAACACACAGGTTGCAAACACAGAAGCAGGAGACACAGCAGGCCAAAGTAATCTAAGTTCATCAATAACTCTCCACAACAGATTCAGATCTTCTTCTATGTTACCGCAAGTCCATGCAACCGTGAGGCTTTCAAGAGCAGAGTTCAGAGTCCACAAGAGCTCCAGAGTTTCTCAGTAGAAATGGCTGGAGTACAAAGTCCAAGGCTTCAGGAGTCAGAACACAGGTTCACTGCAGGCCAGATTCTGAAGCACTGATTGCTCAGGTGTGGCTGTTTAAGAAGCAAACGGAGAGAATCAGGGCGGAAACATGCAAGCTGGAAAACTCCATTTTAACTGAGGGCAAGATAGCTGCAGCAAAACAGAAAGCAAAATGGCCGACGAACAAACTGAGTTTCAGAAACAGATATACAGAACCTTACACCGAGACTTGTAACTTCTTTAAGAGGCTCCTCTGTCCTCCACTCATTACCTGTAGTAACGGCACCTGTTTGAACTTGTTATCAGTATAAAATACACCTGTCCACAACCTCAAGCTCTCACACCCCAAACTCCACTATGGTGAAGACCAAAAAGCTATCGAAGGACACCAGAAACAAAATTGCAACCCTGCACCAGGCTGGGAAGACTGAATCTGCAATAGGCAAGCAGCTTGGTATGATGAAATCAACTGTGGGAGCAATAATAAGAAGATGGAAGACATACAAAATCACTGATAATCTCCCTCGATCTGGGACTCCACGCAAGATCTCATCCCGTAGGATCAAAATGATCACAAAAACGGTGAGCAAAAATCCCAGAAACACATGGGGGGACCTAGTGAATGACCTGCATAGAGCTGGGACTACTGTAACAAAGGCTACCATCAGTAACACACTACGCCACCAGGGACTCAGATCCTGCAGTGCCAGACATGTCCCCCTGCTTAAGCCAGTACATGTCCGGGCCCGTCTGAAGTTTGCTAGAGAGCATTTGGATTATCCAGAAGAGTATTGGGAGAATGTTATATTATTTGATGAAACCAAAGTAGAACTGTTTGGTAGAAACAAAACTCGTCGTGTTTGGAGGAGACAGAATGCTGAGTTGCATCCAAAGAACACCATGCCTACTGTGAAGCATGGGGGTGGCAACATCATGCTTTGGGGCTGTTTCTCTGCAAACGGACCAGGACGACTGATCCGTGTACATGAAAGAATGAATGGGGCCATGTATCGTGAGATTCTGAGTGCAACTGCAAACCTCCTTCCATCAGCAAGGGCACTGAAGATGAAACGTGGATGGGTCTTACAGCATAATGATCCTAAGCACACCGCCAGGGCAACAAAGGAGTGGCTTCATAAGAAGCATATGAAGGTCCTGTAGTGGCCTAGCCATTCTCCAGATCTCAACCCACAGAAAACCTTTTGAGGGATGTGAATGTCCGTGTTGCCCAGCGAGAGGCCAAAAACATCACTGCTCCAGAGGAGATCTGCATGGAGGAATGGGCCAACATAACACCAACAGTGTGTGCCAACCTTGTGAAGACTTACAGAAAACGTTTGACCTCTATCATTGCCAACAAAGGATATATAACAAAATATTGAGATGAACTTTTGATAATGACTAAATACTTATTTTCCACCATAATTTGCTAAATAAATCTTGCCAAATCAGACAAGGTGATTTTCTGGATTTGTTTCCTCATTTATACTCTCATAGTTGTGGTCTACCTATGATGTCAATTACAGGCCTCTCTCATCTTAAGTGGGAGAACTTGCACAATTGGTGACTGACTAAATACTTTTTCCCCACTGTACATGTCAAATATTAGCCTATTTTTTCTTTTGTGTTACTGAATTTTCTTTTATATCTAGGCATATGTAGTAGATTTCTATTGAAGGGAATATGACAAATAGATATTATAATGTGCATACTTCGAACCTTTTTAAAGTCTGCAAGTGCTGGAATATGCTCGTTGGATCTCACCTTACCAATAGTAATGAATAATTTTTGCAAATTAATGTAGTTTATTCATTTTACAAAGTTAACCATTAGCAAAGCAGCCTAGACACTGGCGCGAACCCGACTCTGATTTACGATACTAGTTTTTTGAAAAGTCTTTCCAAAACACATTTTAAGAATGTCTAACATTCAGCGGCTGCAATAATGTTCTATGTGCATCCAGTGAAAGGAATAGAGATATTTGCCAAGACCCAATGGTACAAAGAATTCTGTCTTTGGAAGTGCGCAATTTATGTGGTTTTTCTATAACCACAAGAGATTTTTTTCCCCTTGTCCTTGGGGAGATGGGCTGAGTTTGTAGACGTTACTAAGACGGAGCTTCATATAACACACAGAATTGTTTGTTCACAGAGATAGAAGTACAAATTAATCACTGGCATATGACAAGGGGAACATGACATTTGCTAGCATAGTGTGTATTATAAAAAGGAAAACCTTGTTTAGTTTCACAATTCCGTCTAATGATGCCTCTGTAACAGTTCAATTCCTACAGTTACTGAGAAAGCTTTTTGAAAATACAAAATGTTAAATATTTACTTCTGTATAACAAAGGGAAACTAAGAATTCTGGGATATATCAAATAATAATGATAATAACATTATTAATAACAACAATAATAATTATTATTACAATTATTAATTCTAGCCTGTTAACCTAAAGAGAACCTTTCATTTTCCTGACATTTCTTATAGCTAATAAATGTATTCCCTGTAATATGACATGGTTTTTAAGAACTCTAGATCGTATTGTTACACTATTATTCCTCCTAGAAATGTATGAATAAATTGACAAATGGGTGTGTGAGTTGTGTCTATACATAATCTACAGTATAGTGAAACACGTCTCCGATGAGGAGAACGGTAAGACTCCCATCTCAATGTATTTGTAGACTCCAAGGAACAGCACAATTAAGAGTTCTACAAACAAAAAAAGGGGCTCCAGGTTTGTACTTAAAAGGGTTACACATGTATTTACTAAAAAGACTGGTCAGAACATTTAGTTCTTCCTCTTGGAAAGGTACATTGAAAAATAAAAACTTCACATTGCTCTTACAGCCTCATGCACAGTACCCCGTGAAGCTTGTCGATTTAAAACTCAACCTTCTATGCTTCATTAGTTTATAATACCTAACTCAGTAGTGTTAAACAGCCGTCCATCAGTAGATATCAGTGGTAGTGTAATAACCTGCCTACACATGCAGATAGCACTTGGAGCACTGAATAATCTGTAACGTTTCTCGGCAGCGTAAGACCTGTTTACACAGGATGATGCACTGCCAAGAATGATTAACTTTTGTGAAAGCCAACAAATCATTTCACCTAACGAATGAGCTTTTTGCTTGTTCTTCAACTGAACGACACCCAGTTTAGACTGCAAGATAATCGTAAACTAACGCTGCACGTTGGACCCATAGTCACTAACAGGCAGTTGAGATTATTGAAAATTTGCAAAACAATGGAGCTTTAGTCCAGTCGCCAGTCTTTCTCTGCCAGGAGCTAGCTCACATTTCTCTTTTCACAGAGGCAGTTTGCTTCAATTAGTGCCGATGCTGCTGTGATCACATGACTTTGTAATCGAACATCTGTCAAATTCTTGTTTGGATATTCAAATTATTTTGAATCTGTATGTCTGTCTATTTATCTATCTATCCATCTGTCTGTGCATCTACAATATGAAAAAAGCAGGCAGCACTCCAAAGAAAGTATACGATATTCCACGGTGCGGATGCTCCTATTTTTATTGTTATTTATCCATCTAACGATATTAAAGTCGATTAGTCACCTAAGATATAGCATTCCACAAAGGTGCAGTTACTTCATAAATGTAAAAAAAAACTAGATTTAACCCCTTAATGAAAACCAATACGACTGAAAACTGACCTGCGATATAAGAGACTAGCATCCTTCTCCAACGGGTGACAATCAAGCAGCTGTCTGCTGTACACTATAGCTGACAACTTGCTGCATCGGCCACGACCAGCGTTGGCACTGACCATAGCTGTTTAACCCCTTAAATAATGCTGTAAATAGTGACTATAGCATCTAGATCAGGGGTCTAAAACTGCATTCCTCGAGGGCCCATATCGTGCGTGTTTTCAAGATTTCCTTAGCATTGCACTAGGTGCTGGAATTAAATTATCACCTGTGCAATACAAGGAAATCTGAAAACACGACCTGTTTGCGCCGGAAACTGTCCCATTTAAGGTATGTTGGAAGGTCGATTGGCTTCTGATACAGGGATGTCTCTATTTCATTGTTCTTTAGCTTAATGATGGTGTCCAAAAAGTTAATTTCAGTGCTGGAGTAGTTGAGTGTTAAGTTGATGGTGGGATGAAATTGATTGAACTGTTCATGGAACGTCTTTAGCTGTTGCTCAGACTCCGTCCAGATGATTAAGATATCATCAATATAGCGGTAGTAGGCCCGAGGCCTGATGGGACATGAGGACAGAAAGTCACTTTCAAGCTTGGCCATGGAAAGATTTGCATACTGAGGAGCCATTTTACTTCCCATAGCTGTGCCAGTCTCCTGTAAATAGATCTTGTCGTCAAATTCAAAGTAATTGTGGGTGAGGATGAATTTTGTGAGTTTCACCACAGAATCAGCATCATTCGCGGTGTTTTTCATGAAGTCTTTGCAGGCATTTAATCCATCCTGGTGTGGGATATTAGAGTACAAGGATTCCACATCCATGGTGGCCAGGATGGTTCCTTCTGGTAGAGGACCTATTGCTGCTAGTTTATTCAGTAGGTCAGTTGTGTCCTGAATGTAGCTGGGTGTATCCTTTACCAGGGGTTTAAGAATGCCCTCTACCCATCCAGATACCTGCTCAGTTATGGTGTCCACACATGAAATAATCGGCCTCCCTGGATTTCCGGATTTGTGGATTTTGGGAAGCATGTAGAATGTCCCTGTTCTTGGACTCTCTGGTATCAGGTCATCGGCTCTTATGGATTTGTCAGACAGACAAGATACCAACTTGCTTAGTTGCTTGTAATAGTCCTGTGTAGGGTCCGACTACAGTTTTCTGTAGTAGCGTGTGTCCGTAAGTTGTCTGTTTGTGTAAGTATGTAGTACAGTTCATATAGCGTCTTGTGCTTGGGTGCGATGAAAACACAGGAGTCACAGGTTTGATATAGAAAAGTCCTGTATTACTTCATACAAGTTGGCAGAAATAGTCACACAGTTTGCAGACACAGAAACAGGAGACACAGCAGGCCAGAGTAATCCAAGCTCAGCAATCACTCTCCAATACAGATTCAGGATCTTCTTCTCTGTTACCGTAAGTCCATGCAAACGTGGGTCTTTCAAAGAGCAGGGTTCAGAGTCCACAAGTGCTTCAGAGTTCCTCAGTAGGAATAGCTGGAGTACAAGGTCCAAGGCTTACAGGAGTCAAGTCACAGGTTCACTGCAGGCTAGATTCTGAAGCACTGATTGCTCAGCTGTGGCTGCTTAAGAAGCAAAGGAGAGAATCAGGGCGGGAACATGCAAGCTGGAAACTCCATTTTGACTGAGGGCAAGATAGCTGCAGCAAGACAGAAAGTAAAATGGCTGACGAACAAACTGAGTTTCAGGAATATATACATAGAACCTTACATTACTCCCCCCTTAAGGACAACCTCCGGATGACCTCAGACCAGGCTTGTGTGGGTACCTCTGATGAAACTGACAGAGCAAGCGAGGAGCATTAACGTTATTGACCGGTTCCCATGAGTTGTCCTCCACTGGGTAGCCCTGCCATTTAATCAGATATTGTAACTGATTTCTATACAACCTGGAATCTAAAATCCTTTCCACCACAAATTCTTCCTGACCATCGACTAGCACTGGGTCAGGGCAAGGAGAGGAACGTCCAGGAAACGTATTGGGTGTCGCAGCCTTTAGTAGGGATACATGAAAGACAGGGTGGATTCTCATAGTTCTGGGCAGTTGAAGACGACAAGCAACGGCACTTATAATTTTACTGATTTTATAGGGTCCAATGTACTTATGTCCCAACTTAGACGATGGAATCCTTAACTTAAGATTTCTGGTTGACAGCCAGACCAAGTCTCCTACCTTGAAAGCTGGTGCAGGTTTACGAAATTTATCTGCTGCTTTCTTGTACCTTTCTTGAGCCGATTCCAGATTTTCCTTTAGAAGATCCATATTCTTCTGTAAAGACGTGATTCTTTCAGCCACTGCTGGTAAAGGCGTTTCTATGGGAAATCGTGGTAGAATGTTAGGATGATAACCTAGATTAGAGTAAAAAGGAGACTGTTTAGTGGAGGCACTCTGAGAGTTGTTATACAAGAACTCAGCTAATGGAAGTAGATCCACCCAATCATCCTGTAGGTGGCAGATAAAGCAGCGGAGATACTGCTCCAGGGTTTGATTGGTTCGTTCGGTCTGTCCATTAGTCTGGGGATGAAAAGCAGAAGAAAGGTTTACTTTAATGTCCAATGCTGCACAGAAATTTTGCCAAAACCTAGAAGTGAATTGCACCCCTCGATCCGAAATAACCTCATCCGGTACTCCATGTAAGCGAAACACATCTTTAATCATCAAATCTGATGTCTGTTTTGCAGTGGGTAAGCCGACACAAGGGATAAAATGAGCTGCCTTTGTTAGACGGTCAACCACCACTAGAATGGTGTTCTTCCCCTGAGAGGTTGGTAACTCCACAATGAAGTCCATAGAAATGGATCCCCACGGGCGGGACGGGGTGGGAAGAGGCTGTAACAGACCAGTTGGTGAGGAGCGAGGTGTTTTGCATCTTGCACAGACCTCACATGAAGTGACATAATTCAAAACATCCTTCCTGCAAGTGGGCCACCAAAAGAAACGAGAAAGAAATTCCTGTGTCTTTAGAATTCCTCTATGCCCAGCTATCTTGGAATCGTGAATGAGTTGCAATACTCTTAATCTGACTGTTTCAGGAATATACAGACGTTGTCCCTGAATCCACACACCATTCTTAAAGACAAGACTTACGTCCCTTGGGGGTTGTGCCAAAAAGGAATCCGCATGGTATGCTTCCTTGATGTCCTTAAGTAGGTCTTGATTATGAATTACTCCTAGGAATCTAGAGTCAGGAAGAATAGTCTTAGGAGGAGTAATTGGACGTGTCGCTGCTGAGTAAATCCTAGAGAGTGCATCAGCCTTTCCATTGCGCGATCCTGGTCTATAAGAGATGATAAAATTAAATTGGTTTAAGAAAAGATTCCAGCGAGCCTGGCGAGGAGTCAGGCACTTAGCCGACCTGATAAACTCAAGGTTACGATGGTCTGTCAGGACGACTATTTGCTGTGCAGCTCCCTGAAGAAGGTGTCTCCATTCTTTGAAGGCGGCAATAATGGCCAACAACTCTCTATTGCCCACATCGTAGTTCCTCTCAGCCGAAGACAACTGCTGGGAAAAGAAGGCACAGGGATGCAAGACATTCTTCTCACCTGTTCTCTGAGAGAGTATAGCTCCAACGGCACAGTCTGAAGCATCCACCTCTATTATGAAGGCAAGCTCGGGGTTGGGATGTACTAGGATAGGTGCAGTGGTAAATTTATCTTTTAGACGGGAAAATGCTTCCTGGGCTTGGGGAGTCCAGGAAAACCTAGACTCTTTCCGGGTAAGTTGAGTGATAGGTGACACTACCTCAGAGAAATTTCTAATGAAACGTCTATAGAAGTTGGCAAACCCGATGAAGCGCTGTACCTCCTTCACATTTCTAGGACTTGGCCAATCCTTGATGGCTTGGGTTTTGCTTCCATCCATACTAATTCCTTGTGTAGACAGTACATACCCCAGAAATTGAATTTCGGTCCTATGGAATTCACACTTTTCAAGTTTGATGTAAAGATGATTTTGTCTTAGACGTTCCAAGACCATTCTCACATGTCCATGATGTTCCTCTGTGGAGTTAGAAAAAATTAGAATATCATCCAAATAAATTACCACGAATGTATCTAGGAGATCCCTGAAGATGTCATTCACCAAGTGTTGGAAAGTGGCTGGGGCGGTACTCAGACCAAAAGGCATAACTAGATATTCAAAGTGTCCATAGCGTGACCTGAATGCAGTCTTCCATTCATCCCCAGGTCTAATACGGACTAAGTTATAGGCCCCACGAAGATCTAGTTTAGAAAAAATTTTGGCATGTCGCACTCTCTCCAATAACTCAGGGATTAAAGGCAATGGATAACGGTTTCTAATAGTAACCTTATTGAGTTCCCTATAGTCTACGCATGGTCTCAGAGATCCATCTTTCTTCTTTACAAAGAAGATGGGTGCACCTGCAGGAGATGAAGAGGGGCGTATGAAGCCCTTGGCTAGATTTTCATCTATGTAATCCTTTAAAGCCTTTAGCTCGGGCCCCGCCAGGGGTAGATCTTACCAAAAGGTATCTCTGCTCCAGGCAATAATTCAATTGGACAATCATATGGACGGTGAGGAGGAAGCTGGTCAGCGTTCTTCTTGTCACATAAATCCACATAGTCCTGGTATACAGCTGGTAGTTCAGGGACTGACATGATTCCTTTAGGAACAGAGCAAGCTGAAACTTTTGGACTCATCTGTTTCTCTGGAAAGTGTAATTCCTTGGTCTCCCAGTTAATGGTAGGATTCTGAGCCTGCAGCCATGGTAGCCCTAGAATAATGGGAAAGTGGGGAGAAGAGATAAGCATAAAGGACAGTTTCTCTTGATGATCTTTACCCATAAGAACCCTCAAAGGCTCTGTTTCCTGATCCACTGGTCCAGAGGTCAGCAGGGAGCCATCCACAGTTTCCATCTGTACTGGAGTAGCCTTCTTCACTGAACGTATTCCCTGTTTCAGAGCAAAGGAGACATCCATAAAATTTCCACTTGCCCCTGAGTCGATCATAGCAGAGCTAGACACCCAAGCTGAGTCAACCCAGAGTTTGATGGAAAGAAAGCAATGAGAATTGTTTTTCTTACAACTCAGCTGGGACACCGCTGAGGAAACTTGAAAATGGCAGCGTTTACACAGTCAACGTCCTCAGAGGTAATGGAGTTTAAGTCCGAGAAATCAAGATCTGTTGCTGCAGATCTCTCTGGAGCCTGAGGCTCGGACCTGACAGATCCCCTCTCGCAACACTCACAATGAATGAGTGCTGCAGTAGTCTTACGAGAACGGCTGGGGCAGTTTATAATGAAGTGCCCTGACTTACCACAATAGAAACATAGATTCTCCTTAAAACGATGTTCCTTGCGTGCATCACTAACCCGTCGTTGTAAAGAGTCTACCTGCATGGGTTCAAGTTTAGGTTCCCGTGTAATCCTACTCAAAGGTTCCTTAGCTGGAGAGGAAGGTAGGAAAAGGTTAGTACGATTGCTTTCGAACCATCTCTCTTGCCTGCGTTCAGTCAGACGAGTATCAATACGGATGCAGTAGTTAATAAAGTCACCTAACGCAGTGGGAGGGTCGGCACGAGCAAGTTCATCCTTAATCAGTGGAGATAACCCCTTTCGAAAAATAGATTTTTTGGCGGAACTGTCCCAGGTGGTATCAAGGGCCCATCTCCTGAAATCCAAGGCATATTCAGCTACCGAGTGCTTACCTTGGCGCAAAGCTAACATGGCTGCTTCAGCTGTTGCACCTCGATTGGGGTCATCAAACACCTGCCCCATGGCTGAAATAAAATCATCAAGGTGATTCAAACAATCATCCTCAGTCTCAATCAGAGGGTTTGCCCACATTAAAGCCTTGTTGGTAAGCAACATAATTATAGTAAGCACCTTAGATCGTTCAGTGGGAAATTGTGAAGCATGTGCAGAAAAAAAAAGATTGCATTGATTAATAAATCCCCTGAATTTCTCACGTTCACCGCCAAAACGAAAAGGGGGCAACTTGGGAATCCCAGCACTCGGGGCTACGGCAGGAGCCTGGACTCGCCCCTCTAGAACCTCAATCCTGGCTCGCAAATCCTGGGTAGTCTGTCCAACCACTTGCAAATTGTGATTATTGAGGTCCTGTAGATTTGTAAAACGGGTCTTTATATTCTGAAAATCTGCAAGGATATTATCAGTCACTCCGCAAAGTTCCTTTATGTGGGCCTCCATTTTCCAGATCTTTTAAGACAGGATTACTGGAAGAAGAGGAGAGAAAAAAAAACAATAGTGTTCACCTGTGGCAACACTGCAGAGAGAAAAAAAAATTAAGGGAACTGCTCACCTGGAATGGTTGTGAGAAGTCACAACCACTATCATCACAGAAAGTTTCAACCAGACATCTGATATCCAGAGTTACAGCAGACAAAAAAGAGAAAAGAAAGGAAAAAAAAAAAAAACAATAGTGTTTACCTGTGGTAACACTGCAAAAAGAAAAAACTTAAGGGAATTGCTCACCTGGAATGGTTGTGAGAAGTCACAACCACTGTCATCACAGAAAGTACAACCGGACGTCTGATATCCACAGTACAGCAGACACAGCCTTCCAGACCCAGCAGACACTAACGTTTTGGCTTCAGAATCTTGTAATGTATGTAGTACAGTTCATATAGCGTCTTGTGCTTGGGTGCGATGAAAACACAGGAGTCACAGGTTTGATATAGAAAAGTCCTGTATTACTTCATACAAGTTGGCAGAAATAGTCACACAGTTTGCAGACACAGAAACAGGAGACACAGCAGGCCAGAGTAATCCAAGCTCAGCAATCACTCTCCAATACAGATTCAGGATCTTCTTCTCTGTTACCGTAAGTCCATGCAAACGTGGGTCTTTCAAAGAGCAGGGTTCAGAGTCCACAAGTGCTTCAGAGTTCCTCAGTAGGAATAGCTGGAGTACAAGGTCCAAGGCTTACAGGAGTCAAGTCACAGGTTCACTGCAGGCTAGATTCTGAAGCACTGATTGCTCAGCTGTGGCTGCTTAAGAAGCAAAGGAGAGAATCAGGGCGGGAACATGCAAGCTGGAAACTCCATTTTGACTGAGGGCAAGATAGCTGCAGCAAGACAGAAAGTAAAATGGCTGACGAACAAACTGAGTTTCAGGAATATATACATAGAACCTTACAGTTTGCTTCCTTCATATAGTCTGATGTGTTCATCGTGACTATTGCACCTCCCTTGTCAGCAGGTTTAATAATGATTTCTTTGTTGGTTTTCAGAGACTGTATAGCCTTTCTCTCCTGGGCACTGATGTTGGATGCTTGTCTCCTGTTGGTGTTTATGATGGTGGATTGTATCAAATATCTGAATGAGTCTATATATTTATCCAAATGAGGGTTGCGTCCAGGAGGAGGTGTCCAGTCTGACCTCTTCTTGGTTGTTGGGATACCTTTTTTTCAGTCCGAGTGTTTTCTTTTTTGACACTCTTAATGCTGGAATGAACCTGTCACACGGATTTATGATGTTCTATATCAATTAAGGAATTTACTCCAAATACCCTGTGAAAACATCACAAAACATTACCAGACCCCAATCAGAGGGTAATAAAACTTTCACACTCCTTATCTATGAACTGTTCCAATATTTATGCTCATCCCTCTGCCATAATGACTATTCTGCTTCACGTCACTTGTCTTACCTATTGCATTTTTTCTGTGCTGTTTTGTGTATAAATATGTGATTCTTCAGATGTTGTATTAGTCTTTGCCTGATGAAGAGACCTGAGTAGTCTCGAAAGCTTGCAATTTGTTACCATCTTTTCAGTTAGCCATTAAAAGGTATCAACCACTGAGGACTCTCAACTCTAAATATTTTTCTATCTACTGGCTAACACGGTACAAAGATATACATCTTTATTGTAACAAAATAAAACAACATTTTACAAATGGTGCTGATGTAAAGCCGACATGAGGGAGATTTCATTTATTAATCTTTGTGTGTGCTGTGATTATCTGGATTTAAGGGATCATCATTCAAAGTGTGAAAATAGCTAATTTTTAAAAAATTTTGCCAAATTGCTGGTACTTTTATAAAAAAAAAAAAACATATCAACCTAAGTGTATCATCAAAGTATACTGCGTCATGAAAAAAACAATGTCTAGATCAATGGCATATATTGAAGAGCTCCAGAGTTATAGCTACATAAAGTGACAATGGTCAGATTTCAGAAATTTGATAATGCAAAATGGTCGGCACTCCTTTCGCTATCGTGGTGCACGTGGAAGGAATGATTCATACAAGGAAAAAGGAAATCCCAGCACTCACATGTGTTGATTTAATTTGCTTTATTCCATATCCCAGCAAAATGTTTCAGCTCATCCAGAGCAATTGACAAAGGCTCTGGATGAGCTGAAACGTTTTGCTGGGATGTGGAATAAAGCAAATTAAATCAACACGTGAGTGTCGGGATTTCCTTTTTCCTTAGGTTTCAAAAATTTGGCCCGGTCATCATTAAATTGTAACCAAGGTGTATATTTTATCTTGGAACCAAGTCACAGATTGACTTCACTTTTCCTAGTATTTAATTTTAGTAAACTGTACGTCCTCCATCCATTATCCCTTGGGGAAATCTAATGTTGCACAGAACAAGATATTGTAACAGTCAAATAAAACAACAAGGAAATAATTTTCAAAGTAATTCCAGTGAAAAATCCTCTTTTTTCTAGCTATGTGGGTTTAGTTCAATCTCTCTTCTGATGAAGTCTTCACATAGTGGGTGTACTTGTCTTCTGGGAATAAAATGCTCATAAGTTTATACAGCTGATGACTATCATAGGATTCAGTGTAACAGATGGAATCACATCGAATGACATATCCGATAACTGGGATTACAGTCTTTATCTAATTATCTTTATTAATCTACTGAAAATACATGTATTGTACAATAAGTCTCATCTGTCCTAAGATATGTCTATTCACAAAGGGAAAGAAAAAGAAAGTGGGACTCAAAGATTGGAAGTAATGTTGCTTTTTTCAAGTAAAATAAACTCATTTACCATTTTTATACTGAAGCAGACATCTAAGGTGACCACATTCTCCACTTCACAACACATTTATAACCACGAGGATTGGTCCATGGGTCCACCCTTTCAACACTTACTCAAATGACTGGTACAAAACCCAGCAAGGAATGGTTCATGACATTAGGCCACAATTACAAATGTATTTTACACTGACTTGCTGCTAATGTAAGGGGGTGCCACGCCTCTACCTACTTAAAGTTTTGCTGCTATATGTGTAAATAATGGGGGTTGTGCTCACAGCCCAATACTGTGCAGGACGCTTGGCATTTGCCACAGAACACCAGGATTGGCAAATTCCACTGACGCACTGTGCTCTTCACAGATGAAAGCAGGTTCACACTGAGCACATGTGACAGTCTGGAGATGCCATAGAGAGCGATCTGCTACCTGCAACATCCTTCAGCATGACCAGTTTGGCAGTGGGTCAGTAATGGTGTGGGGTGGCATTTCCTTGGAGGGCCGCACAGCCCTCCATGTGCTCACCAGAGGTAGCCTGACTGCCATTAGGTACCGAGATGAGATCCTCAGACTCCTTGTGAGACCATATGCTGGTGCGGTTGTCCATGGGTTCCTCCTAATGCAGGACAATGCTAGACCTCATGTGGCTGGAGTATGTCAGCAGTTCCTGCAAGATAAAGTCATTGAAGCTATGGACTGGCCCGTCCAGCTCCCCACACCTGAATCCGATTGAGCACATCTGGGATCATCATGTCTTGCTACATCCACCAACTTCACGTTGCACCACAGACTGTCCAGGAGTTGGCAGATGCTTCAGTCCAGGTCTGGGAGGAGATCCCTCAGGAGACCATCCACTGCCTTCAGGAGCATGCCCAGGCATTGTAGGGAGGTCATGCAGGCACGTGGAGGTTACACACACTACTGAGCATCATTTTGACTTGTTTTAAGGACATTACATTCCACTTTAATTTTGTGGGTGACTCCAAATCCAGGCCTCCATTGGTTAATAAATATGATTTCCTTTGATGATTTTTGTGTGATTTTGTTGTCAGCACATTCAACTTTGTACAGAACAAAGTATTCAATGAGAATATTTCATTCTGTCAGATCTAGGATGTGTTATTTGAGTGTTCCCTTTATTTTTTTGAGCAGTGTATAATGACGATGTGTAGATATGAGGGAAATTGTAGTACCCTTTTTAGGTCACTAGATGGGGCACGTTAGTCCACTTAAGATAGTACTGTAAATAGCGAACTTAGGAGGGGATGACCATGGTTAAGTGTAGAATTCTTCCTGTTTGTAGTCAGTTAGGGCCTAGTGCCCGTTTAGGGTGGTCAGCTCCGCAACGTTCAAGCAAGCTACCCAGCCATTCAGAGTCCGTATGGACAGAGGTACAGCAGATGTAGCAGTGTTATTGCAGTTGGGAGCAGAAGCTTGAGAGGAGGTCCTATTTCAGTACAGTGACACAGGTCGCTCACCATGTGGCAGGTCATCGCATGAGCTGAGGCCCTCGGATCTGGGGAAAAACATTCGAGGGATTCCCCAAGTGCAGTGAGTCTGGACAGGGAGGATTCTGAGTTACCGCAAGAGGCGGTCAGTCCCCGTAATGTACTGAAGGACGTAGAGAGGAGTGCAGAAGAAGTGTTCAGTGTGAACTGTGTGGAACCGTATGCTGATGCTGTTACTGACAAGCATGTGCTGTGACAAGAAAAGAATAAAGTTCTCCGCTTTACGTTTGAAAAGGACCAGTCTCTTTTTGCACCACAATGCAAGCAGCGGAGCTTCAACAAGCCCGATGGGACCCTGACGGCGCAGAGGGTGATACAGAAGGCATGCTGCAGAGGGGACAGCATTTTCATGTGATAGGGGGCCAGAGCACGCCAGAGCTACTAGATTCAGCCACGACATTGGCCCTGGCTCTGCCTCTCACAAGAATAAAAGCTTGGGAAACCATCTAAAAATTTTTTTTTCACACGAGAAAACATATGAAAATCAATTGTACTTTTTGCGGACGTGAAAAATGTGTGAATAGAGCTTTACTTCGTGCAGAACTTGAGGGTGTCATAAGATATAGAAAGCAGGCCAAGAGATGGTTTGGGATCACTAGCCAAGGGGCAACTAAGTGAGTGATATTTTAGAGAGTAGGACATTGGCTTGGAAACCTGGAAAGATTGTACAAACCTAAACATCAGTTTTAAAATTGTGATGATTGCGGTAGGTACTATCAATATATTTTTATCCCACCAAGGAGTTTGTATGTTACCCTTTTTCTTTGTGTGGTTTACTCTGGGTTATCCAGTTTCCTACATACTACAAAGACATACTGATAGGGAATCTAGATTGTGAGCCCCAATGGGGACAGTGATAATAACAGTAAAGTGTTATGGAAAGTAATGGTTCTATGTAAGTGAGCAAAATAATTATCTATTTAACCCCTTACTGCCATCGGACGTACTATCCCGTCCATGGTACCAGGGCCCGTATGACCGGGGACGGGATAGTACGTCCAGCCCTTTAATGCGACATTGCGACTTAAGTCTCAATGATCGCATTAAAATTCCGACGCCATCTTACCTCAGGAGAGATGGCGCCGGCATCCCGGGGTCTGTCACCGCCCACCCTCACTCCCGATCGCTGTGATTGGCTGATCAATTCTGAACAGCCAATCGCAGCCTTTCTCACTGTTTCAGCCAATCCGATGGGCTGAAACAGTGAGATCCCAGGCTAGAATCGAGTACCGATGTACTCGATCCTAGGCCTGGGCATAGAAAGGAGCAGACCCCCCCTGGATTGGCGCGATCGCCGATCACATCGATCGCACCAATCGCAGGGCACAGCCGCGGTATATCCGCGCTGTGCCCTGCCTGTACCTGCCTGGATCGGTGCAGTAATAGCACCGATCCTAGGCCGGAGCCTAGGACAGGCCCAGTAGGGCCTGCAGCTGCTGATTGGCGCGATCGATGTCATCGACGATCGCGCCAATCACAGGGCACAGCAGCGGTGTGACCGCTCTGTGCCCTGCTTCCTGACCTGCCGGTGACCTGCCTAGGAATCGGAGCAGTGAGCTCCGATTACTAGGCCGGTGCCTAGCAACCAGCAAAACAAGGGTCTCCTCTGATTGGTGGGATCGATGTGATCATCGATCCCACCAATGACAGGTCACAGCAGCGATGTGACCGCTCTGTGACCTGTCTGCAAACTGTCTGTGATCTGTGTGACCGCACTGCAGGGGTCCTCACACTTGCTGAGGATTCCTGCAGTGCGGTCACACGCCAGATCTCCTCCTGTGCTGGGCCTTGTGGTGCCACAGTAGCCTGTGACACCACAACTCCTGCTGAAGAAAGAAGAGAGAAGAAAGAAGAGAGAAGAAAGAAGAGAGAAGAAAGAAGAGAGAAGAAAGAAGAGAGAAGAAAGAAGAGAGAGACTACAAACGTGAGTTTTTGAGCCCCTATCCCTGCCCGATCCACCCCAATCCCCCCATTCCCCCTCCCCCCTTCCCTTTCCCCCTCTTTTTACCCCCTGTAAGGAAAAGGTTGTCGCCATTTTGTATAGGGCCTGTACCAGCCTCCATTTTGTCAGTTCACACAGCCACAGACTTTTAGCTACACAGGGCCTATTAGCATATTCAGTACGGCCAGCTTTGATGTCCACTGTGAATCAATAGGCCTTTACATGCTAATTGGTTTAGGCCAGGGTCTGAAAAGATGGTCAGTCGTATGGTAATTAGCTCAAGCTCAAGGCATTGTTTCCTGCTCCATATGAATTGCAGGCCAGTTAATATGCGGGCTTCAAAGCAGATGGGGAAGGGCCTAGCAGGTTCAAAAGCTGTAGCCAAGAAGAGACTGGTCTCTCATTCCATTTTCACACACAGAAGCCAAGAAGATGGTCTAGGAAAGACCAAGGGACTATCCAGCAACTGAAGACTGTACCTGGGAACGGCAGAGCCAATGCCTTCCCATGACCATAATACCCGGTAATATTGATCTATAGCTTATACCTTTAAGCCTTGTACATTATCGTTGTATTTTTTACTCTGACTGAAAATCCATTGTAATTACGTTGTATAGCTTTACTGTATATTTCTGTAATTATCTAGTGCGCCCTTAAGGCAAATTAAACCATAAAATGAATCTTGGGCTGATGCTTTTACTCTGATCACGAATCTTAGAATACCCAGTGGGTAACAGGACACCTTCCCCGGCGGCCATTTGCTCTAGGTGCAGTTCCCTTACTGACCTGAGAGACAAAGGGGGGCGCCGGAGAGCTGTACCTGTGGAGTTACGTCCCATTGGTGACGTGGGAGGAAAGGGATCGTCCGTCACATTTGGCAGCGGCGGTGGTATCAGAAGCTGTGATACCCGGGCTACCGTGTGGCGGTCGGCTGAGTTCCTCACACCCCCCTTTGCGCACATTTAGAAGCCGCCGAGCGTTGATTGGTGACGCAGTTCACCGATCAACACTCGTGCTCGTTTTTCTTTTGCATCCCCCTCCGTGCGCACTTCCAGCAGCCGCAGAACTTTGATAAGTGACACCAGTCACTTATCAGAGCTCGTTCCTGCAGTTTTTTTTTTTTCACTCCCCTTTCCGCCACTCCTGTGCGCACTTCCAGCAGCCGCGGAACTTTGATAAGTGACACCAGTCACTTATCAGAGCTCGTTCCTGCAGTTTTTTTTTTTTTTCACCCCACTTTCCGCCACTCCCGTGCGCACATCTAGCAGCCGCGGAACTTTGATAAGTGACACCAGTCACTTATCAGAGCTCGTTCCTGCAGTTTTTTTTTTTTTTCACCCCACTTTCCGCCACTCCCGTGCGCACATCTAGCAGCCGCGGAACTTTGATAAGTGACACCGGTCACTTATCAGAGCTCGTTCCTGCCGTTTTTTTTTTTTTTTTCACTCCCCTTTCCGCCACTCCTGTGCGCACTTCCAGCAGCCGCGGAACTTTGATAAGTGACACCAGTCACTTATCAGAGCTCGTTCCTGCAGTTTTTTTTTTTCACTCCCCTTTCCGCCACTCCTGTGCGCACATCCAGCAGCCGCGGAACTTTGATAAGTGACACCAGTCACTTATCAGAGCTCGTTCCTGCAGTTTTTTTTTTTCACCCCACTTTCCGCCACTCCCGTGCGCACATCTAGCAGCCGCGGAACTTTGATAAGTGACACCAGTCACTTATCAGAGCTCGTTCCTGCCGTTTTTTTTTTTTTTTCACTCCCCTTTCCGCCACTCCTGTGCGCACATCTAGCAGCCGCGGAACTTTGATAAGTGACACCGGTCACTTATCAGAGCTCGCTCCTGCCGTCTTTTTTTTTTCACTCCCCTTTCCGCCACTCCTGTGCGCACATCCAGCAGCCGCGGAACTTTGATAAGTGACACCAGTCACTTATCAGAGCTCGTTCCTGCAGTTTTTTTTTCACTCCCCTTTCCGCCACTCCCGTGCGCACATCTAGCAGCCGCGGAACTTTGATAAGTGACACCGGTCACTTATCAGAGCTCGTTGCTGCCGTGTTTTTTTTTTTTCACTTCCCTTTCCGCCACTCCTGTGCGCACATCCGGCAGCCGCGGAACTTTGATAAGTGACACCGGTCACTTATCGGAGCTCGTTGCTGCCGTTTTTTTTTTTTTTTCACTTCCCTTTCCGCCACTCCTGTGCGCACATCCGGCAGCCGCGGAACTTTGATAAGTGACACCGGTCACTTATCGGAGCTCGTTCCTGCCGTTTTTTTTTTTTTCACTTCCCTTTCCGCCACTCCTGTGCGCACATCCGGCAGCCGCGGAACTTTGATAAGTGACACCGGTCACTTATCAGAGCTCGTGCCTGCTGGTTTAGACTTTTTTTCACAGGCATTTTTTCCCTATTCTCTTTCTTTTCTTTTAGCTTTTTCCTTTCAGCATAGCTTGCACCAACCACTATCCCCCCCCACACACACACACAGTTATAAATAAAGTTCACACAAAGCACCACATTCACAAAAAAAATGTCCCGCTCGTCACGTTCTTCCCAACAGCGCTATTCAGTGGAGGAGGAGTACGCTTTACTTGCCTCCGACACTGATAGCGAGGGAGAGGATCCCACATTTCTTTACTTTTCAGATTCTTTATCCTCTTCTTCTTCTTCCTCCTCTTCCTCCTCGGGTCCTGCGGAACCGCCACGCAGACGCCCCAGGACAGAAGATGAGGCAGCGCCCACCCCTGAAAATGAACCAGCGCACACCTCTTCGGACCCCATATGGACCCCGCCCCCCGAAAATTACGAGCCACTGATTCCTGATTTTGTGGCAGAATCAGGAATCAAGTTTGACACCACGGGCCTCAGAGAAATAGACTTTTTCAAAGTCTTTTTCTCTGAGGATTTTATTAACCTCGTGGTGGAGCAAACTAATTTGTACGCTCGGCAATTTTTGGCGCAAAACCCCGTGTCATCATTTTCCAACTGGTCTCCTGTAGACGCAGGTGAAATGATGCAGTTTTGGGGCCTGGTCCTCCATATGGGGATCCTGAAGAAGCCAGAACTTCGGCAAAATTGGAGTGTTGATATTTTATACAACACTCCACTGTTCCGAATGGTCATGGCCCGGACGCGTTTTGAGGCCATCCACAAATTCCTGCATTATAATGATAATGCACAGTGTCCCCCACAAAATGACCCCAACTTTGACCGTCTGTTCAAAGTTCGGCCGGTCATCGAACACTTCAGCAAAAAGTTTGCTGAAGTGTACGTGCCCCAAAGGGACATCTGCGTCGATGAGTCCTTGGTTTATTTTAAGGGACGGCTCAGATTCCGCCAGTACCTGCCCAGCAAGAGGGCAAGGTACGGAATTAAACTCTACAAGCTGTGTGAGAGTACTTCAGGGTACACGCACAGCTTTAGAGTTTACGAAGGAAAGGACACCAGGATTGAACCCCCTGAGTGTCCCCCCATCCTGGGAGTGAGTGGGAAAATTGTGTGGGATTTGGTGCACCCACTGCTGGATAAAGGTTATCACCTTTACACCGATAACTTTTATTCCAGCGTCCCACTCTACAAATCCCTCTCTGCGCGAGGTACCGCAGCTTGCGGTACCGTCCGCAAAAATCAGAGAGGCCTCCCGAAGACGCTACTTGGGCAGATGCTCAGAAAGGGTGAGAGCAGAGCCCAATGTAGCGACCACCTGTTGGTGGTCAAGTACAAGGACAAGAGGGATGTCCTTCTCTTGACCACCATACATGGTGATGGCAGCGCCCTCAGCACTGTACGGGGTACCTCTACACAGGTCCGCAAACCGGACTGTGTACTGGGGTACAATAAATACATGGGGGGTGTTGATCTCTCTGATCAACTCCTCCAACCGTACAGTGCTTTGAGAAAGGCCAAGGTGTGGTACAAAAAGCTGTCCGTGCACATCGTCCAAATGGCAATGCTCAACGCTTTCCTGCTGTCACGATGTGCACGCAACAGTGATACAACGTACCTTCAGTTTCAGGAGGTAGTGGTTAAGGCCCTGATGTTTGGCGATCAGGAAATAGCAGGCCCCAGTACTTCTGGAACTGAAGGTGCTCGTATCATACCAGGTCAGCATTTCCCGGGGGTGGTCCCGCCAACTGGAAGCAAAGGTAAGCCGCAAAAAAGGTGCCGAGTGTGTTACAAAAGGGGAATACGCAAGGACACCACTTACCAATGCGACACCTGCCCCGAAAACCTGGCCTGTGTATGAAGGATTGTTTCAAATTGTACCACACCTCAATGCACTACTAATTTACTTTACAGGAAAGATTAGTTCCAGAAGGGGGGCACATTTAGAAAAGTTCCTTGGGAGTCTACTTTCCAAAATTATGTCACTTGTGGTTTTTTTTTACTGTTTAGGCACATCAGGAGCTCTGCAAACGGAACATGACGCCCGCAGACCATTCCATCAGTCTGCATTCCAAAACGTCACGACTTCCCTTCTGAGCCCAAACAGTTTTTTCCCACATATGGGGCACCAGTGTACTCAGGACAAATTGGACAACAACTTTTGGTGTCCAATTTCTCCTCTTACCCTTGGGAAAATAAAAAATTGGGGACTAAAACAACATTTTTGTGAGGATAAAAGTAGGATTTTTTATTTTTACACCTGGGCATTATAAACTTTAGTGAAACACTTGGGGGTTCAAAATGCTCACCACACACCTAGATAAGTTCCTTAGGGGGTCTAGTTTCCAAAATGGGGCCACTTGTGGGGGTTTCCACTGTTTAGGCACATGAGGGGCTCTGCTAACGGAACATGACGCCCGCAGACCATTCCATCAAAGTCTGCATTCCAAAACGTCACTGCTTCCCTTCTGCGCCCTGCCATGCGCCCAAACAGTGGTTCCCCCCAACATATGGGGTATCAGCGTACTCAGGACAAATTGGACAACAACTTTTGTGGTCCAATTTCTCCTGTTACCCTTGGGAAAATAAAAAATTGGGGACTAAAACATCATATTTGTGGAAATTTTTTTTTTTTTTTTTTTTTATTCACGCCAGGGCATTATAAACTTTAGTGAAACACTTGGGGGTTCAAAATGCTCACCACACACCTAGGTAAGTTCCTTAGGGGGTCTAGTTTCCAAAATGGGGTCACTTGTGGGGGTTTCCACTGTTTAGGCACATGAGGGGCTCTGCTAACGGAACATGACGCCCGCAGACCATTCCATCAAAGTCTGCATTCCAAAACGTCACTGTTTCCCTTCTGCGCCCTGCCATGCGCCCAAACAGTGGTTCCCCCCAACATATGGGGTATCAGCGTACTCAGGACAAATTGGACAACAACTTTTGTGGTCCAATTTCTCCTGTTACCCTTGGGAAATAAAAAAATTGGGGACTAAAACATCATATTTGTGGAAATTTTTCCAAAATGGGGTCACTTGTGGGGGTTTCCACTGTTTAGGCACATCAGGGGCTCCACAAACGCGACATGGCGTCCGCTCTCAATTCCAGCCATTTCGAGCTCTGCTGTGTGCCCAAACAATGGTTCCCCCCACATATGGGGTATCAGCGTACTCAGGACAAGTTGGACAACAACTTTTGTGGTCCAATTTCTCCTCTTACCCTTGGGAAAATAACAAATTGGGGACTAAAACATCATGCTTGTGGAAAAAATATGATTTTTTTTCTTCACGGCTCTACATTATAAACTTGCGTGAAGCACTTTGGGGTTCAAAGTGCTCATCACACATCTAGATAAGTTCCTTAGGGGGTCTAGTTTCCAAAATGGGGTCACATGTGGGGGGTTTCCACTGTTTAGGCACATCAGTGGCTCTCCAAACGCAACATGGCGTCCTTTCTCAATTCCAGCCAATTTTGGTTTGGAAAAGTCAAATGGCGCTCCTTCCATTTCAAGCCCTGCCGTGCGCCCAAACAGTGGTTCCCCCCACATATGGGGTATCAGCGTACTCAGGACAAGTTGGACAACAACTTTTGTGGTCCAATTTCTCCTCTTACCCTTGGGAAAATAACAAATTGGGGACTAAAACATCATGGTTGTGGAAAAAATATGATTTTTTTTCTTCACGGCTCTACTTTATAAACTTGCGTGAAGCATTTGGGGGTTCAAAGTTCTCACCACACATCTAGATAAGTTCCTTAGGGGGTCTAGTTTCCAAAATGGGGTCACATGTGGGGGTTTCCACTGTTTAGGCACATCAGTGGCTCTCCAAACGCAACATGGCGTCCTTTCTCAATTCCAGCCAATTTTGGTTTGGAAAAGTCAAATGGCGCTCCTTTCATTTCGAGCCCTGCCGTGCGCCCAAACAGTGGTTCCCACCCACATATAGGGTATCGGCGTACTCAGGACAAGTTGGACAACAACTTTTATGGTCCAATTTCTCCTCTTACCCTTGGGAAAATAACAAATTGGGGACTAAAACATCATGCTTGTGGAAAAAAATATGATTTTTTTTCTTCACGCCTCTACATTATAAACTTGCGTGAAGCACTTGGGGGTTCAAAGTGCTCATCACACATCTAGATAAGTTCCTTAGGGGGTCTAGTTTCCAAAATGGGGTCACATGTGGGGGGTTTCCACTGTTTAGGCACATCAGTGGCTCTCCAAACGCAACATGGCGTCCTTTCTCAATTCCAGCCAATTTTGGTTTGGAAAAGTCAAATGGCGCTCCTCCATTTCGAGCCCTGCCGTGCGCCCAAACAGTGGTCCCCCCACATATGGGGTATCAGCGTACTCAGGACAAGTTGGACAACAACTTTTGTGGTCCAATTTCTCCTCTTACCCTTGGGAAAATAACAAATTGGGGACTAAAACATCATGGTTGTGGAAAAAATATGATTTTTTTTCTTCACGGCTCTACATTATAAACTTGCGTGAAGCATTTGGGGGTTCAAAGTGCTCACCACACATCTAGATAAGTTCCTTAGGGGGTCTAGTTTCCAAAATGGGGTCACATGTGGGGGTTTCCACTGTTTAGGCACATCAGTGGCTCTCCAAACGCAACATGGCGTCCTTTCTCAATTCCAGCCAATTTTGGTTTGGAAAAGTCAAATGGCGCTCCTTCCATTTCGAGCCCTGCCGTGCGCCCAAACAGTGGTTCCCCCCCCACATATGGGGTATCAGCGTACTCAGGACAAGTTGGACAACAACTTTTGTGGTCCAATTTCTCCTCTTACCCTTGGGAAAATAACAAATTGGGGACTAAAACATCATGGTTGTGGAAAAAATATGATTTTTTTTCTTCACGGCTCTACATTATAAACTTGCGTGAAGCATTTGGGGGTTCAAAGTGCTCATCACACATCTAGATAAGTTCCTTAGGGGGTCTAGTTTCCGAAATGGGGTCACATGTGGGGGGTTTCCACTGTTTAGGCACATCAGTGGCTCTCCAAACGCAACATGGCGTCCTTTCTCAATTCCAGCCAATTTTGGTTTGGAAAAGTCAAATGGCGCTCATTCCATTTCGAGCCCTGCCGTGCGCCCAAACAGTGGTCCCCCCCCACATATTGGGTATCGGCGTACTCAGGACAAGTTGGGCAACAACTTTTGTGGTCCAATTTCTCCTCTTACCCTTGGGAAAATAACAAATTGGGGACTAAATCATCATGCTTGTGGAAAAAATATGATTTTTTTTCTTCACGGCTCTACATTATAAACTTGCGTGAAGCACTTGGGGGTTAAAAGTGCTCACCACACATCTAGATAAGTTCCTTAGGGGGTCTAGTTTCCAAATGGGGTCACATTTGGGGGGTTTCCACTGTTTAGGCACATCAGGGAATCTCCAAACGCGACATGGCGTCCAATCTCAATTCCCACCAATTTTAGTTTGGGAAAGTCAAACGGCGCTCCTTCCATTCTAAGCCCTTCCGTACACCCAAACAGTGGTTTTCCCCCACATATAGGGTATTGGCGTACTCAGGAGAAATGGCACAACAACTTTATCAGTCCATTTTCTCCTTTTTCCCTTGTGAAAATAAAACAAATGTTTGTAATAGATCATTTTTGTGACTAAAAAGTAAAATGTTCATTTTTTCCTTTCACATTGCTGCAGCTCCTGTGAAGCACCTGAAGGGTTAATAATCTTCTTGATTGTGGTTTTGAGTACCTTGAGGGGTGCAGTTTTTAGAATGGTGTCACTTTTGGGCATTTTCTAACATATAGATCCCTCAAAGTGACTTCAAATGTGAGGTGGTCCCTAAAAAAAATGGCTTTGTAAATTTTGTTGTAAAAATGAGAAATCGCTGGTCAACTTTTAACCCTTATAACTTCCTAACAAATAAAAATTTTGATTCCAAAATTGTGCTGATGTAAAGCAGACATGTTAGAAATGTTATTTCTTAACTATTTTGTGTGACATATTTCTCTGTTTTAAGGGAATAAAAATTCAAATTTGAAAATTGCAAAATTTTAAATTTTTTTGCCATATTTGCGTTTTTTTTCAAAAATAAACGCAAGGTATATGGAAGAAATTTTACCACTAACGTGAAGTACAATATGTCACGAGAAAACAATCTCAGAATCGCGAATATCCGTTGAAGCGTTCCAGAGTTATAACCTCATAAAGAGACAGTGGTCAGAATTGTAAAAATTGGCCCGGTCATTAACGTGCAAACCACCCTTGGGGGTGAAGGTGTTAAAGACAGTCAACATGGAAATAAGGCCAAGAACATCAACCAGGCATGAAAAAAGGAAATGAGGTACAGAAAAAAATGCAGTAGGTGCTCTGGACTGATGACTCAAAATGTGAAATATTTGGCTGTAGTGGAGGGCAGTTTGTTTGTCAAAAAGCAGGAGAGAAGTAAAATAACGAGTGTCTGCAGGCAGCAGTGAAGCATAGTTGAAGTTCCTTGCAAGTTCGTTGTTGAATTTCAGAAAGTTGAGGTGGAGATTTGGTAAGGATTTAATGGTGCACTTAATGCTGAGAAATACAAGCAAATACTTATCCCTCATATAATACCATTAGAGAATCATCTGATTGTCTCCAAATTTGAACTACACGAGGAGAATTACCCCAAACATGCAGCCAAAGTCATTAAGAGCTATCTTCAGAATAAAGAACAAGAAGTCCTGGAATTGATGATACTGCCCCCACAAAGCCCTGATCTCTACATCAAGTCTGTGTGTGGATTACATAAATAAGCAGAAGGACTTCCGTAAACTTTTTCTCATCATCGACATATCAGTCCTTTTAAGGCTGCTGCTCCTTTTACTTTTTTGGATTGGCTCTTCATCTGTCTTTTACTTCCTCAAATCTTAGGCCCCTCACAGTTATGACAGGCGCGACACACATCATTGATGTGGTTCATATCCCGTGTTACCACATATGGCATGGTGCACAAGACTGTGTGTGGCTTAGTTAGCAGCAGAGCTCATAGGAGTGAAAGAAGAAAGAAGAGCTGATAAGAATAAAGAAGAGGTACAGCCGCGATAGTGGGGAAGGTATGGGGGAGAATCGTAGATAGGGACTCTAAATGCAAACAAAATCTTCTGGGATGGAATGTATTCTAAAAAACACTAAGGTTAGTGAAAAAACACCAAGGTTAGTCAACTCACCTAACAGGGTGTGGAACATGGAGTTAATCGCACAAATGAAGCCAGAGCAGCTGGAGCATGAACATTAGAAAGGAAGGAGGAGTTCAGCGAGGAAATTTGTAAATATTTTGAAAACTTAGCTGTTAACCCCTTTCTGTCATCAGATGTACTATCCCATCCATGTGACCTGGGACTTAATTCCCAGTGACGGGATAGTACGTCATAGGCGATCAGCTGCCGGGTGTCAGCTAATTATCACAGCTGACACCCGAAACTATGTGCCAGGAGCGGTCACGGACCGCTCCCGGCACATTAACCCCTGGTACACCACGATCAAACATGATCGTGGTGTACCGGGGGCACAGGGAAGCATCGTGCAGGGAGGGGGCTCCCTGCGCGCTCCCCTGAGGCCCTCAGAATAGCGCGATGTGACCGTGCTGTTCTGAGGCCTTCCTCCCTGCAAGGCCCCGGATCCAAGATGGCCGTCGGGTCCTGCAGGGAGGCGGCTTCCTCAGTGCCTGCTGAGAGCAGGCACTGAGAAGCCTGCAGCAGTGCCAGAGCGATCGCTGGTGTGACAGAGTTCTGTGCACCCTGTCACACCAGCGATCTGACCCCATACTGTGATGTCCCACCCTGGGACAAAGTGAAAAAGTAAAAAAGATTGAAAATCACAAGTGTAAAAAAAAAAATCCAAAATAAAGGAAAAAAAATATTCCTCAATAAATTAATTTCTTCCTGTAAATAAAAAAAACAAAACAATAAAAGTACACATATTTGGTATTGCCGCGTCCGTAACAACCCCCCTATAAAACTGTCCCACTAGTTAACCCCTTTAGTGAACCCCTTAAAGAAAAAAAAAAACAATGCAAAAAATCAATGCTATATCATCATACCGCCGAACAAAAAGTGGAATAACACGCGATCAAAAAGACCGATATAAATAAACATGGTACCGCTGAAAACGTCATCTTGTCCCACAAAAAATGAGCCACCATACAGCATCATCAGCGAAAAAATAAAAAAGTTATAGCTCGCAGAATAAAGCAATGCAAAATTAATTTTTTATATAAAATTATTTTTATTGCATAAAAGCGCCAAAACATAAGAAATTATATAAATGAGGTATCGCCGTAATCGTACTGACCCGAAGAATAAAACTGCTTTATCAATTTTATCACACGCGGAACGGTATAAACGACCCCCCCAAAAGAAACTCATGAATTGCTGATTTTTGTTCATTCTAACCTCCCAAAAATCGAAATAAAAAGCGATCAAAAAATGTCACATGCCCAAAAATGGTACCAATAAAAACGACAACTCGTACCTTAAAAAATAAGACCTCACATGACTCTCTGGGCCAAAATATGCAAAAATTATAGCTCTCAAAATGTGGTGATGCAAAAAACTATATTTTGCAATAAAAAGCGTCTTTTAGCATGACAGCTGCCAATCATAAAAACCCGCTATAAATCGTAAATCAAACCCCCCCTTTATCACCCCCTTAGTTAGGGAAAAATAATAAAATTAAAAAAAAATGTATTTATTTCCATTTTCCCATTAGGGTTAGGGTTGCGGCTAAAGTTAGGGTTAGGGTAGAGGCTAAAGTTAGGATTAGGGTTAGGGGTGAGTTAGGGTTAGGTTTGTGGTTAGAGTTATGGTTAGGGTTGGGATTAGGGTTAGAGGTGTGTTGGGGTTAGGGTTGGAGTTAGGATTGGGGGGTTTCCGCTGTTTAGGCACATCAGGGGCTCTCCAAATGTGACATGGCGTCTGATCTCAATTCCAGCCAATTCTGCGTTGAAAAAGTCAAACGGTGCTCCTTCACTTCTGAGCTCTGCTATGCGCCCAAAAAGTAGTTTACCCCACATATGGGGTATCAGCGTACACAGGACAAATTGCACAATAACTCTTGGGGTCCAATTTCTTCTGTTACCCTTGGGAAAATAAAAAATTGGGGGCAAAAATATCATTTTTATAAAAAAAAATGATCTTTTTGCTTTTACGGCTGTACGTTATAAACTTCTGTGAATCACTTGGGGCTTCATAGCGCTCACCAACATCTAGATAAGTTCCTTGTGGGGTCTATTTTCCAAAATGGGGTAACTTGTGGGGGGTTTCCACTGTTTAGGCATATCAGGGGCTCTCCAAACGCGACATGACGCCCACAGACCATTCCATCAAAGTCTGCAATCCAAAACGTCACTACTTCGCTTCCGAGCCCGACGTGTGCCCATACAGCAGTTTTCTCCCACATATTGGGTATCAGCGTACTCAGGACAAATTGGACAACAACTTTTGGGGTCCAATTTCTCCTGTTACCCTTAGGAAAATAAAAAGTTGGGGACTAAAAGATCATATTTGTGGAAAAAATATGATTTTTTCTTTATTTTCATGCTCGGGCGTTATAAACTTTAGTGAAACACCTGGGGGTTCAAAGTTCTCACCACACATCTAGAAAAGTTCCTTGAGGGGTCTAGTTTCCAAAATGGTGTCATTTGTGGGGGTTTCCACTGTTTAGGCAGATCAGGAGCTCTCCAAACACGACATGGCGTCCAGCCAATTCTGCATTGAAAAAGTCAAACGGCACTCCTTCCCTTCCAAGCTCTGCCATGCACCAAAACAGTGGTTTACCCCCACATATGGGGTATCAGCGTACTCAGGACAAATTGCACAATAACTTTTGGAGTCTTGTTACCCTTGGGAAAATAAAAATTGGGGTGAAAAGATCATTTTTGTGGAAAAAATATGATTTTTTCATTTTACGGCTCTACGTTATAAACTTGTGTGAAGCACTTGGGGGTTCAAATTGCTCACCACAGATCTAGATAAGTTCCTTAGGGGGTCTAGTTTCCAAAATGGGGTCACTTGTGGGGGGTTTCCACTATTTAGGCACATCAGGGGCTCTCCAAATGCAATATGGCGTCCAATCTCAATTCCAGCCAATTTTGGTTGGAAAAAGTCAAATCGTGCTCCTTCCATTTCGAGCTCTGCTGTGCGCCCAAACAATGGTTCCCCCACACATATGGGGTATCAGCGTACTCAGGACAAATTGGACAACAACTTTTGTGGTCCAATTTCTCCTGTTACTGTTGGGAAAATAAAAAATTGGTGACTAAAAGATAATTTTTGTGGGAAAAAAAAATAGGATTTTTATTTTCATGCCCGGGCATTATAAACTTGTGTGAAGCACTTGGGCGTTCAAAGTGCTCACCACAGATCTAGATAAGTTCCTTATGGGGTCTATTTTCCAAAATGGGGTCACTTGTGGGGGGTTTCCACTGTTAGGCTCATCTGGGGCACTGCAAACGGAACATGACCCCATGAAAGTCTCCATTCCAAAACATTATTACTTCCTTTCCAAGCCCTGCCGTGCGCCCAGTTCCCCCCCACATATAGGGTATCAGCATACTCAGGACAAATTGGACAAATTTTGGGGTCCAATTTCCTAGGGAAAAATCAAAAATTTGTGTTTAAAAAATCATTTTTGTGGAAAATTGTTTTTTTTTTCTCACACCCAGGCATTATAAGCTTTTGTGAAACACTTGGGGGTTCAAAGTGCTCACAACAGATCTAGATAAGTTCGATAGGGGGTCTAGTTTCCAAAATCGGGTCACATGTGGGGGGTTTCCACTGTTTTGGCGCATCAGGGGCTCTCCAAACGCGACATGGCATCCAATCTCAATTCCAGCCAATTTTGGTTTGAAAAAGTCAAACGGCGCTCATTCCTTACGAGCCCTGCCATGTGCCCAAAGAGTGGTTTTACCCCACATATGGGGTATTGGCATACTCAGGAGAAATTGCACAACAACTTTTTCTGTCCATTTTCTCCTTTTACCCTTGTGAAAATAAAAAAAAAGTTTGTAAAAGATCATTTTTGTGACTAAAAAGTTAAATTTTCATTTTTTCCTTCCATGTTGCTTCAGCTCCTGTGAAGCACCTGAAGGGTTAATAAACTTCTTGAATGTGGTTTTGAGTACATTGAGGGGTGCAGATTTTAGAATGGTGTCACTTTTGGGTATTTTCTGCCATATAGACCCCTCAAAGTGACTTCAAATGTGAGATGGTCCCTAAAAAAAATGGCTTTGTAAATTTTGTTGTAAAAATGAGAAATCGCTGGTCAACTTTTAACCTTATAATTTCCTAACAAAAAAAAAAATTTTGGTTCCAAAATTGTGCTGATGTAAAGTAGACATGTGGGAAATGTTATTTCTTAACTATTTTGTGTGAAATATTTCTCTGTTTTAAGGGAATAAAAATTCAAAGTTTGAAAATTGCAAAATTTTCAAACTTTTCGCCATATTTGCGTTTTTTCAAAAATAACTGCAAGTTATATCGAAGAAATTTTACCACTATCATGAAGTACAATATGTCACGAGAAAATCTCAGAATCGCGAAGATCCGTTGCAGCGTTCCAGAGTTATAACCTCATAAAGAGACAGTGGTCAGAATTGTAAAAATTGGCCCGGTCATTAACGTGCAAACCATCCTTGGCGGTTAAGGGGTTAATTACCGTAAGCCATATAAAAAGCTCAATTTAAAAACCAGTAGACTATTAGAAAGTACAAAAAAGGAAGTCACAGACCTACGCGTTTCGACGGAGTGTTTCGACCATGATTAAGACACTCCATTAAAATGCGTAGGTCTGTGACCTCCTTTTTTGTACTGTCTAATAGTCTACTGATTCTTAAATGGAGCTTTTCATATGGCTTAATTAAAAGCCAAGTTTTAAAAATAATTACAATTTTCCTCACTGAATTCCTTATTCCTTTAAACAACTGAAAATATTGAGGTTTTTTTGCACGGGATAAATACAGCAATCTTTAAGGACTTGGAAAAAAAAAATATTGGTATGTAACTGAATTACTGTTGTGTTTGACAAATATATTGAAGTCCATTCAATTGCTTCTCTAACCTTGAAATATATTTGAGTGTTTCTCGCTATTAGTCCTGGCAAGGATTAGACATACACAAGTACAAGGAGGTAAAGAAATGCAGCGTACTGCCAATTGTATTTACATTTTTGACTGGTAATTTTTCCACAATTCATATTTGGCTTCTGCAGATGGTGTAGATGATCCATTGGCATAACAGTGAACAAGCAAATATTATGAGCTAAAGCCAAATACTGCATTAATCTGTCAATTTAATAAAAATGATAAATATTTGCCATTACACAATGTTGTTTGGACAGAATTAGAGGCCCTGTAATATATAAATGTAGCTGAAGCTAACAGCTATAGTGTACTACAACATACAAGTAGTGTACCTACACTCTGGAGATTTTGCTATTTTGTCTTTTTTCTAAAACGTTGGTCAGTCTTATCAGAAGGTAAGGGGCTATGAAAAGCCATATAGAGTACCACCTCTTTTCTCATGCCACATTGGTGGCCACTTTGGTTGCCAATGGACTTGAACATCAGTCTCAGAGGGTGCTGCAGGAGGTGACAGGAGGCAACTAGATAAGTTGACTATATAAGGTGACAAATGTATAGTCGATAAGGTGACTATATAAGGTGACAAATGTATAGTCACTTTTCAGTGCCAGAGTATTAAGGTCCCTTTAAAGAGGTTGTGCACTACTTTTTCATTGATGACCTATGCTTAGAATAGGTCTTCAATGTCTGATTGACCAGGGTTCGACACCCGGCACCCCTGCCGATCAGCAGTTTCTGATGTCGGCGGAGGCCACTGGCCGGAAGTGCCCATTTGCGGAGCTTGCCGTCTTCTGACAGGGTACTACACATCCGCCTCCTATTAATTTGAATAAGAGGTGGATGAGTAGTACCAAACCTCATCCACTATCAGAAGATGGCCAGATCCACAAATGAGCATATCAGGCCAGCAGCTGCCGACACTAAGGACTTCCCCTACGTCCACAGCAGCACAATATGGGTTACCATGCCCCTGCGTGCTAATGGGACAAAGTGGAATATTTAATGATTTTAAGTAGTCCCACTCTCTCATCTCCCCCAGGACGAAGGGGGAAGCATCTCAGAAGCCATCAGTTTTTACTTTGTCCCCGTGCTAGCGGGACGTTTTTTGTTTCTCTGCCTCCCTACCCCCTTGCCTGCTTATCCAGGTTTTTAGTCTGCTCTCGGTGCCTGCTCCATGTGTGCTGCTGCCACGCCGGCGCCATTGCTGAGAGTGCACTTCCGGGTGAAGTAACTACTTCCTGTCAGCATTTTCCTTCCACCATTTTATTGATGGGATCCACAGTGTCTTCCTTTCTCCTCTATGGGCACTGCCATGTTGTTGGCGGTTTACTGCTGTGATTGGCAGACTTCATCACAGGGGGTGGGAAAAGTTCTTCTCCTTCCTTTTTTTCGTCCTTTTTAAGCATTTTTTTTTTCAGCCTGCATGCTTGTCTTATGACTTACTATCCAGTATGTCATCTCGGATCCTGCCGGCTGTGCCTCTGGTGGCGGGAAAGTGACCTCCAAAAGACATCACACATAGAGTGCACTTCCTGCGGTCTGGGACCATGTGCAATATCTGCGTTCCCAGTACGGATGAACTCACAATTAGAGACTTAATCATCTCGGTAAAAGACCTGATAGGTGGCTCTGCAATATCTAATACCTTATCTTCCAGGGCTCGGAAACATTCCAGACGTTCCCCCTCTCCGCAAGGAAGTGACTCCCAGTCAGAGGACCTTACGGTCATTGATGAAATCAGATCTTCATCATCGGATTCTGAGGAAGAATTGTTTAAGAAAACCTACTTTCCAGTGGAAAAAGTAGGCAGGCTTATTAAAGCTGTGCAGAAGGAACTTCACCCATCAGAGCTGCCTACCACCTCTGAAGTGTCTAGGGTCTTTACTGTGGATGATAAGGTCATTGACCTTATGAAGGGTGAATGGCAAAGACCAGAGAAGGCACTGTTTCAATCTAAATGGTTTAAAATGCTCTATCCCCTGTATGAGTCTCAGTCTAAGGACTGGGTGTCTCCCCCTAAGGTAGATACAGCAATCGCTAGATTGTCCAGAAAGACTATTGTTCCTTCCGAAGATTCTGCAAGTCTTAAAGATCCTATGGACCGGAGAATTGAGGTCTCCTTGAAGAGATCTTATTCCTTGGCAGTTGTGCAGTCCTCTGTTGGGACCTCAGCCCATGAAACATCTAGGGCACTTAGACGGTGGCTAGCCAGACTGGAAGAGGATATTGAGTCATGTGTCTCCAGACAGGATTTCTTGGAGGGTTAAAGCACATGAAACTAGCTGTGGATTTTCTGTGTGATGCTTCAGAACAGATGATAAAGTTGGTGGCTAGGACTTTGGCCCTGTCCACTGGGGGGAGGAGAGCGCTGTGGCTTAAGCCATGGTCAGGGGAAGCACCTTCCAAATACCATCTCTGTAATCTGGAATATTATCCAGGAAGGTTGTTCAGCCAGAAGTTGGATTCAATTATGGAGGACCTAGCCGATAACAAAGGCAAGTCACTTCCTCAAAGACGGGCATTTCGTGGCTTTGCCTCGTCCCGTTGGGATCAACCCTGTACTTCACCCCCTAGGTTTAGAGGAAGATATCAGTATGGTGGAAGAAAAGGGGGAACCGCATCTTCCCTTCGGGGAGCTTATAGCAATCCCAGAGCAATCAAAAAAGACTTCTGACACCAAAATGTTACCGGGGGGGGGGGGAGGTTGACACTTTTCTTGCAAAACTGGAAAGATTTAATAAATGACACCTGGGTGAAATTATAGAGAATGGTTATATGATTCTTTTCATTTCTTATCACCAAGAAAGATATTCTGTGTCCAAAACTCTTCCTCCCTCCAGGCAGAAAATTTTAGAGAAGGAGATTCAGAATTTAATTCTTCTATCAGCCTTGGAACCTGTTCCAACGTCCCAGGTTGGAAAAGGCGTATACTCACCTGTCTTTCTGGTTCCAAAACCATCAGGCAAGTGGTGTCTGATAATTGATCTAAGGTACCTAAATCAGTTAATTCAAAAGGAAAGGTTCAGGATGGAAACTATCAAGTCCATCAGATTCATTCTGGAGAGAAGTGATCTTATGGCGTCCATAGATCTGAAAGATGCATATTTTCATATACCGATACTTCCCTCACACAGAAGATAATTAAGAATCGCAGTTACCCTCAATGGAAACCTTCGACACTTCCAGTTTAAGGTCCTTCCCTTTGGATAACCACAGCACCCTATGTCTTCACCAAGGTGGTATCAGCGATGATGTCCAGGCTCCGTATTCAGGGGATACGAATAATTCCATATCTGGACGATTGATTGATTGATTCTTGTAGCATCCTGCCCGCTCCTTCTGGATTAATATATAGCCAGAGAAGTACCAACAATTCTCCTTCCACTATTTTTACCACCAATTGAAGTATAGAATATAGTAAAAAATGTTATTTAAAACTTAGCTTTTACTAACAGTTTCTTTAAAAAAGGGGTTTTCAGTCCCTGATGAATCAAGACATTGAGGAAACGCGTCGGGAGGAACATAGGGTCAGCCCAGGGCCTATAGTTGAAAGGGCCAGCTGTGGACTGTCCTTGTAAGGGCAGGAGTCTTTGGGTGCCAGGATTATTTGCAGAGAATAATAGGGATAATCTGTGGACCCCGACTCCATGAAAAATATATAGAGGAAGCATCAAAATGGGTAAGATTGTTCCATTTACCCTCTATAATGTATAATGTTTACAGTATTTAAATAGAAAGCAAAGAAATTTTCCCAAACAGGGAGTGCTTCGTTTGATGGTATACCCCACTAGGTTTTAAACCATATTTATTGTTGGATTTATATGTATATTTGGTGCACTAGTGTATTGGTTCACGTTTGATTAAAAGGGGTGAAAACCCCTTTTTTTAAAGAAACTGTTAGTAAAAGCTAAGTTTTAAATACCGCTTCTTCTGGAGCACCAACAGATTACCCTGGACCTTCTTACGGACCTCGGCTAGATAATAAATAGGAGAAGTCGGATCTGTTCCCAGACACATCCAAAGCCTTCCTGGGGTTTGCAATCAACTCTCTAGAGATGAAATTGTATCTATTTCCCCGGAGGATGACGCGTATTCTCAACGGAGCACGTTTTCTCTCACGGAGTTGGAAGGTCCCAAAAAGGACTCTCATGAGGTTCTTAGGGTTATTAACTTCCACTGCCGAGGTTGTTCCTTGGGCCTTAGCCACATGAGAACTCAAGTCCTAAGGGCATGGGACAGAAGTCTTTCCAAGTTGGATGTCATGCATGTCCTTTCCACGGCAATGAGACAAACCATCTCTTGGTGGCAACAGGCTCTGGACAGCATGAGTCTGGAAGAACCAATAATTCTAATGACAGATGCCTCCGGAACAGGTTGGGGAGGCCACTTAGGAAGCAGTACCATCACAGGAGCTTGTTCCAGTACCGAATGCCTCCAGGCTTCAAATGTAAGGGAGTTAAGAGCCATTCTCTTTGCTCTTCAAAACTTCACAGATTCCCTGAGAGGTCAAGCAGGGATGGTCCGCACCGACAATATGGCATGTGTGTGCTACATAAACAAGCAGGGTAGCACAAGATCTCCCCTCTTGTGGCTGAGGTGGCTTGAATTTTTCAGTGGGCAGAGTTAACGGTAACCAGGTTATTGGCTACTCATATCCGAGGGAAGCAGAATGTCCTCGCCGACAGACTCAATCGGAATCTATTTATTCCTGGAGAATGGTAACTGAATCCAGATGTGTTCAGACTGATTTCACTAACGTGGGGTCACCAGAAATCCACCTGATGTCGACAAGGGAAAATGCCAAGACTGTGAATTTCTTCTCCCTATATCTGGAGTACAACCCAATGGCGGTAGACGCCATGACAATTCCATGGAGTTTCAGCCTAGCTTATATTTATCCATCAACTTCCATGATTCCAAGGGTATTGATGAAGATCAGGCAGGATGTGTCTGTCATAGCCATCCTACCATTCCAGCCAAAGAGATCATGGTTCACTCTCATGTCAAGGAGCCAGGGCCAGTTCTGGAAGTCCTCCAACAGAACCTGATTTCTCAGGGGTAGGTTCTGTATCAGACCCTGAGAGTCCTCAATCTGACAGCATGGAGGTTGACCACCCCTATTGAAAACTAAGGGTTTTTCAAATAGGGTGTTGGATACACTAGCTCACTCTAGGAGTGATGCAACCAACAGGTCCTATGCACGGATAAAGAAAATCTTTTCCTCTTGGTGCTCAATGAGATCCATGAACCCTGGGGAACCATCCAACCCACAGATCTTGGAATTTTTGCAGGATGGATTTGACAGAGGGCTTAAACCTAGTACCATCAGAGTCCAGGTTTCGGCTATCTCTGATTGCTTTAGAAGACGCCTTACAGAATCTCAAGAGATCATGGATTATCTGAAGGCCATTTCAAGAATAAGACCTTGAATTTCTAAACCAGTTACCCAGTGGGACCTTGGCTTGGTGCTCAGTTAACTAAGCCATCATTTGAACCACTGATCTCAGTAGAATTGAAATTTCTGACCCTCAAGACTGTCCTCTTGCTAGCAGTCACCTCGTTCAAAAGAGTGAGTGAACTACAAGCTATGTCCTCCTGGGAACCCTACCCTGTATGTACACGGATAGGGTTAATTTGAGACTTCTTCCTTCAGACCAAAATTTCCATCATTAGAGAATCTGAACCAAACGATCTCTCTTCCAGCTTATGTTCCTGAAGCAACATCATCCCAGGAAGAAGATTTCTCTACTCTCAACATCGTATGATGTCTAAAAGTTTACCTTGAAAGATCTCGGGCATTCAGAAAGTATGAAAAACCTCCTGGTACTTCATTCTGGAAAGTTCAAGGAGAAGAAAGTCTCAAAACCTTCCCTTTCAAGATGATTTGTGATTGCATTAGGCTGTGCTATCAAAATGCCAACATTCTGCTCCTCAGTTCAACTCTGCCCTTTCAACTAGGGCAGTATCTACTAACCAGGCTGAGAGGGATTCAGTATCTATTGACCACATATGTCGCTCAGCTACATGGTCAACACCAATGACCTTCTTTAAATACCATAGGTTAGAAGCTTCCTCCGCTCCATCTACCACCTTTGCCAGATTTATTCTAGACTCAGTCTCAATCCCTCCCAAATAAAGAATACGTGCTACATCCCATATTGTGCTGCTGTGGACTTAATTATTGTGTTAATCTGTTTTCCCCTAGTCCAACAGCAGCACAAGGCTCCCACCCTGTAAATTATGTGTTATTAATGTTGTGCTATTAAACTGATGGCTTCTGGGATGCTTCTCCCTTTATCCTGGAGGGAGATGATGGGGTGGGACTAATTAAATAATTAAATATTTCACTTTGTCCCGTTAGCGCGCAGGGGCATGGTAACCCATATTGCGCTGCTGTTGGACTAGGGGAAAACAGATTAACACAATAATTCAATCATCCTCTTTAAGTATCAAGGTATAAAAGGATTCTTTACAGTGAAAGTAGTCAAACCTTGGAACAACCCAACAAAGAGTGGATGTAATAACAGGATTTATAAAAATTGAGTGGGAAAATTTTGTTTCAATTCATTCAAGGAAATTATTTGACTGTCATTTTGATGTCAGGAAGGATTTTCTTTTTCCTACAATCACCACACAGGCATGTTTTGCTTTACTCTGACTCAAAAGAAAAAATCTAGGAAACCCTAAAGGATGAGTTTAATTTTTTCTTAATATAAATAAGAATGAAAAAAAATCTGAATCTAATATGAATCCACACGATTTTTACCTGCTTTATAAATACACGTAAATGAAGATAACAGACATAAACCCGGTATTAAAATTCCATTACATCTACTAAAACATTTCTTTTCTCTAAATACTTTGGAGTGTCTATTTGTTTTCTGTTATGAAGCCAGTGACTATTGTGTAAAAGTTCAGCTCTAGTTTTATGAATTGCAGATGTAAAGATAATTAATCTATTTACCTCATTACAAAACAATGTGTAATCCAGAAATGTTACTGCTGCATTCAAGGAAAATGAATAACAGAACTGTGAAAATGGCAGACAGATATGTGGCTGACAAGAACATCCAAAAAATGAATAACGATTATAGAAACTAGATGCACGTAAGATGAATATTGTATGTTCTAACCTAGTAGATGAGTAAAGAAAAAAATATGAAACAAACAGTTGTTGGAATGAGTAATGGCCAAAATGATGGCAAAGGTTCCCTATGTCAGATATGTCTTGCAAGTAAGGCATTAAAGGGTTATTACCAATCTTAAAAACAAACCCCTATCCAAAGGACAGGAAAAACCTTTGAGCGCAATAAGGGTCCAACTGCTAGAACCCCCACTGATCCTGACAAAGCTGTTAAAGCACCACTCCAGCGTTTTGCTTTCTTTCCAGCGCTGGAGCGGCGCATTAAATGTAGATAGATAGTGGGGCTGACTCACTAAGACTGGCAGGGCGCATGCTTGCGATATGCCAGTCTTGATAGAGGTCAAGCTGCTGAATTCATTAACAAGTGCACATCACTTAATTAATTTGACAAATCTTATAAGTAGCGTGAGCTGTGCCAGAAACGCTACACCAGTCCAGGACTGGAGTAGCATTTCTGGCATACAAAATACCATTACACTTAATAAATTGGACAGGTGGGATAAAATCGCTCATGTCCCACCCCGGGTCCTCCCCAGCACCGCCCATTTCAACAGCCTGATTCATACTAGCCTGGAAAGACCAAAAATTGCAAAAGGTCTGTGCAATTTCACACAAAAAAATTTCAATTTTTTAAAGCTTTTATGACACATTTCTCATGTAAAAGCTTTGGGGAAACAGGCCCAATGTGCCAAGAAGTTGGTCCAAATCAAATGATTATGAGAAGAGAAGAAAAAGGAGTGGCACTCACCACTAGTTCATTATTTTGTGCTTTTTTTTATTCCAAAGTGATATGAAAATACAGAGTGAGCACATAAATGAGAAATTCCTCATGTAGTACTTTGATGGTTGTTGGCTGTGGGTTTTTTTTTTAGGTAGGGAGTTTGGTGTTTAGTCTATATTTTAGGATTCAAATATGTTTAGAAGAGGAAAAATTTAAAAAACAAAACAAAACGTGATAGATTCTAAGGCTGGAATCAGACATGCTGTTCTTGATGCAGTACTAAGTACAGTTTTTGATGTAGTTTTTTTTACACCAAAGCCATTAGTGGATTGAAAAGGAATAGAAAATGGAGATTAATCCTTCCTGCTGGATTTATGTCTTGCCTTTTGCTCAAAAACTGAATGTGTGTAGCTTTAATAATGAAGTCTAATCTTAAAGGTTATGGTATACTGTATCCAAAATATACATATGTCCATGAGTGTGTGAGCGATATGGTCCCACAAATAGGACTCAGACTTATGTCCAGAATTAGGAGGTCTATGAACCCTCATCTTTACTGGTGCCAAGATTGCTATAAGTCAAGAGGCAGTAGTGTATCCTTTTCTCTCCCTTTTTACTCTTATTGGAGTTCTGTATACAAGTGATCTAATGTGATGAAAAAAGACAAGACCATCCATATACGTGTAAAAATGACAAACTAGAAAAATGCCACATTTCATATTCAAAACCCCCACAGATCCCATGATGATACCTCATCACATTTCAGTTTTATTTCCACAGTCATGATGCCCCTTCTATACCAACCATCCAAATCAAAACAATGAATGTATGACACCCTAGCGCTGCAATCAAGTAAACAAAGGCCATCAGAGACCATAGAACTTGGGCGCAGAAACTGTGACCATTTAAAGAAGAGAAGAAACCTATTTGCCATTACTGGAGTTAATTTACAAAAAGCAAAATTCACATTTTCTAGCAAATGGAAAAAAAAAGAAAACACATTATTTTTCATGCTCTCTCTTTTCAAACATAGAATGTCTTTTTTTTACATTTTTCCAATTTTCTTTTCTTTTCTGTGCTACATATGAAGAAGCTGATTGTAAAACTTGTGGCATTTTTCACACTATGTGATTAGGGCTTCAACAACAGACATGTACTCTACTCTGGTTAAACCACGGGCACTGTGTAAAATATATGAAAGGACATCTGAAATGTTTGCGGTCTAAATAAAAGCGACCATCACCTTGTCTATTAAATTGTCTTCTAACACTTAATAGCTGGCATTCTCCAGACTCTGACATGTGAGTGGCAGCCATTTTTCTCAGCTCCGGCTTCTGTGTTATTAAGATTATTGACGAACGGCTTAGTAACAAAGACTGTTCCAACAATAAAATGCTATTGTGGTTCAAAAAAGTGTTTACAGACAAGAAATCTAAATGCTAACAGATTTGAGATAAACTATGGGTTTCTTTCACCATGCCCAATACTTCATGCCATGCAATCAATGGATTGCTGACAGAAGAGTGCGTAAGTGGGCAAGCAATGCCAGCTAGAAAAAGGCCATATCTTCCAACGGTAAATAACAGTTTTAACAACAAACCCAATATTTCTCTTGCTAGTTCCTTTGTTCCGTCGTATTCCTAAAATATATAAAGTTCATTTATTTACCAGGCTATTTAAAAGTGCCTTCACTCGCGACGTCTCTCGACAGCCTAATGCCAGGTTGCTAAGTACGACTGTTTGACATCATCGCTTTCCGTATTCTTCCATTTGACAGGTCCGCATGATTCACTAGGCTTTTTAGCTTGTTACTCACTTTCCCAGTGACGTCTGGATTATCATTGTAAATTCACATCATGTCGGCCACTTTCTAGCTGCCCTATCCCATCTCATCCTCACCACCTCCCTTATGGAATCCATATGAAAATATGCTAAATCCTTTTTAGTTACTGTGTAACCTAACCTCTCCGGACAGCTTACCTTTTATATTACACTTACTAGAAGAAATTTTTAGCATCTCCCTTAATGTCAGTTTCTATTTTACCGGGAAAATGATGGAGGAGCAAATAAAGGTCTCTACCTGCTAATTGTGTTACATGAAAGAGTCACATCAAATAGAGATGGGCCTGATTAAATCCATTAGCACTTTAAACAGCACACAAAAAATGGAAATTGCACATGTAATTTCGACTGTCAAGGGCATTTTTGTCCGTTGATATATATTTATAGAGTGCAGGGTTATTGCATCTAGTTGGCAGGACGCGAGAAAAGATGACTCTGATCACACAGTTAATTGAAACTTTAATTTAAAGAACTTCCCCCACCACCCCGGGGATATAATAACCCTTTCAGAGCTACTAGAAAAGTATTAGTGCACAGAGCATGCTCATTGGTTGGAGGAAAATAAATTTAAAAAATGTGAAAAAATATTATATTTTATAAGGTGAAGTTCAAGAAGATACATTGCATCCTACTTCATAAATCAGAGCCCATTGGGCGGGTTATCGGGAAATGTCATATAGTGGTTTCCCTGAAAAACGTGTAAATCAACTGAAAGTGATAATAATGGAACAAAGTAGTGCAAAATAAACTACCACACATTATCTAAGGCTAACTCCATAAAACCATATTATTGTCACATACGAAGACCTCTGTATTATAAATGGCTCTGGATAGCGGAGCCCTGGTACAGATTTTGAAATGGAGACTATAAGATTTGAGTTACACCTGGAGCACTGGCAGACAGAGACAGAAAAGGGCCCCTGTACAAAAACAATATATGGGCACTTTGTAGCCCAACAGCTCATCATAATGCTCAATTCACCTGCTTTGGAGGTTGATATGGGCCTCCTTAACTTTGGGGCCC
>JARQOD010000008.1:88723897-88741569 GCA_033576555.1 Oophaga sylvatica | reverse complement strand
AAAAAAAAAAAAAAAAAAGCACGCGACTCACTCCGCTCTCCGCTCCCATGTCCTGCAGGCAATCCACCTGCGGACAAAGGTACACAATCACCACACATGAACACATGTAGCAGCGGCTGCCGCAGCGGCCGCTATAGCACTCAAACACATTAACATGTGGAGTACTCACCCAGCTGAGCGCCACAGGGACCCCTCAGAGATTTGTGGCGCTGCCCGTAGCTTCCCCCCAGGGGGGGAACGCAGTGACCCCAGAAGCGCGGTTTGCGTCCCCGCCAGGGAAGCAATCCTCATCCCCCAGGGCCGGCAGGTTTCTGCAGGGACCACCTTATAGGGTAATACAGATCCGCCAAGGGAGAAGTGGGAGTCCAGCAGCGCTGAGACCCCTGAGACCTCTAGACCACTTCTGGTGATCCAAGTCTCTGTCCGACTAAAATAAAAAAGTCTTCTGGGGAGCTGCTTCCAGCAGCGACTATCCTCTGTGACCTCAATTTTAGACTGGAGAGCTGAGTAGGAGGAGCCCTATATAGCTGGGGGGGTCGGTCAACACTTTTAATCTGAGGTGTGTTTATCTTATGTGGGCTCCGCCTACCCACTACTAATGACTGTGTCTCCCTTCCTTCATCTGCAGCTGAAATACATATATGTACAGTCATGGCCAAAAGTTTTGAGAATGACACAAATATTAATTTTTACAAAGTCTTACTGCTTCACTTTTTCTAATGGCAATTTGCATATACTCCAGAATGTTATAAAGAGTGATAAGCTTAACAGTAATTACTTGCAAAGTCAATATTTGGCTAGAAAATGAACTTTATCCCCCAAAACACATTTCAACATCATTGCAGCCCTGCCTTAAAAGGACCAGATAACCTCTTTTCAGTGATTGCTCCATTAACACAGTGTGGGTGTTGATGAGGACATGGCTGGAGATCAATCTGTCATGATTAAGTAAGAATGACACCACGGGACACTTTAAAAGGAGGCTGGTGCTTGGCATCATTGTTTCTCTTCTGTTAACCATGGTTATCTCTAAAGAAACACGTGCAGTCATCATTGCAATGCACAAAAATGGCCTAACAGGAAGAGTATCGCAGCTAGAAAGATTGCACCTCAGTCAACAATCTATCGCATCATCAAGAACTTCAAGGAGAGAGGTTCCATTGTTGCCAAAAGGCTCCAGGGCGCCCAAGAAAGACCAGCAAGCGCCAGGACCGTCTCTTAAAAGTGTTTCAGCTGTGGATCGGGCTACCACAGTGCAGAGCTTGCTCAGGAATGGCAGCAGGCAGGTGTGAGTGCATCTGCACGCACTGTGAGGCGGAGACTCTTGGAGCAAGGCCTGGTCTCAAGGAGGGCAGCAAAGAAGCCACTTCTCTCCAGAAAAAACATCATGGACAGACTGATATTCTGCAAAAAGATACAGGCAGTGGACTGCTGAGGACTGGGGTAAAGTTATTTTCTCTGATGAATCCCCTTTTCGATTGTTTGGGACATCAGGAAAACGCCTCATTCGGAGAAGACAAGGTGAGCGCTACCACCAGTCTTGTCTCATCCCAACTGTTAAGCATCCTGAAACCATTCATGTGTGGGGTTGCTTCTCAGCCAAGGGAATCGAATCTCTCACAGTCTTGCCTAAAAAACACAGCCATGAATAAAGAATGGTACCAGAATGTCCTCCAAGAGCAACTTCTCCCAACCCTCCAAGAGCAGTTTGGCGATCAACAATGTCTTTTCCAGCATGATGGAGCACCTTGCCATAAAGCAAAGGTGATAACTAAATGGCTCAGGGAACAAAACAGAGATTTTGTCCATTGCCTGGAAACTCCCCAGGTCTTAATCCCATTGAGAACTTGTGGTCAATCATCAAGAGACGGGTGGACAAACAAAAACCTAAAAATTCTGACAAAATGAAAGCATTGATTGTGCAAGAATGGACTGCTATCAGTCAGGATTTGGTCCATTAGTTGATTGAGAGCATGCCAGGGGGAATTGCAGAGGTCCTGAAGAAGAAGGGTCAACACGGCAAATATTGACTTGCTGCATTAACTCATTCTAACTGTCAATATAAGCTTTTGTTACTCATATGTTTACAATTATTGTATTTCTGTCTGTGATAAAAACATCTGTCAAACACACATAAAAACCAGAGGGCAGCAGATCATGTGAAAATAAATATTTGTGTCATTCTCAAAACTTTTGGCCATGACTGTACTGGTATCGCAGAGTTCAGAAAAGTCCAATCTATAAAAATATAAAAGCAATTAACCCAATCAGTAAACAGAAAAAATTCAAGAACGCCAAAATTAGTTTTTTTTGGTCGCTATAATTTCACAAAAAATGCTGTAACAAGTGATCAAAAAGTCACATCCTATCCCAAAATGGTACTAATAAAAGTGATATCTTGACTCGCAAAAAATAAGCCATCACACAGCTTCATGGGATGAAAAATAAAAATGTTACGGGTCTCAGAAAATGGTGACACAACTCCAAAATTTTTTTATTGCATGCTTCACATTTTTTTCACAACTAAAACAGTAAAAAAAAAACTAGACATGTTTGTTATTGACGAGGAGAATCATAAATGCATGGTATTTTTTTACCACAAAATGTACACTATGAAAAAAATTTCCCCAAAATAATGTCAGAATTGTGCTTTTTTCACAATTTCACCACACTTGGAATTTATTTCACATTTCCAAGTACATTATGTGGTAAAATGAATGGTGTCATTCAAAAGTACAACACGTCCTGCAAAAAATAAGCCCTCATATGTCTAAGTGGGCTGAAAAATAAAAATTTTTGGCTCGCCAAGAAGGCGAAGAGGAAATGAAAACCAAAAAAATGAAAATGGGCTGCGCGTGAAAGGGTTAAAATTAAAAAAATTACACCAAATGATGCATGATATTTCGAAATGCCATTTAAAATATAGCTAAAGTGAAGGAATGTGCAAAAGAAGAGAAAATAATTTATCTAGAATTTTATAGTTTTAAGTGTTTCAGTAATTTAATGTTAAAAAAATGGCCAATAGATATATTGTATATACTCGCGTATAAGCCGAGATTTTCAGACCATTTTTTTAAGGCTGACAGTCCCCCTCGTCAGCTTATACGCGAGTCATATATGCCAGGGGTCGCGGGGGAGGTGGAGCGGGGTTGTCAGATCATGCTCACCCCCCCGGGCGTCTCTGCAGCCCCCCTGCTTCTTCCCATGATCTCAGGCTCCTTCCTTCAGTGGTCAAGTGGTACCGCTCATTAAAGTCATGAATATGCGCATATTCATGGATTTCATGAGCGGTACACGTGACCGCTAAAGCAATAGCTGCCGAGACAGTGGAGAAGCAGGGGGGCTGCAGAGATGCTCCAGGAGGGGGTAAGTATATGCGATATTTACCTGTCCCCAGTCTGTGACGTTCAGGTCAGAGGGCGCTTTGACGTAGTTAGTGTGCGCCGCGCCCTCTGCCTGAGCATTCACTGACGGAGGACCCAGAAGATAGCGGCGCACCGCAGTGGACCGGGGACAGGCGAATATCTCTGGTGCCGGGGCCCTGAGGCAGCGATGACACTGGCACCTGTCCCCCATAGCGTGCCGGTGTCCCTGCCTGCCAGGACACTGGCACTTGGCCCCCAGTGACGAAGGTGAGTATGTCATTTTTTTTTATTTGCAGCGCAGCATATGGGGTCTATTCTATGGAGCATCTTATGGGCATAATCTATGGAGCATCTTATGGGGGATAATCTACGGAGCATTTTATGGGGCATAATCTATGGGGCATTTTATGGGGCATAATCTATGGAGCATTTATGGGCATAATCTATGGGGCATTTTAGGGGCATAATCTATGGAGCATTTATGGGGCAAATCTATGGAGATTTTATGGGGCATAATCTATGGGGCATAATCTATGGAGCATTCTATGGGGCATAATCTATGGGCATATTATTCTATGGAGCATCTCATGGGGCCATTATTAACCTTTGTGCAGCATTATATGGGGCGTATTTTGTATGGAGCATCTTATGGGGCCATCATGAACTGTATGGAGCATTATATGGGGCTCCTGATTCAATATGGATATTCAAAAACATTTAACCTACTGATGTCTCAATTAATTTTACTTTTATTGGTATCTATTTTTATTTTTGAAATTTACCAGTAGCTGCTGCATTTTCCACCCTAGGCTTATACGCGAGTTAATAAATTTTCCTAGCTTTTTATGGCAAATTTAGGAGGTGTCGGCTTATACACGAGTATATACAATATCTTTGTTTAACCCCTTCCCGACCTGTGACGCCACGTAGGCGTCATGAAAGTCAGTGCCAATCCGACCCATGACGCCTATGTGGCGTCATGAAAGGATCGCGTCCCTGCGGTCGGGTGACCGGGGTCACTGAAAGGTCACCCGACCCGCCGGCACAGGACCCTTTGTGCTTCACCACAGGGGGGTTGGCTTAACCCCCCCGTGGCCACGATCGCTCTGATTGGCTGTTAAAAGTGAAACAGCCAATCAGAGCAATCTGTAATATTTCACCAATATAATTGGTGAAATATTACAATCCAGCCATGGCCGATGCTGCAATAGCATCTGCCATGGCTGGACACCGAGCCCTGACCCCCCCCACACGGATTCACGGCGGCGATTGGCCGCCGCCACCGAAAGATGGCAGCGGTCGGTCACCGCCGTCACTAAATGCTCCCCTCGTCCTGGCCTCCGCTGCCCCCACCTTCCGATCCCCCCCCCTCACTTCCGACCCCCATACTCACCTCTCCCGGTCCACCGATGTCCCTGGATCCTTCCCGGCGGCTGCCCGGGATTCTTCATGGGCGCCGCCATCTTGGAAAATGGCGGGCGCATGCGCAGTACGCCCGCCGGCCGGCGCATGCGCAGTGCGCCCTGCAGAGTCACAAAATTTTATTTTGATCACTGTGATAAACTGTCACAGTGATCAAAATAAAAAAAGTAAGTGAACCCCCCCGTCATAGGTAGGGACAAATAATAAAGAATTTTTTTTTTTTTCCTATTAGGCCCTGTGCACACGTTGCGGATTTGCTGCGGATCCGCAGCTGATTTCGCTGCTGATCCGCAGCTGATTTCGCTGCTGATCCGCAGTGGATTTCGCTGCTGATCCGCAGCTGATTTCGCTGCTGATCCGCAGCTGATTTCGCTGCTGATCCGCAGCTGATTTTGCTGCTGATCCGCTGCTGATTTCGCTGCGGATCCGCAGCGGATTTGGCGCTGCGGATCCACAGCAGATCCAGAAACCATGTACAGTACAATGCAAATAAATGGTAAAAAAAAAACGCTGTGCACATGCTGCAGATTTTTCAGCGCAGATTTGCTGAGGTTTTAAATCCGCAGCATGTCAATTCTTTGTGCAGATTCCGCAGCGATTTTATACCCATTCCATTATAGGCGTAAAACCGCAGAGAAAAACCGCAGCAAATCCGCGCTAAATCGCAGGTAAAAGGCAGGTCGTTTTACCTGCGGATTTTAGAAAAATCCGCAAGTGAATCCGCAACGTGTGCACGGGGCCTTAGGGTCAGGCTGGGTTCATATTGCATTATGGCAGTCCGTTAGATGGACTGCGTTTCACCGCGGTATAACGCAGTGTAACGCAGTCCGTTAACGCTGCCATTCACCCCATTTGTGTGTGCTTCGCAACGCATGCCATAAAGCGGCATGCGTTCGCGACGTGTCGTCATTCAGTGACGGAGCCTTGGACGCAGGCTGCAGCGTCTGGGCTCCATCACCGCTAGCACAGATGAATCATCGCTGATTCTTCTGTACTAGCGGGTATAGCATAACGCGATCGCATTATGCTATACCGTTACCAGCCCGTCAACGCTACGTGTTGAACGGGGTGGTAAAACGCAATATGAACCCAGCCTTAGGGTTAGAACTAGGGTTAGGGTTAGAACTAGGGTAAGGGTTGGAATTAGGGTTAGGGTTGGAATTAGGGTTAGGTTTGTGGTTAGGGTTAAGTTCGATAAGCGTTAGGGGTGTTTTGGGGTAAGGGTTGGGATTAGGGTTAGGCTTGTGGTTAGGTTTATGGTTAGTGTTGGGATTAGGGTTGGGGGTGTGTTGGGGTTAGGGTTATGGGTTTGGGTTTGTATTAGGGTTAGGAGTGTGTAGGGTTAGGGTTGGGGTTAGGGTGTGTTGGGGTTAGGGTTGGAGTTAGAATTGAGGGGTTTCCACTATTTAGGTACATCAGGGGGGCTCCATACGCGACATGGCGCCACCATTGATTCCTGCAAATTTTGCGTTCAAAAAGTCAAACAGTGCTCCCTTTATTCCAAGCCCCGACGTGTGCCCAAACAGTGGTTTACCCCCACATATGGGGTATCAGCGTACCGGGAAAAATTGCACAACAACTTTGGGGGTCAATTTCTCCTGTTACTGTTGGGAAAAAAAAAATTGGGGACTAAAAAAGTTATTTTTGTGGAAAAAAAATGATTTTTTATTTTCACGGCTCTGCGTTATAAACTTCTGTGAAGAACTTGGGGTTCAAAGTGCTCACCACACATCTAGATAAGTTCCTTGCGGGAACTAGTTTCCAAAATGGGGTCACTTGTGGGGAGTTTATACTGTTTAGGCACATCAGGGACTCTGCAAACGTAGCATGACGCCCGCAGACCATTCCATCAAGTCGGCATTTCAAAACGTCACTACTTCCCTTCCGAGCCCCGAAGTGTGCCCATACAGTAGTTTTCTCCCACATATGGGATATCAGCGTACTCAGGACAAATTGGACAACAACTTTTGAGGTCTAATTTCTCCTGTTACCCTTGGGAAATTAAAAAAATTGGGGACTAAAAGATCATGTTTGTGGAAAAAATATGATTTTTTTATTTTCATGGCCCGGCATTATAAAACTTCTGTGTAGCCCTTGGGGGTTCAAAGTGCTCACTACACATCTAGATAAGCTCCTTGGGGGGTTTAGTTTCCAAAATGGGGTCACTTGTGGGGGTTTCTACTGTTTAGGCACATCAGGGCTCTGCAAACGCAACATGACGCCCACAGAACATTCCATCAAGTCTGCATTCCAAAATGGCGCTCCTTCCCTTCTGTGCTCTCCCATGCGCCAAAACAGTGGTTCCCCCCCACATATGGGATACCAATGTACTCAGGACAAACTGTACAACAACTTTAGTGGTCCAATTTCTCCTGTTACCCTTGTGAAAATAAAAAATTGCGGGTTAAAAAAATCAGTTTTTGAGGAAAAAATGATTTTTTATTTTCACGGCTGTGCATTACAAACTTCTGTGAAGCACGTGGGGGTTCAAGGTGCTCACCACACATCTAGTTAAGTTCCTTGAGGGGTCTAGTTTACAAAATGTGGTCACTTGTGGGGGGTTTCTACTGTTTGGGCACATCAGGGGCTCTGCCCGCCCGCAGACCATTCCATCAAGTCGGCATTTCAAAGCGTCACTACATGCCTTCCAAGCCCTGACGTGTGCCCAAACAGTGGTTCTCCCCCACATGTGAGGTACTAGCGTACTTAGGACAAATTAGACAACAACTTTTGGGGTCCAATTTCTCCTGTAACCATTGTGAAAATAAAAAATAGGGGGCTAAATAATCATTTTTTGAGAAAAAAAATGATTTTTTATTTTCACGGCTCTGCGTTATAAACTTTTGTGAAGCACCTGGGGGTTCAAAGTGATCACTGTGCATCTGCATAAGTTTCTTAGAGGGTCTAGTTTCCAAAATGGGGTCATTTGTGGGGGAGATCCAAAGTTTAGGCATACAGGGGCTCTCCAAACATGACATGGTGTCCGCTAACGACTGAAGCTAATTTTCCATTCAAAAAGTCAAATGGAGCTCCTTCCCTTCTGAGCCCTGCCGTGCACCCAAACAGTGGTTTATGACCACATATGAGGTATCGGTGTACTCAGGAGAAATTGCCCAACAAATTTTATGATCCATTTTATACTGTTGCCCATGTGAAAATGAAAAAACTGAGGCTAAAAGAACATTTTTGTGAAAAAAAAAGTACTTTCTTTTTTTTACGGATCAATTTGTGAAGCACCTGGGGGTTCAAAGTGCTCACTCTGCATCTAGATAAGTTCCTTGGGGGGGTCTAGTTTCCAAAATGGGGTCACTTGTGGGGGAGCTCCAATGTTTAGGCACACAGGGACTCTCCAAATGCAACATGGCAACCGCTAAATATTCCAGCATATTTTCCATTCAAAAAGTCAAATGGCGCTCCTTCCCTTCTGAGCCCTGCCGTGCGCCCAAACAGTGGTTTATGACCACATATGAGGTATCTGTCATGTTGTGACATGCATGTTTGTGCTTTAACCCTTTGCTCCTTTTCCCCCTAAATTGAGCTGGGATCTGATAGCCGTTACCTGTATGGATTATGGTCAGTTCCCAGCTCCTCTGCGTAGCCACACATGCGTGGGGTTTCCGCTGAGTTGCATGACCACCCGCATGTGCGGTCCCTGGCTACTGCTGTGAAAGCTACCCATAGGTTGCAAGGTCCTCTGCACTGGTGCATGACTTACTACGTGGGTTTAGGCTGCAGCCATTTCCAGGTGCCCTTGCTGTGCTTATGTCTGGCTCTCATAGGGTGCGCAGGCCACACCTGCCCTGCTTTTATCAGGGTTAGTGTGTGTACCTGAAATGCTGTCCCCAGCCAATTGCTGAGGGGCAGCTCATATATAAAGGCTTCCTGCCTTATGGGCGGGGCTTTAGCTACTCACATAGCTTCTGAACCTAGCCTTGTGTGTGTGTGTGTTCAGCTCCTGCTTTGAGTTCGATCAGCTCTGGAGAGCTGATACCCTCGTCCTGTCTTGTGATCCTGAACTCGTTCCTGTGCCTTTCCTAGAGGCGGTAATTCTAGGCTCGTATCTCTGATCCTGAACTCGTTCCTGTGCCTTTCCTAGAGGCGGTAATTCTAGGCTCGTATCCCTGATCCTGTACCTGACTGTCTGAACTGTGTCTGCTGTGCTATGTTCCTGAAACCTTCTGTGTACTGAACCCTGAGCCCAGTGACTGTGATACTTTGCTAACTGACTTTCTGTGATATATCCTTGGTTCATTTAGAAGGAGGAGTCCGGTGTGGGTGTGCTGAGTTTCTGTTACTTTGTGCTCAGCTTGCTTTTGGTGCAATCCCCGCCTGGCTCCAGTTGAGCCTGGTGGGACTTGTACCAGACCGCTTGGATTCCTTTTCAGATCACTTCCAGATGTCCGGATCCGATCCTTTCCTGCCTGATGTCCGGAGCCTGCCGATCGTTGCCAGATGTCCCTAGTCTGATACTGCGGCCTCATGCCCCCCTCTGTGGTATGGAGGGTCCAGATTGCATTCCTGGACTGAGCCGCTTCTCGGCGGCTGCAAGCCCAAACGTGACAGTATCTGTGTACTCAGGAGAAATTGCCCAACAAATTTTAGGGTCCATTTTATCCTGTTGCCCATGCAAAAATGAAAAAATTGATGCTAAAAGAAAAAATTTGATGGAAAAATTAAAATGTCCATTTTTTCCTTCCACGTTGCTTTAGTTCCTGTGAAGCACCTGAAGGGTTAATAATCTTCTTGAATGTAGTTTTGAGTAGCTTGAGGGGTGCAGTTTTTATAATGGTGTCACTTTTGGGTATTTTCTGCCATATAGACCCCTCAAAGTGACTTCAAATGTGAGGTGGTCCCTAAAAAAAATGGTTTTGTAAATTTTGCTGTAAAAATAGAAATCGCTGGTCAACTTTTAACCCTTATAACTTCCTAACAAAAAAAAAATGTTGTTCCCAAAATTGTGCTGATGTAAAGTAGACATGTGGGAAATGTTATTTATTAACTATTTTGTGTCACATAACTCTCTGGTTTAACAGAATAAAAATTCAAAATTTGAAAATTGCAAAATTTTCAAAATTTTGGCCAAAGTTCCATTTTTTTCACAAATAAACACAAAAATTATCGACCTAAATTTACCACTAACATGAAGCCCAATATGTCATGAAAAAACAGTCTCAGAATCGCTATGATCCGTTGAAGCGTTCCTGAGTTATTAACTCATAAAGGGACACTGGTCAGAATTGCAAAAAATGGCCAGGTCATTTAGGTCAAAATAGGCTGGGTCATGAAGGGGTTAAAATGGGGTCAAGCTGCGCTCCTCTAGGAATGTATGGAGAAAGTCACATATGAACTACCATCCGTGACAGTGAATACCCAGTTCTTGTAATAAGTGTGGGTTCTTCAATATGCCATAAATGACAACCCTTTTAATCCATTTCTTAAAAGTTTACAAAATAACAGGGCTTGAAAAAAAAAAAAAAAGCAAAATCAAGTGTATCAATGTTCTAGTTGTTTGCAACCACCCTTACCGATCTTTGGATCTCAATGGCTTCGATCACTATTGGTTCACTCCTGCCCGCATGAAAATTTTTCAATTCTAAAATTGAACCGTTTCCATACGTTGTCTAAGAACCCTATTCTCATTGCTGTGAACTTTCTGCATATTTGTATATTATGGGATAACATACCGTATATACTCATGTATAAGCTGACCCGTGTATAAGCCGACCCCCCTAATTTTGCCACGAAAAACGGGGAAAACTTATTGACTCGCGTATAAGCCTAGGGTGAAAAATGATTATGCCCCCATATTATGCCCCCATATGATGCTCCACAGATTATGCCCCCATATGCTTCACAGATTATGCCCCCATATGCTCCAGATTATGCCCCATATGTTCCACAGATTATGCCCCCATATGCTCCATATTATGCCCCCATATGTTCCACAGATTATGCTCCATATTATGCTCCCATATGCTCCAGATTATGCCCCATATGTTCCACAGCTTATGCCCCATATGCTCCATATTATGCCCCCATATGTTCCACAGATTATGCCCCCATATGCTCCATATTATGCTCCCATATGTTCCACAGCTTATGCCCCCATATGCTCCATATTATGCCCCCATATGCTCCAGATTATGCCCCATATGTTCCACAGCTTATGCCCCCATATGCTCAATATTATGCCCCATATGCTCCAGATTATGCCCCATATGTTCCACAGCTTATGCCCCCATATGCTCCATATTATGCCCCCATATGCTCCAGATTATGCCCCATATGTTCCACAGCTTATGCCCCCATATGCTCCATATTATGCCCACATATGCTGCACAATTATGCCCCATAGTATAGGCCTCATATGCTGCTGCTACTGCAAAAAAAAAAAAAATGACATACTCACCTCTCGTCGCTGGGGGCCAGGTGCCGGTGTCCTGAGCAGGCGGTGACACCGGCGCGCTAACGGGGGACAGGTGCTGGTGTCACCGCTCGCTCAGGACCCCGGCACCTGAGATATTTACCTGTCCCTCGGTCCACCGCAGCGCACTGCTCCCTCGGTCTGACTCCTCTGTGTGTGAATGATCTGGCAGAGGGCGGGGCGCGCACTAACGACGTCATCGCGCCCTCTGCCTGATCATTCACACACAGAGGAGTCAGACCGAGGGAGCAGCGCTGTGGTGGACGGTGGGACAGGTAAATATCGCTATACTCACCCCTCCGCCGCGCGTCTCTGCAGCCTCTCCTTTTCTCCCGGCGCTCTCCGCAGCGCTTCAGTCCTGCAGCGGTCACGTGCTACCGCTCATTAAAGTCATAAATATGTGCATATTCATGACTTTAATGAGCGGTGCCATGTGACAGCTGCAGGAAGGAGCCGGAGATCGTGGGAGAAGCAGGGGGGCTGCAGAGACCGCGCCGGCAGAGGGATGAGTATGATCCGACACTCCCGCTCCCCCTCCCCCGCCGACCCCCGTATATGACCCGCGTATAAGCCGAGAGGGGGACTTTCAGCCCTAAAAAATGGGCTGAAAATCTTATACATAGGTATATACGGTAAAATAATTTCCTAAAAAATCTATTATAATGCTTCCCTTTGTGAGCGGAAACATTGACCCGCAAGTCTTCTATTCTACTTGTTATATGGTTGTGTTGAGCAGCTGCAAGGAATTTTTGTTCTTCGTTCTCGTCACTATTTGATAATTGCCCATTAAAAGACTGATCCTGACCAGAGACATATTAATTAGTGCTGTATGTGCATTTCATTAATATAAAATTATATGGTCACCAAAGGATGGATGTATACACATTATATATAATGTATATTTATTCTTACTGTACACCCATACACAGATGAATAGTTTCCATTGCTACCAAAGCCTTTTCATAGCATATACACCTGATTTTGCTTTACCAATGACCTTTGGAGCTGTCAGACTAGACATATTTTATACTCTGTAGATGCATCAGAAAGCCTCTGAAATTCAGCGCTAAAGCATTAATCCGTATCGCTACACAGTCCTTGAAATTATAATTCAAAGTTCAACTTACTTTAGCATTTTCCTCCAAAGTTCTTTTGGCAGCCCAGGGCACAAAGTCATATTCTGGTTTCCAGCTGAAATCAATTGCAATGGTTTGAGATGTTGGCAGAGACAATTCTTTATGGCTAAAGAGCTTTGTTGATGCTAAATAGTATTCACTCATTTACTTTGTGGGGCTGCCATTCTCCGCAGGTCAGGGCTTGGCGTTGTTTCAACTGAAGATGTTTAGACTGTTATAGTATTTCTTTTTATGACACCAGAAAGATAAAATTCTATATTCAGAGATCAGAAACACTCAACGGCACATTATACACTGGCAAAACCAAATGTACTCTTCTTAGCGCACATTAATATTTTATCTGTAACCACTTTCAGGCACCGTCATTTTTTTGCTTTAAATCATCCATTATGTAACTTTAAAAAGCTATTCCAGCTAATTTGGTAATGAACACTACACAATGTGCAGTAGGAGTAGTCAGAATGGCTTAAGGGAGCCCATCATCGGACAGACTTCCTTTAGATTTTCACAATTACAGATGCGTCAATCCGTGTCAACCACCCAGTGGTCGTGATGTGAGTTGTAGCCTGTTGAGGATTTTACCTGCGTGCCACAAAAATGTTTGTATTGTGAAACACTGGAGTTCTTGACAAAAATTATCATGGGGAAGTTGGAATCATTTGCATATATTGTCTCATTAAAGTTGAATGAGAAGTTACAACTGCACCCAATAAATTGGCCCCAAAGTGTCAACCAAAGAACTACCAGTAAGTGAATTTTGGATTTTGTCCTTTCAACCATCTAAAAGAAAAATAGACCATAGCCAACCATAGTTATAGGAATCTGCTAAATGACTGAAAATGCTCAGAGATGAAAGGCATATGCAGTTAGGCCGGTTTCACATTAGCGTTTCTGTGCGCAGCGTAGGCCTGCGTACTTCTATCCTTAAGATCAGCATAGATCCACATAAATATAGGTACGCAAGAAGCATGCGACTCCATGCGGATCTTAAGGAAAGAAGTACGCAGGTCTACGCTGTGCACAGAAACGCTAATGTGAAACCGGCCTCAGTCTTTTTTTAACCCCTTAACATCCAATCACGGATTTATCCAACATTGGACACCTCGCCCTGTTTGGTCTGATCAGCTGTCATGTGCCCCTAATAGCTGCGGGTGGAATCGCGATCTACCCGAGGCTGTTAACATGTTTAATGCTGCCGTCAAACTCCGACAGCGGCATTTAACATGCACGCGCAGGAAGCGCGTCATTAACCCCGCACATCGGCGCCCGAGTCACATGACTGCGGGTTACCGATGGGTTGACATGACAACCCGGGGTCTGCATGAAACTATGAGCCCGCCCAGCAGTTGGAGCTCATAGCAGTGAGTATTTCTGCTACATAGAGTAGGCCTAGGGTCCTTCTCTATGTAGTACAAACGATCGGATAATCGCAGCTTCTAGTCTCCCATGGAGACTATTGAAGCAAGTAAAAATTTAAAAAAAACGGTTTTAAAAATTTTAAAAAATAAAATATAAAAGTTCAAATCACCCCCCATTTGCCCCATTCACAATCAAACAATAATAAAAATCAAATATTCACATATTTGGTATTGCCGCATTCAGGATTGCCCGATCTATCAATATATAAAAAAATTAATCCAATTGGTAAACGGTGTAGCGAGAAAAAAAATTAAAACACCAGAATTACGTTTTTTTGGTTGCTGAAACATTGCAATAAAATGAAATCACGGGCAATCAAAAGATCGTATCTGCACCAAGATGGTATCAATAAAAACGTCAGATCAGAGTGAAAAAATATAAGCCCTCACCCAGCCCAAGATCCCAAAAAATGGAGACGCTACGGGCCTCGGAAAATGGCATTTTTTTTTTTTTACAAACTTTGAATTTTTATTCATCACTTAAATAAAAAACAACCTAGACATGTTTGATGTCTGTGAACTTGTAATGACCTTGAGAATCAAATTGGCAGGTCGGTTTTAGCATTTAGTTAACATGGTAAAAAAAAAATCCAAAAAACAATTGTGGAATTGCACTTTTTTGCAATTTCACCGCATTTGGAATTTTTTTTCCCATTTTCCAGTACACGATATGGAAAAATCAAAAAACAAGCCCTCACATGGCCATATTGACGGAAAAATAAAAAAGTTATGACCCTGGGAAGAAGGGGAGCAAAAAATAGGAAAGCAAAAACGGAAATACCCCTGGTCCTTAAGGGGTTAAGCTTAGATTCAACATTCACCAGTTCCACTACACCTACCATGTTGACATAATATAAAAATGTTTCCTTTCCCAATTGCCAGGAAGAAAAAGATGGAGGTCAAAGGAGAGCTGGATTGTAAATTATATGGTATGTATTCTAACGTGATTTCATTTTTATTATTTCTATACAAAAGGGACCAAGATGATACATACCAAAAGGTGACATATTATTTTTTGCATGGCAAATTCTATGCACTGTGTTATACCTCATGTTCTTGTAGGAACAGTGACATGATTTTACTCCTTTTCCCACATTGGGTGAAATGATGACACTTCCTTTCGTCAAATGGGAATGATGTCATTGCCATTTCTCACATGAGATGTCACTTCCCTTTACCATGTGGGGGGTTTGATATCACTTCTTTTTACTAAATAGAAATGATGTCACATTCCTTTATCAAATGCGATTGATGTTAATTCCCTTTACCAAAAGGAATGATCTATCTTCCCTTTCCAACATGGGGATAATTCCACTTCTCACACAACAATGATGTCACTTCCCTTTCCCACACCGTAATGAAGTTACTTCCCTTTCCCACACCGTAATGAAGTCACTTTCCTTACCCTACATGGAATGATGTCACTTCCGTCCCCTACATGTGAATGATGTAACTTCCCTCCCCTATATGGGAATGATGTCACGTTACTCCTATATATGGGAATGATATCACTTCCCTACCCCAGATGAGAATGATGTCACTTCCCTCCCCTACATGGGAATGATGTCACTCCCCTTCCCCAGATGAGAATGATGTCACTTCTCTCCCCTACATGGGAATGATGTCACTTCCCTCCCCTACATGGGAATGATATCACTTCCTCCCCAACATGGGAATGATGTCACTTCTCTTTCCCAGATGAGAATGATGTCACTTTCCTCTCCTACATGGGAATGATGTCACTTCCCTCTCCTACATGGGAATGATGTCACTTCTCTTCCCCAGATGAGAATGATGTCACTTACCTCCCCTACATGGGAATGATGTCACTTCTCTTCCACCGATAAGAATGAGAACACTTCCCTCTCCTACATGGGAATGATGTCATGTCTCTCCCCTACATGGGAATGACGCCACTTCCCTTCCCTACATGGGAATGATGTTGCTTCTCTTCCCTACATAGGAATTATGTCACTTTACTTCCCCTACATGAGAATGATGTCACTTCCCTCCCCTACATGGGAATGACATCACCTCCCTCCCCTATATGGGAATGATGTCACTTCCCTCCCCTACATGGGAAAGATGTCACTTTCCTTCCCCAGATGAGAATGATGTCACTTCCCTCCCTACATGGGAATGATGTCACTTCCCTCCCCAACATGGGAATGATGTCACTTCCCTCCCCAACATGGGAATGATGTCACTTCCCTCCCCTACATGGGAATGATGTCACTTCCCTCCCCTACATGGGAATGATGTCACTTCCCTCCCCTACATGGGAATGATGTCACTTCTCTTCCCCAGATGAGAATGATGTCACTTCCCTCTCCTACATGGGAATGATGTCATGTCCCTCCCCTACATGGGAATGATGCCACTTCCCTTCCCTACATGGGAATGATGTTGCTTCTCTTCCCTACATAGGTATTATGTCACTTTCCTTCCCCTACATGAGAATGATGTCACTTCCCTCCCCTACATGGGAATGATGTCACTTTCCTTCCCCAGATGAGAATGATGTCACTTCCCTCCATACATGGGAATGATGTCACTTTCCTTCCCCAGATGAGAATGATGTCACTTCCCTCCCAAACATGGGAATGATGTCACTTTCCTGCCCCTACATGAGAATGATGTCACTTCCCTCCCCTACATGGGAATGACATCACCTCCCTCCCCTATATGGGAATGATGTCACTTCCCTCCCCTACATGGGAATGATGTCACTTCTCTTCCCCAGATGAGAATGATGTCACTTCCTCCCCTACATGGGAATGATGTCACTTCTCTTCCCCAGATGAGAATGATGTCACTTCCCTCTCCTACATGGGAATGATGTCATGTCCCTCCCCTACATGGGAATGATGCCACTTCCCTTCCCTACATGGGAATGATGTTGCTTCTCTTTCCTACATAGGTATTATGTCACTTTCCTTCCCCTGCATGAGAATGATGTCACTTCCCTCCCCTACATGGGAATGATGTCACTTTCCTTCCCCAGATGAGAATGATGTCACTTCCCTCCCCTACATGGGAATGATGTCACTTTCCTTCCCCAGATGAGAATGATGTCACTTCCCTCCCCTACATGGGAATGATGTCACTTCCCTCTCCTACATGGGAATGATGTCACTTCCCTCTCCTACATGGGAATGATGTCATGTCCCCCCTACATGGGAATGATGCCACTTCCCTTCCCTACATGGGAATGATATTGCTTCTCTTCCCTACATAGGTATTATGTCACTTTCCTTCCCCTACATGAGAATGATGTCACTTCCTTCCCCTACATGGAATGATGTCACTTTCCTTCCCAGATGAGAATGATGTCACTTCCTCCCATACATGGGAATGATGTCACTTTCCTTCCCCAGATGAGAATGATGTCACTTCCCTCCCATACATGGGAATGATGTCACTTTCCTTCCCCTATATGGGAATGATGTCACTTCCCTCCCCTACATGGGAATGATGTCACTTTCCTTCCCCAGATGAGAATGATGTCACTTCCTCCCCTACATGGGAATGATGTCACTTCCCTCTCCTACATGGGAATGATGTCACTTCCCTCTCCTACATGGGAATGATGTCATGTCCCTCCCCTACATGGGAATGATGCCACTTCCCTTCCCTACATGGGAATGATATTGCTTCTCTTCCCTACATAGGTATTATGTCACTTTCCTTCCCCTACATGAGAATGATGTCACTTCCTTCCCCTACATGGGAATGATGTCACTTTCCTTCCCCAGATGAGAATGATGTCACTTCCCTCCCATACATGGGAATGATGTCACTTTCCTTCCCCAGATGAGAATGATGTCACTTCCCTCCCCTACATTGTAATGACATCACCTCCCTCCCCTACATGGGAATGATGTCACTTCCCTCCCCTACATGGGAA
>JARQOD010000008.1:88575928-88723797 GCA_033576555.1 Oophaga sylvatica | reverse complement strand
ACCCCTGAAGGGCATTTGAGTACCTTGTGATGCCCTTTGGGCTCACTAATGCTCCTTCTGTCTTCCAGTCCTTCATGAATGACATTTTCAGGGATTTTGTGGATAAATTTCTGATTGTTTATTTGGATGATATCTTGATTTTTTCCAATGACTGGGACTCTCATGTAAAACATGTTCGGACTGTGTTCCAGATTTTGAGAGAGAATGCTCTGTATGTGAAGGGATCAAAGTGTCTTTTTGGCGTTCAGAGGATCTCATTTCTGGGATTCATTTTGTCTCCATCTGTTATTGAAATGGACCCGGTCAAAGTTCAGGCCATCTGTGATTGGGTCCAACCTACTTCTTTAAAGGCTCTTCAAAGATTCTTGGGTTTTGCCAATTTTTATCGTAAATTTATTGGTAATTTCTCTGTTATTGTTAAACCATTAACTGATTTGACCAAGAAGGGTTCTGATGTGGTGAATTGGCCTCCTAAGGCAGTCTCTGCATTTCAGGAACTTAAGCAGAGATTCACTTCTGCTCCTATTCTACGGCAGCCTGATGTTTCTCTACCATTTCAGGTGGAGGTTGATGCCTCTGAAATTGGGGCAGATGCCGTTTTGTCCCAAAGAGATCCAGAGACCTCTAAAAGTAACCCTTGTGCCTTTTTCTCTCGAAAATTTTCTCCCACTGAACGTAATTATGACGTGGGTAATCGGGAGTTATTAGCCATGAAGTGGGCTTTTGAAGAGTGGAGACATTGGCTGGAGGGAGCCAAACATCAGGTGGTGGTCCTTACGGACCATAAGAATCTAGTTTATCTGGAATCTGCCAAGCGACTTAATCCTAGACAGGCCAGGTGGGCCTCGTTTTTCACACGTTTTAATTTTGTGGTTTCATTTCTTCCTGGCACTAAAAATGTTAAGGCGGATGCCCTCTCGAGGAGTTTCCTGGCGGACTCTCCTGAGTTGTCTGATCCTTCTGTTATTTTGAAAGAGGGTGTAGTTCTTTCCGCCATCTCGCCCAATTTGAGACTGGCTCTGGAGGGGTGTCAGGAGGATAAGCCCGAGCGCTGCCCTGTTGGGAAATTGTTTCTCCCGGACCAGTGGAAAAAGAGTGTGATGTCTGAGATTCATTGTTCCGCGTTGGCCGGTCATCCCGGAATTTTTGGTACCAGAGACTTGGTTAGTCGGTCCTTTTGGTGGTCTACCTTGTCTCGTGATGTCAGGGAGTTTGTGCAGTCCTGCGGGACTTGCTCTCGCTCCAAGCCTTGCTCTCGTTCTAGTGGTTTGTTGATGCCATTACCTGTGCCCAAGAGACCATGGACCCATATCTCTATGGATTTCATTTCCGACCTCCCTGTTTCTCAGAGAATGACCGTCATCTGGGTGATTTGCGATAGGTTTTCCAAGATGATACATCTTGTGCCATTACCTAAGTTGCCTTCCTCCTCTGAATTGGTGCCTTTGTTCCTTCAGCACGTGGTTCGTTTACACGGCATTCCTGAGAACATTGTGTCTGACAGAGGAGTCCAGTTTGTTTCCAGATTTTGGAGGACCTTTTGTTCTAAAATTGGTGTTCAATTGTCTTTCTCCTCGGCGTTTCATCCTCAGACCAATGGTCAAACTGAGAGAACAAACCAGACATTGGAGACTTATCTAAGATGCTTTGTGTCTGCTGATCAGGATGACTGGGTCTCTTTTTTGCCTTTGGCTGAGTTTGCTCTTAATAATAGGGCTAGCTCTGCCACTTTGATGTCTCCATTTTTCTGTAATTCTGGGTTTCACCCTCGATTTTCTTCAGGACAGACGGAGGTTTCTGTCTGTCCAGGTGTTGACTCTGTTGTGGAGCGTATGCAACAGATTTGGAACCAGGTTGTGGAGAGGTTGTCCCTCTCTCAGGAGAGGGCCCAGCGGTTTGCTAACCGGCATAGGACTGATGGTCCTCGGTTTAAAGTGGGGGACTTGGTCTGGTTGACCTCAAGAAATATTCCTATGAGAGTGGCATCTCCTAAATTTAAGCCTAGGTTCATTGGACCTTATAAGATCATGGAGATTCTTAATCCTGTTTCTTTTCGTTTGCTTCTTCCAGGGACATTTAAGATCCATAACGTGTTCCACAAGTCCTTGTTGAAGAGGTTTGTTGAGCCAGTGGTTCCTACTACTGTGCCTCCTGACCCTGTTTTGGTTGAGGGCAATCTGGAGTATGTGGTTGAGAAAATATTGAATTCTCGTTTTTCTAGACGGAAACTCCAGTATTTGGTTAAATGGAGAGGTTATGGTCAGGAAGACAATTCTTGGGTGTTTGCTTCGGACATCCATGCTAGGAGACTCATCCGTGCGTATCATAGAACTCATCCTGACCGACCTGGTTGCTCAAATGAGGGTTCGGTGACCCCTCCTCAAGGGGGGGTACTGTTGTGAATAGGCTGGAAATGAGTTCTGAGGAGAAGCTCCCTCTGGTGGTTACAAACGGTACTGGACTGTCCAGTGAAGATTGTGAGGATTGGGAGTCAGGTGTTACTGACTGGTCTTATATAAGGGAGTCGCCTTCCCATCAGGGTTGCCGGTGATCAATTGTTCTGGTCTCAATCCTTGATTCCTGTTTCCTTGGTAGCCTGCTGTGTCGTGTCTGAATCTCCTGCTAACAGATAAGACATTTTCTTCTTTTTGTGCTTGATTTTTGCATTTTGTCCTGCACTTCTGTGGGGGCCTTCAGGGTCCCTTCTGGGGCTTTTGCCCTCTCAGTTCAGTTCAGCCACTGATGTTTGTACTTTTGCTTTTTCCAGTTTTTTCAGTGGCTGCTGTTTTGTTTTTGGTTACACCAGAGAACTAATTTAGGTGGTAGAGGTCATGTGATCTCAGGTGTTTTTGAAATTAGTAGAGTTGGTGCTTTTCAGGGTTTTTTGGGATTGCAGTAAGTGCCCTTCCTATCCTTTTCTATTTAGTAAGTTTGGGCCCCAACGTTTGCTCATACTATTTTCTGTCTGTGTCAGTATTTCTTCTTGTCTAACCGCCATTACATGTTTGGGGGCTTTCTATGTTCTTTGGGGATCTGCTCCGGGGCAGATAGCTTTCCTCTTTCTATCTTTAGGTGTAGTTAGTTTCTCAGGCTGTGACGAGGCGTCTAGGACCAACGTAGGAACGCTCCACGGCTGCCTCTAGTTGTGGTGGTTAGTCAGGGTACTGCAATCTCATAGTTTCCAACTGCTCTGGTGTATTTCCTTTTTTGCCTGCTCTCCTCAGCTACCAAATCATAACAGACAATACTCTATACTCCTGCTTCTTGACCTGTCCTCTGCTTTTGACACAGTTGACCACTGCCTTCTACTACAGATTCTTTCCTCCTTTGGCGTCAAAGACCTCGCCCTATCCTGGATCTCCTCATACCTTTCCAACCGCACATTCAGCGTCTCCCAGTCCCACACTACCTCCTCGTCCCACCCTCTCTCTGTTGGAGTCCCCCAAGGCTCTGTTCTAGGACCCCTACTCTTCTCAATCTATACACTTGGCCTGGGGCAACTCAAAAAGCCCCACGGATTCCAGTACCACCTTTATGCTGATGACACTCAGATCTACCTCTCTGGCCCAGACATCACCTCTCTGCTATCCAGAATCCCGGAGTGTCTATCAGCCATATCCTCCTTCTTCTCCTCCCGCTTCCTCAAACTCAATGTGGACAAATCTGAACTCATAATCTTTCCCCCATCCCACAGATCTTCCTTACCTGACCTATCTATCACAATTAATGACATCACGCTTTCCCCCGTACCAGAAGTCCGCTGCCTCGGAGTAACCCTTGACTCTGCCCTGTCCTTCAAACCGCACATCCAAGCTCTTTCTACCCCCTGTCGCCTTCAGCTCAAAAATATTTCAAGAATCCGTCCTTTCCTCAACCCTCAATCTACTAAAATGATTGTGCACGCCCTCATCATCTCCCGCCTCGACTACTGCAACACCCTTTTCTCTGGCCTCCCTGCTAACACCCTCGCACCTCTCCAGTCCATCCTTAACTCTGCTGCACGACTAATTCACCTCTCTCCTCGCTACTCCTTCGCTTCTCCCCTCTGAAAATCTCTTCACTGGCTCCCATTCCCTCAGCGTATCCAGTTCAAATTACTAATACTGACCTACAAGGCCATCTATAATCTGTCTCCTCCTTATATCTCTGAACTAATCTCCCGATATCTTCCCTCACGTAATCTCCGATCCTCCCAAGACATCCTTCTCTCCTCCACACTTATTCGCTCCTCACCCAACCGCCTCCAAGACTTCTCCCGAATATCCCCCATCCTCTGGAATTCTTTGCCCCAACACGTCCGACTATCAAACACATTCGGATCCTTCAGATGGAACCTGAAAACCCATCTCTTCAGGAAAGCCTACAGCCTGCAATGACCATGCTACCTCCTCACCACTACCGGAGATATTGCGTCAACCAACACCGGAACTGCTGCAACCCCCCGACCTACTGTCTCCTGCCTCACAATCCTGTAGAATGTAAGCCCGAAAGGGCAGGGTCCTCTCCCCTCTGTATCAGTCTGTCATTGTTAGTTTGTTTACTGTAAGTGATACCTGTAATTTGTATGTAACCCCTTCTCATGTACAGCACCATGGAATCAATGGTGCTATAGAAATAAATAATAATAATAAATAATAATAATAATTTGCATTTTTTCTTTGTATTTTGTGTTCTTTAAATACACAAAACGAAAATAAACAGGTGTATGACAAAACGTGTAATTGCAATAATTTTCTGGGACAAATACTTAATTTTCTGGAATAGTTTCAAGGGTGCCAACACTTCTGGCCATGATGTCTTGTTTTTTTTTTCTGACACTTCCACCAAATGTTTATGGAATGATGGCAGTTAAAGGGGAATGTGGGCACATGGAACAGCTAATTTAGGGTATGTTTCCACGTCAGGAAACAGTCAGGATTAGCTGCGTGTTTGACGCTGTGCGTTGGCGCAGCGTCAAACACGCAGCGTCCAGATGTTACAGCATAGTGGAGGGGATTTCAAGAAATCCCGTCTCCACTATGCTTAAAAAACACGCATGCGGAAAACCTGCGTTTACGGACATGCGGCGCGTCTTTTTAGATTGCAGCATGTCCTATTCCCTTGCGGCGACGCTGCGGCGCCGCAAGGGAAATAACACAGGGCTATGTAGCCCTGCGGTCATTCCGGATGTGTTCATCGTCGCCGCAAGGGAATAGGACATGCTGCGATCTAAAAAGACGTGCCGCATGTCCGTAAATGCAGGTCTTCCGCATGCGTGTTTTTTAAGCATAGTGGAGACGGGATTTCTTGAAATCCCCTCCACTATGCTGTAACATCTGGACGCTGCGCGTTCAGTAGGGGGCGGGGCTTTGGGCGGAGAGGACTTTCCGCTCCGTCCAAAGCGCTGTGGTTCCGGATCGTGGAACCACAGCCTTAGTATAATTTACTTAAGAAATTGACACTGCATTTAACAATTCTAATGCAAATAAACACAAGCTCAAGACTGGCATAGATTTGCCTTTCTGCCACACAAAGACTAGATATAAGCCCTACTTATTCACAGTCATTTGCCTCTTAATTAAATAAGCCCATCTAATTTCAGTGTACTTTATATTTTAGATGCTCTTTAAATTTATACAAGTGTTTGGCTAAACTTTTCAGTCGAGATATAATTTCTTTTCATACTGTTGTTCTACATCCATTGTAAGATAATTTATTGCATACTTTATCTGATATCTTTTTAACACTGTAAATATATTACAATATAAATACTATTACTGAAATTAAGCCAAAAAGTCACAACTATTTCTCTACCAATAAAAATGTACTATCAGTAATTATTTGGGAAAAAGGGTCAAAACGGAAATGTCTTTATTGTATGACCAATCATATATTTGAAATCTGATGGCTTAGGTTACTTGCCTTGGTTCCATGGCAAGGTGTTTTAAAGACCTTACGAAAACTAAAAAAATGTCTATGAATCAGCAGAACTAATAAAGTGTGGTAATATGACAGCAGCATTCAGTTCTGAAGAATTGAAGAATTACAGACTAATAATAACATTTAGGAGTAAGATAAAACACCTAAGAAAAAGTAGAATGTGGGCAAGGTGAACATACACAACATAGTATTATGGCATAAAAAGTTAGAAAAACAAAAAAATTACATTCCAAGCAATTTTCGAAAGAAAACTAAATTGTATATTTTTATTATTCAAAGTAATTATGAAAGTAAATGATTGTTTATTTAAGAGCTATATTGGAAAAAGTCTAATACGTAGATAGCCGACAATGTTCAGGATACTCATATTAGCAATAGAGAATAGCAAAAAAAACAAAAATAATTTTTGCTCATACACTTCTGTCTACAAGACAGCAAACCTACTGACTTAAATGAAAACTTACATAGTTAAAGAGTTATTCCCATCTACGCAAATTATTACCTATCCACTGGATAGATGAAAATTGTTAGATTGGTGTAGGTCCAAATATGGTCACAAGTCCATGGTCAGGAGAAGCTGATAGAAAAACCGGATGGATGCGTTGCCGCTCCATTTAAATCAGGGGTGGGATTCAAATTTTTAACAACAGGTTCTGTGTTTGTGTGTAGGAAAACCACACCCATTTTTAAACCACACCCATTTTTAAGCCACACCCATTTACACGCACCTTATCCTCAAACATATACAAACCTCTAGGAGCACACACAGACCCCACAAGTGTGCAGAACCCCCCAGGAGCACACACAGACCCCACAAGTGTACATAACCCCCTAGGAGCACACACAGACCCCCACAAGTGTGCAGAACCCCCTAGGAGCACACACAAACCCCCATAAGTGTGCAGAACCCCCCAGGAGCACACACAGACCCCCACAAGTGTGCAAAACCCCCTAGGAGCAAACACAGACCCCCACAAGTGTGCAGAACCCCCCAGGAGCACACACAGACCCCCACAAGTGTGCAGAACCCCCTAGGAGCACACACAGACCCCCACAAGTGTGCAGAACCCCCCAGGAGCACACACAGACCCCCACAAGTGTGCAGAACCCCCTAGGAGCACATACAGACCCCCACAAGTGTGCAGAACCCCCCAGGAGCACACACAGACCCCCACAAGTGTGCAGAACCCCCTAGGAGCACACACAGACCTCACAAGCATGCAGAACCCCTTAGGAGCACACACAGACCCCCACAAGTGTGCATAACCCCCCAGGAGCACACACAGACCCCCACAAGTGTGCATAGCCCCCCCAGGAGCACACACAGACCCCCACAAGTATGCAGAACCCCCTAGGAGCACACAGACCCCCACAAGTATGCAGAACCCCCTAGGATCACACACAGACCCCCACAAGTGTGCAGAACCCCCCAGGAGCACACACAGACCCCCACAAGTGTGCAGAACCCCCTAGGAGCACACACAGATCCCACAAGTGTGCAGAACCCCCCAGGAGCACACACAGACCCCCACAAGTGTGCAGAACCCCCTAGGAGCACACACAGACCCCACAAGCGTGCAGAACCCCTTAGGAGCACACACAGACCCCAAGTGTGCATAACCCCCCAGGAGCACACACAGACCCCCACAAGTGTGCAGAACCCCATAGGAGCACACAAAGACCCCCACAAGTGTGCAATCATCCCCTGAAACCCCACTATACAGCCCCAAGTATCTGCCTCCAACCCGTTAATAAATCCTCCTCGGTGTCACTGAGGACTCTGACCTGTGATTTCCCTCCTGCAGCTACAGACGCCGGAATCAGACTGCAGAGACCAATGGACGCTTCTCTTCCTGGCTTTGGCAGAACACGCCCCCTCCTGGTATGATGCGCCTCCAGAAACTACGTCACACCTGGAAGGAGCGCAGACAGTCTAGCACAGTGATGGCGAACCTTTTTGAGACCAAGTGCCCAAACTGCAATCTAAAACCCACTTATTTATCGCAAAGTGCCAACACGGCAATTTAACCGGAATACTGAGGTTTTAGATTAGAAAAATAACTCCATACTGTATAATCGCCACACATGATGCTGCATACTGTATAATGGCCACACATGATGCTCCATACTGTATAATGGCCACACATGATGCTCCATACTGTATAAAGGCCACACATGATGCTGCATGCAGTATAATGGCCCCACATGATGATGCATATAGTATAATGGCCCCACATGATGCTGCATACAGTATACTGGCCACACATGATGCTGCATACAGTATAATGGCCCCACATGATGACGCATACAGTATAATGGCCCCACATGATGACGCATACAGTATAATGGCCCCACATGATGCTGCATGCAGTATAATAGCCCCACATGATGCTGCATACAGTATACTGGCCCCACATGATGACACATACAGTATAATGGCCCCACATTATGACGCATACAGTATAATGACCCGATATGATGATGCATACAGTATAATGGCCCCACATGATGATGCATACAGTATAATGACCCGATATGATGATGCATACAGTATAATGGCCCCACATGTTGATGCATACTGAATAATGGCCCCATATACTGCTGCATACAGTATAATGGCCCCACATGATGCTCCATACTGAATAATGGCCCCATATACTGCTGCATACAGTGTAATGGCCCCACATGATGCTTAATATTGAATTATGGCCCCATATACTGCTGCATACAGTAAAATGGCCCCACATGATGCTCCATACTGAATAATGGCCTTGCATAAAAAAAACTACTCACCTCTGCCCGTTCCAACGCTGATATTGCTTCCTCATCTATCACACACACACACACACACACACACACACACAGCAGCTTCACAGGCACAGCGGCCAGACTCACCTCTCCACGATCCAGCAGCTTACTTCTTCTCACTTCCTCTCACACATTGAGCGGCGCTACCGGCCGGCTGACGTCATTTTTCAGCTCCGCGGCCGCGCCGCTCAATGTGAGAGGGAGCTGCAGGGAATAACTGAGGCGAGGCCGCGTACCAGCTGAGAGGGCTCTGCATGCCCTCGCTGGCACGCGTGCCATAGGTTCGCCATCACTGGTCTAGCATTTAGCCAGGAAGGAGGAGCTGCTCACAGCCATCAAGGTGACGGCTGTGCACAGCTCCCAGCCCCATACAGTGTGACGCGGGCGACTGTGTCTGCTGCCGGCCGCGTCACAGTACAGCAGGCACGGCCGCACACAATTTGCTGTGCGGCCGGCCCTGTACATGTGCTGGGGCAGTGGGGCCAGTACCGGATTGCGGCCCTGAATCTCCCCAGTTCGGGGAATCGGCTACTTTTTTAACAAGCGGTTCCATCGAACCGGGGAGAACCGGCTGAATCCCACCCCTGATTTAAATTGATTGGCACAGATGAAAATGGCCAGGTGCATGTGTGACCTGTGACCCATTCAATTCATCCTGGTTGAGCTGTTCTTTAAACCACGAGCGATAAAACTAGGAAAAAAATTCTACTTCATCTACTCCTCCTATTCAGGAAAGAAGTAAATGAAAAAAATACTGGCCCTCATATCCTAAAACTGAAAAAGACTTTTGGTAGATTTTAAAGGAGTGGTTAAAATTTTTCATCTTTATTACTGGTTATATCACCATTTCTCAGAAGGTAGAGTAGTGACATGAAGCAGCATCTCAAGAAGGCCTCATGAATGTGGGCCTTCTCAGTATTTTCCTTTGCTGTCAAAATTATGTGAAATATTTATTGATAATCAAAACTACAGTGATAGAGATGACAAAGCAATGGATATCTAGGAAACATTAATTAAACATATTGAAAGCGGCTGTACAACTTATCATTAGAATGAGACACAATGAATGACTTGGTGACATCTTATACCTGAAGGGAAATATCTGAGTCTTACTTTTTTAAATAAGATCATAGTATTTTATGAGAAGTGTCTATGTACTAATTTCAACTCATCTTGGGACATCATATAGGAAATATGGTGAAAAATGCATTTAGACTGGAGCTAATAATGTGAGCATAAAAACATAGAGCTGCTACAAACAGCTCTCTAAGGAATGGTTTATGCAGGTTATGACCACTCTAAGGTCTAATGGAAAACTTATACTACTGAAGTCTCAAGAGCCTCCTAAAGTAGACTTTATCTACAGAATCAAAGCTTTTTCTTCCAGTTAGTTAGGCTCCACTCATATTAAAGCTTTAAAATACTTTTGAAACAAGCAAAAAAACTTAAAAACTATGCAGAGCACAAACGAGATTGGAAAAACAACCAAAAATTACCATGTGCAATTACTCAAGAAATATAAATTCAATAGGTTAAATATTCTCATTAAAAAAAGGGGTCTCAAATAAAAGTGAATAAAATCGTAACTTAAATTTGTTTCATGATCCCATTACACAGACCAACCGGTGACACAATCCAAGCACTGATTAGCAAACATTTTACCAGTGGGCGGTCATTTGATTGCCTGTTTACACAGGCAGACCAAAGCAAATGATGAGATACACACTGTATGCTTAGAATACTTAGAGTTCTCGGTAGTGCAAGTCCTGGTTACACAGCACGATGCACCGTCACAAACAATGATCTTTTATGCTGAACAAAAATAATCTTTTCTGATTATCAGTGTGTTTAAATGGTACGATTACAGTGAAACAAGGGTTTTTAACAAAGCTCCTTTACGATTATATTAAAAGTATAAATGCCAATTAACAGCTCTTCGGGAAGTGAGGAGACCAATTGCTAGAGTTTAGAAAGAAGAACGTTGTCCCATTTTTGTCTGATGTAGGATTCTAATTGCTTTACTCTCCTAGTTCTTCTTTGCTGGATTTTCAGTTTCATAATGCGCCAAGACAGTTCATCACCCAAACTTATCTACTGTGACGCCATGCTGTTGAGATGGATGCAATATGTGGTTTAGCATGGTCTGGAAGATGCAGGGCTTTCTTTGAAATAGATGTCTGGATGGAGCATATGTTGTACTAAAACTTCTACATGCCAAGCACTGATTGTGCATTTCAAGATGTGTAAGCTGCCCTTGCCATAGACCAGGGGGTCCTCAAACTATGGCCCGCGGGCCACATGCGGCCCGCCGAGGACATTTATCCGGCCTGTCGGCACGACCGACATTAAACTTCGCTACAGTTTAATGCCGACGGGCCCTGTAATCGCGGGCGGAACTACAAGGCAGCGAGGAAGAACTTGCGGCCTTCCGTATGCAGCACAGATGACGTGATTTTCATTACACCGCCTGCACGGCCTGATGACATCACGCCGCCTGTGCCAGAAGAAGACGGAGTCGAGCGGGTGCCTCTTCAGAGCAGCGGGGGACATAGGTGAGTACTGGTATTTTTTTTTAATGCCAGGCTCGGTCTATCACGCTGACCTATGCTGCCTATTGGGGACTATGCTGCCTATTTGGGATTAATCTGCCTATTGGGGACATTTACCTGCCTATTAATTCCATTGTGCTGTACATGAGAAGGGGTTACATACAAAGTTATAGATATCGTTTACAGTAAACAAATTTGCAATGACAGACTGGTACAGAGGGGAGAGGACCCTGTCCTTGCGGACTTACATTCTACGGGATAATGGGGAAGAAACAGAAGGTCGGGGGTGCTGCAGCTCTGGTGGTGGTAGTGGGAGGCGCCAGCTCTGGTGGTGGCGGCGTGGCGGCAGCTCTGGTGGTGGCGGCGAGGCGGCAGCTCGGGTGGTGGCGGCGAGGCGGCAGCTCGGGTGGTGGCGGCGAGGCGGCAGCTCGGGTGGTGGCGGCGAGGCGGCAGCTCGGGTGGTGGCGGCGTGTCGGCAGCTCTGGTGGTGGCGGCGAGGCGGCGGCTAGGGTAGTGGTGGCGAGGCGGAAGCTCGGGTGGTAGCGAGGCGGCAGAATGGTTATTGCAGGCTGATTGCTTTCCTGAAGAGATGGGTTTTCAGGTTCCATCTGAAGGATCCAAGGGTGGTGGATATTCAAAGAACCCATTGAAATATCGGTAAGTTTGTTGATTTAACTTTACTTGTTCTTCATTTTAATTATTGTATTTGTTCCTGTTTTGTTTTTCTATTTCAAAATAAATTATGTGCAGTCAGTGTGCATAGGAATTTGTTCATAGTTTTTCTTTAAACTCTATTCTGGACCTCCAATGGTCTGAGGGACCGTGAACTGGACCCCCGTTTAAAAAGTTTGAGAACCCCTGCCATAGACACTAATGCTGCCTTATACCATCAGAGATGTAGGCTTTCGATCTTTTGCCTGATAACAGGTTGGATAGTCTGTCTTCTCTTCAGTCCACAGGACATGTCGTCCGTGGTTTCCATAAAGAATGTCACATTCTGATTCACCTGACCACAGAACAATTTTCCATTTTGCCTCAGTCCTTTTTAAATAAGCATCGACCAGAAAAGAGGTCAGCATCTCTGGATTGCATTGATAAATTCTCCTTTACATGATAGAGTTTTCACTTGCATTTTGCAGTGTGTTCACAGCCAATTATTTCTGGAAGTATTCATAAACCCATGCAGTGGTATGGACAACTGATTTATGCCTGTTTTTAATGCTGTGCCGCTTTAAGGCCAAAAGATCACAAGCATCTAATTACAGTCAGCCTTGTCCATTGTGCACATGGATTTCTCCAGAATCACTAAATCTTTTGATATGATGTATTGTAGATAGTGAGATATTTAAAGTCTTTTACATTTTTTGTTAAAGGGAACCTGTCAGATAGTTTTTTCCGCAATAATCTGCGGCCACAGCCTTTCGGGGCTTATCTACAGCATTCTATAATGTTGTAGATAAGCCCCCGATCTAACCTGAAAGAAAAGAAAAACAAGTTATATTATACTCACCGGGGGGTGGTCCGGTCCGATGGACATCACAGGTCCGGGGCCTCCCATCTTCATGTGATGTCGTCATCCTCCTTGCTTCGTGCCGTGGCTCCTGCGCAGATGTACTGATCTGCCCTTGAGGGCAGAGCAAAGTACTGCAGTATGCAGGCGCTGGGAAAAAATATACATAGCAAGCACCAGGCACACCAGTGAAGGTGATCAACGTGTTTCAACTTCACATGTTACTCATGATCAGAGTAAGATTTAAAGTTGAAACACGTTGATCGCCTTCATTGTTGTGCCTGGTGCTTGCTATGTATATTTTTTGGAAATTTTAAAGGTTGTTTAATAAAAGACTTGTAAAGTTTTAGCCACCTCCGTCTCGAGCTGGATTGCTCCTCTTTCTGTGACATTTTATAAATGCTACACAGACATACAGTACAGACCAAAAGTTTGGACACACCTTCTCATTTAAAGATTTTTCTGTATTTTCATGGCTATGAAAATTGTAGAATCACACTAAAGGCATCAAAACTATGAATTAACACATGTGGAATTATATACTTAACAAAAAAGAGTGAAACAACTGAAAATATGTCTTATATTCTAGGTTCTTCAAAGTAGCCACCTTTTGCTTTGATGACTGTTTTGCAAACTCTTGGCATTCTCTTGATCAGCTTCAAGAGGTAGTCACCGGAAATGGTCTTCCAACAATCTTGAAGGAGTTCCCAGAGATGCTTAGCACTTGTTGGCCCTTTTGCCTTCACTTTTCGGTCCAGCTCACCCAAAACCATCTCGATTGGGTTCAGGTCTGGTGACTGTGGAGGCCAGGTCATCTGGCGTAGCACCACATCACTCTCCTTCTTGGTCAAATAGCCCTTACACAGCCTGGAGGTGTGTTTGGGGTCATTGTCCTGTTGAAAAATAAATGATGGTCCAACTAAACGCAAACCGGATGGAATAGCATGCCGCTGCAAGATGCTGTGGTAGCCATGCTGCTTAAGTATGCCTTCAATTTCAACAGTGTCACCAGCAAAGCACCCCCACACCATCACACCTCCTCCATGCTTCACGGAGGGAACCAGGCATGTAGAGTCCATCCGTTCACCTTTTCTGTGTCGCACAAAGACACGGTGGTTGGAACCAAAGATCTCAAATTTGGACTCATCAGACTAAAGCACAGATTTCCACTGGTCTAATGTCCATTCCTTGTGTTCTTTAGCCCAAACAAGTCTCTTCTGCTTGTTGCCTGTCCTTAGCAGTGGTTTCCTAGCAGCTATTTTACCATGAAGGCCTGCTGCACAAAGTCTCCTCTTAACAGTTGTGTAGAGATGTGTCTGCTGCTAGAACTCGTGTGGCATTGACCTGGTCTCTAATCTGAGCTGCTGTAAACCTGCGATTTCTGAGGCTAGTGACTCGGATAAACTTATCCTCAGAAGCAGAGGTCACTCTGGTCTTCCTTTCCTGGGGCGGTCCTCATGTGAGCCAGTTTCTTTGTAGCGCTTGTTGGTTTTTACAACTGCACTTGGAGACACTTTCAAAGTTTTCCCAATTGTTCAGATTGACTGATCTTCATTTCTTAAAGTAATGATGGCCACTCGTTTTTCTTCACTTAACTGCTTTTTTCTTGCCATAATACAAATTCTAACAATCTATTCAGTAGGACTATCAGCTGTGTATCCACCAGACTTCTGCACAACACAACTGATGGTCCCAACCCCATTTATAAGGCCAGAAATCCCACTTATTAAACCTGACAGGTCACACCTGTGAAGTGAAAACCATTTCCAGTGACTACCTTTTGAAGCTCATCAAGAGAATGCCAAGAGTGTGCAAAGCAGTCATCAAAGCAAAAGGTGGCTACTTCGAAGAACCTAGAATATAAGACATAATTTCAGTTTTTTGTTAAGTATATAATTCCACATGTGTTAATTCATCGTTTTGATGCCTTCAGTGTGAAAGTACAATTTTCATAGTCATGAAAATACAGAGAAATCTTTAAATGAGAAGGTGTGTCCAAACTTGTGGTCTGTACTGTGGGTAAATAAAGTACCCAATCTTTTTACCATTTTTTTGGGATATAGTGCGGATTATATATATATATATATATATATATATATATATATATTATATATATGTATATATATATATACACATATATATACACATATATATATATATATATAAACACAGATATTTAATAATGATCATGTCAGTATGAAATAATGTGTCTTTAAATAGTAGATGACTGAGCAGATAAAGAAATGACTTGCTTTTAACATACACTTCAAGTCTCGAATGAGCCAACAGTATCATTCCACAGACTTGAAATAACAAACTTCACATGAAAAATGTAGCAGAGGTAATATTTTCTAAGCTTGAGTTTCCTGTTTTTGGACTGTTGATCTCTGATGATTAATATTGCATCAGGCAATGCTTTAAGATGGGATTGATGAAAAGATTTCTAATTTTTAAACTTTTAGAGATAATTAGTTTTTTTCTTCAAGATAGAAAAAAATATCAACTTTGTTCGTTATATAATATGTGGAAAATTCCATATACAGATGAAAATAAGCAGCAATAAGAGCAAAACAAGGCTTATATAAATTTTCTGGACTAAAACCAACACATTAAAAATATAGGGATTTTTGTGGTACTCACCGTAAAATCCTTTTCTCCGAGACTCTCATTGGGGGGGCACAGGACCGTGGGTGTATGCTACTGCTGCTAGGAGGCTGATAATAAGTGAATACAAAAAAAGTTAGCTCCTCCTCCGCAGTATACACCCTCATGCTGGCTCTAAGTGTACCAGTTCAGTGCAAAAGCAGTAGGAGAGCAAAAAATCAACCTTAACACAGGTACAACATGTCAAGGAACCCACCTATCAAAAAGGAAAACAAAAGGAGCCATCAGGCTAACAGGGCCTTAACACAGGTACAACATGTCAAGGAACCCACCTATCAAAAAGGAAAACAAAAGGAGCCATCAGGCTAACAGGGTGGGTGCTGTGTTGCTCAATGAGAGTCTCGGAAAAAAGGTGCGTACCAAAAACATCCCTATTTCTCCTTTGCTTTATTGGGGGACATAGGACCGTGGGACGTCCTAAAGCAGTCCCTGGGTGGGAAATTGACCCAACAAATTTAAGCCATAAGTACCAACTGTTTATAGGTGTGCTACCGCTGCCTGGAGAATCCTTCTGCCCAGACTTGCATCTGCTGAAGTCTGAGTATGGATATTGTAGTGCTTTGAAAATGTATGTAGACTAGACCAGGTTGCAGCCTTGCAAACCTGTTCTGCTGATGCCTGGTGCCGAAGGGCCAAGAGGTGCCCACCACCCGAGTGGAGTGTGCCCTGATCCCTGCTGGAATAGGTGTGCCCCTGACACAGTAAGATTCCTGAAAAGCTGAACGAATCCACCTGGCTATTGTTGACTTTGAGGCGGCGAGTCCCTTCCTGTGACTCTCGGGGAGCACAATGGCCTCTGGGTCCCGGGACTGAGCGACAAACTCGGTCACCTTGGTGTTTAACCTGGAGGCCATCAGAACCACATCCGGGGTTCCCCACCGATGACAGATTTGTCTGAAAATCTCAGGATGGAGAGACCACTCCCCGGATGCAAGACCCTGCCGGCAGAGAAAGTCCGCCGCCCAGTTCCTTAAGCCCGGAATATGAACTGCCGAGATCACTGAGTGATTCTCCTTGGCTCAGCGGAGAATGTGTTCTACTTCACGCATGGTCGCCCTGCTGCAGGTGCCCCACTGGTGACAGATGTAAGCTACGGCAGTGGCATTGTCAGACTGAATCCGGATGGGGCGACCCGCCAGATTATGAAAATGTCGCAAAGCCAGCCGGATTGCCCGCATTTCTAGGATGTTGATTAGAGACGAAGCCCATTCAGGAGGGCTAGGTACGGGCGCATTCGAAATCGCAGGCTTCGCATATTTGTTTACTCTGAGCTTGCGGAAAAACAGACTGACAGGAGGTACATAAGGTGAATAAGACCATGTGAGTCTTGGCCTTTCTGGACATGCTGTACCTCCTAGCTACTGGGGGGTGTATATATACAGCTGTGAAAAGATCAGTGCAGCCTCTGTACAATGTGGCAGCATATAGGGCTGCAGCACTTACCGCAGTCCTGTGTCACAGAGCGACATGGGGGGCTGCAGTAAGGCCTGCAGCTTATCTGGAGGCCAGGATTCAAAAACAGCGCCTCTTTGTGAAGGGCGGCCCATCGGAAATAGATGCGCCTGGGGGTGGGACATCCGGTTTGCGGCCCAGTACAGGCTGAAGCCGGGGCCTAAAGTTCCGGCACCGGCCGGGAGACGCTGGGAGTGCACGCCGCGCTGGGAATACGGACTCACGCGCCGGAAGTGGCGCTAGTGCTGTGGCCGGAAGCTGCACCCAGGATGAGGGCACAGGGCGCTCACCGCCGAAGAATGCAGCGCTGCAGGAGCCCTTCCACCACACCCTCCTTCCCCGTGCTCCCTCCAAGGCCAGGTTAGAAGGGAGGGGGGCTGTTAAATGGATGGTGCAGGCACCCTTAATCCATATTTCCCAATGGGGGATGAGGAGAGGGACCGTCCGCCTCCTTCCATCACCGCAGTCTCAGCATTGGTGATGCAGTGGGGACCGCACAGAATATTTTTATGCCTCTGTGCAGCCTAGGATTTCTCTACCTTAGGGTGGTCAGGGCTGTGTCCGGCATAATGTCCCACATCGCAGGAAAGGATACTTGGAGGCGACACTCCACGTGCTCGCCTGTTGTTGGTTTGGGGAGATTGGACTCTTTCATACCATTAAGTCAATGTAAAACAAAGCTCCAAAAGTAAAAGCAGTCAATGTGTTATCTTTTTAATCTAAGTCCATGCAGGGATTTCTTTACATTATATCAGAAAAATAAACCACAGCGAGTTAACGATATAATAGAAAAAAATGCTTGCCTATATGGTCGATCCAACATTGGATGATTACTTTAGAAAATGACATTTACTTGTATTTATATTGCACACAATGCATATCTGTGAATCAATGCTCAACTGACAATAATAGCAGACATGGTGACAAATTGCCATCAGTACATGTGGGCCTATTAACCTTACTGTACTTTACGGAAGCGGAGTGACAACTTCTTAGATAAATGATGAATCAAGGCCATAGCCTTTCTAAAAAGCTGTAAGGTTCTATGTATATATTCCTGAAACTCAGTTTGTTCGTCAGCCATTTTACTTTCTGTCTTGCTGCAGCTATCTTGCCCTCAGTCAAAATGGAGTTTCCAGCTTGCATGTTCCCGCCCTGATTCTCTCCTTTGCTTCTTAAGCAGCCACAGCTGAGCAATCAGTGCTTCAGAATCTAGCCTGCAGTGAACCTGTGACTTGACTCCTGTAAGCCTTGGACCTTGTACTCCAGCTATTCCTACTGTGGAACTCTGAAGCACTTGTGGACTCTGAACCCTGCTCTTTGAAAGACCCACGTTTGCATGGACTTACGGTAACAGAGAAGAAGATCCTGAATCTGTATTGGAGAGTGATTGCTGAGCTTGGATTACTCTGGCCTGCTGTGTCTCCTGTTTCTGTGTCTGCAAACTGTGTGACTATTTCTGCCAACTTGTATGAAGTAATACAGGACTTTTCTATATCAAACCTGTGACTCCTGTGTTTTCATCGCACCCAAGCACAAGACGCTATATGAACTGTACTACATACATTACAAGATTCTGAAGCCAAAACGTTAGTGTCTGCTGGGTCTGGAAGGCTGTGTCTGCTGTACTGTGGATATCAGACGTCCGGTTGTACTTTCTGTGATGACAGTGGTTGTGACTTCTCACAACCATTCCAGGTGAGCAATTCCCTTAAGTTTTTTCTTTTTGCAGTGTTACCACAGGTAAACACTATTGTTTTTTTTTTCCTTTCTTTTCTCTTTTTTGTCTGCTGTAACTCTGGATATCAGATGTCTGGTTGAAACTTTCTGTGATGATAGTGGTTGTGACTTCTCACAACCATTCCAGGTGAGCAGTTCCCTTAATTTTTTTTTCTCTCTGCAGTGTTGCCACAGGTGAACACTATTGTTTTTTTTTCTCTCCTCTTCTTCCAGTAATCCTGTCTTAAAAGATCTGGAAAATGGAGGCCCGCATAAAGGAACTTTGCGGAGTGACTGATAATATCCTTGCAGATTTGCAGAATATAAAGACCCGTTTTACAAATCTACAGGACCTCAATAATCACAATTTGCAAGTGGTTGGACAGACTACCCAGGATTTGCGAGCCAGGATTGAGGTTCTAGAGGGGCGAGTTCAGGCTCCTGCCGTAGCCCCGAGTGCTGGGATTCCCAAGTTGCCCCCTTTTCGTTTTGGCGGTGAACGTGAGAAATTCAGGGGATTTATTAATCAATGCAATCTTTTTTTTTCTGCACATGCTTCACAATTTCCCACTGAACGATCTAAGGTGCTTACTATAATTATGTTGCTTACCAACAAGGCTTTAATGTGGGCAAACCCTCTGATTGAGACTGAGGATGATTGTTTGAATCACCTTGATGATTTTATTTCAGCCATGGGGTAGGTGTTTGATGACCCCAATCGAGGTGCAACAGCTGAAGCAGCCATGTTAGCTTTGCGCCAAGGTAAGCACTCGGTAGCTGAATATGCCATGGATTTCAGGAGATGGGCCCTTGATACCACCTGGGACAGTTCTGCCAAAAAATCTATTTTTCGAAAGGGGTTATCTCCACTGATTAAGGATGAACTTGCTCGTGCCGACCCTCCCACTGCGTTAGGTGACTTTATTAACTACTGCATCCGTATTGATACTCGTCTGACTGAACGCAGGCAAGAGAGATGGTTCGAAAGCAATCGTACTAACCTTTTCCTACCTTCCTCTCCAGCTAAGGAACCTTTGAGTAGGATTACACGGGAACCTGAACCTGAACCCATGCAGGTAGACTCTTTACAACGACGGGTTAGTGATGCACGCAAGGAACATCGTTTTAAGGAGAATCTATGTTTCTATTGTGGTAAGTCAGGGCACATCATTATAAACTGCCCCAGCCGTTCTCGTAAGACTACTGCAGCACTCATTCATTGTGAGTGTTGCGAGAGGGGATCTGTCAGGTCCGAGCCTCAGGCTCCAGAGAGATCTGCAGCAACAGATCTTGATTTCTCGGACTTAAACTCCGTTACCTCTGAGGACGTTGACTGTGTAAACGCTGCCATTTTTCAAGTTTCCTCAGCGGTGTCCCAGCTGAGTTGTAAGAAAAACAATTCTCATTGCTTTCTTTCCATCAAACTCTGGGTTGACTCAGCTTGGGTGTCTAGCTCTGCTATGATCGACTCAGGGGCAAGTGGAAATTTTATGGATGTCTCCTTTGCTCTGAAACAGGGAATACGTTCAGTGAAGAAGGCTACTCCAGTACAGATGGAAACTGTGGATGGCTCCCTGCTGACCTCTGGACCAGTGGATCAGGAAACAGAGCCTTTGAGGGTTCTTATGGGTAAAGATCATCAAGAGAAACTGTCCTTTATGCTTATCTCTTCTCCCCACTTTCCCATTATTCTAGGGCTACCATGGCTGCAGGCTCAGAATCCTACCATTAACTGGGAGACCAAGGAATTACACTTTCCAGAGAAACAGATGAGTCCAAAAGTTTCAGCTTGCTCTGTTCCTAAAGGAATCATGTCAGTCCCTGAACTACCAGCTGTATACCAGGACTATGTGGATTTATGTGACAAGAAGAACGCTGACCAGCTTCCTCCTCACCGTCCATATGATTGTCCAATTGAATTATTGCCTGGAGCAGAGATACCTTTTGGTAAGATCTACCCCCTGGCGGGGCCCGAGCTAAAGGCTTTAAAGGATTACATAGATGAAAATCTAGCCAAGGGCTTCATACGCCCCTCTTCATCTCCTGCAGGTGCACCCATCTTCTTTGAAAAGAAGAAAGATGGATCTCTGAGACCATGCGTAGACTATAGGGAACTCAATAAGGTTACTATTAGAAACCGTTATCCATTGCCTTTAATCCCTGAGTTATTTGGGAGAGTGCGACATGCCAAAATTTTTTCTAAACTAGATCTTCGTGGGGCCTATAACTTAGTCCGTATTAGACCTGGGGATGAATGGAAGACTGCATTCAGGTCACGCTATGGACACTTTGAATATCTAGTTATGCCTTTTGGTCTGAGTACCGCCCCAGTCACTTTCCAACACTTGGTGAATGACATCTTCAGGGATCTCCTAGATACATTCGTGGTAATTTATTTGGATGATATTCTAATTTTTTCTAACTCCACAGAGGAACATCATGGACATGTGAGAATGGTCTTGGAACGTCTAAGACAAAATCATCTTTACATCAAATTTGAAAAGTGTGAATTCCATAGGACCGAAATTCAATTTCTGGGGTATGTACTGTCTACACAAGGAATTAGTATGGATGGAAGCAAAACCCAAGCCATCAAGGATTGGCCAAGTCCTAGAAATGTGAAGGAGGTACAGCGCTTCATCGGGTTTGCCAACTTCTATAGACGTTTCATTAGAAATTTCTCTGAGGTAGTGTCACCTATCACTCAACTTACCCGGAAAGAGTCTAGGTTTTCCTGGACTCCCCAAGTCCAGGAAGCATTTTCCCGTCTAAAAGATAAATTTACCACTGCACCTATCCTAGTACATCCCAACCCCGAGCTTGCCTTCATAATAGAGGTGGATGCTTCAGACTGTGCCGTTGGAGCTATACTCTCTCAGAGAACAGGTGAGAAGAATGTCTTGCATCCCTGTGCCTTCTTTTCCCAGCAGTTGTCTTCGGCTGAGAGGAACTACGATGTGGGCAATAGAGAGTTGTTGGCCATTATTGCCGCCTTCAAAGAATGGAGACACCTTCTTCAGGGAGCTGCACAGCAAATAGTCGTCCTGACAGACCATCGTAACCTTGAGTTTATCACGTCGGCTAAGTGCCTGACTCCTCGCCAGGCTCGCTGGAATCTTTTCTTAAACCAATTTAATTTTATCATCTCTTATAGACCAGGATCGCGCAATGGAAAGGCTGATGCACTCTCTAGGATTTACTCAGCAGAGACACGTCCAATTACTCCTCCTAAGACTATTCTTCCTGACTCTAGATTCCTAGGAGTAATTCATAATCAAGACCTACTTAAGGACATCAAGGAAGCATACCATGCGGATTCCTTTTTGGCACAACCCCCAAGGGACGTAAGTCTTGTCTTTAGGAATGGTGTGTGGATTCAGGGACAACGTCTGTATATTCCTGAAACAGTCAGATTAAGAGTATTGCAACTCATTCACGATTCCAAGATAGCTGGGCATAGAGGAATTCTAAAGACACAGGAATTTCTTTCTCGTTTCTTTTGGTGGCCCACTTGCAGGAAGGATGTTTTGAATTATGTCACTTCATGTGAGGTCTGTGCAAGATGCAAAACACCTCGCTCCTCACCAACTGGTCTGTTACAGCCTCTTCCCACCCCGTCCCGCCCGTGGGGATCCATTTCTATGGACTTCATTGTGGAGTTACCAACCTCTCAGGGGAAGAACACCATTCTAGTGGTGGTTGACCGTCTAACAAAGGCAGCTCATTTTATCCCTTGTGTCGGCTTACCCACGGCAAAACAGACATCAGATTTGATGATTAAAGATGTGTTTCGCTTACATGGAGTACCGGATGAGGTTATTTCGGATCGAGGGGTGCAATTCACTTCTAGGTTTTGGCAAAATTTCTGTGCAGCATTGGACATTAAAGTAAACCTTTCTTCTGCTTTTCATCCCCAGACTAATGGACAAACCGAACGAACCAATCAAACCCTGGAGCAGTATCTCCGCTGCTTTATCTGCCACCTACAGGATGATTGGGTGGATCTACTTCCATTAGCTGAGTTCTCGTATAACAACTCTCAGAGTGCCTCCACTAAACAGTCTCCTTTTTACTCTAATCTAGGTTATCATCCTAACATTCTACCACGATTTCCCATAGAAACGCCTTTACCAGCAGTGGCTGAAAGAATCACGTCTTTACAGAAGAATATGGATCTTCTAAAGGAAAATCTGGAATCGGCTCAAGAAAGGTACAAGAAAGCAGCAGATAAATTTCGTAAACCTGCACCAGCTTTCAAGGTAGGAGACTTGGTCTGGCTGTCAACCAGAAATCTTAAGTTAAGGATTCCATCGTCTAAGTTGGGACATAAGTACATTGGACCCTATAAAATCAGTAAAATTATAAGTGCCGTTGCTTGTCGTCTTCAACTGCCCAGAACTATGAGAATCCACCCTGTCTTTCATGTATCCCTACTAAAGGCTGCGACACCCAATACGTTTCCTGGACGTTCCTCTCCTTGCCCTGACCCAGTGCTAGTCGATGGTCAGGAAGAATTTGTGGTGGAAAGGATTTTAGATTCCAGGTTGTATAGAAATCAGTTACAATATCTGATTAAATGGCAGGGCTACCCAGTGGAGGACAACTCATGGGAACCGGTCAATAACGTTAATGCTCTTTGCTTGCTCCGTCAGTTTCATCAGAGGTACCCACACAAGCCTGGCCTGAGGTCATCCGGAGGTTGTCCTTAAGGGGGGAGTAATGTAAGGTTCTATGTATATATTCCTGAAACTCAGTTTGTTCGTCAGCCATTTTACTTTCTGTCTTGCTGCAGCTATCTTGCCCTCAGTCAAAATGGAGTTTCCAGCTTGCATGTTCCCGCCCTGATTCTCTCCTTTGCTTCTTAAGCAGCCACAGCTGAGCAATCAGTGCTTCAGAATCTAGCCTGCAGTGAACCTGTGACTTGACTCCTGTAAGCCTTGGACCTTGTACTCCAGCTATTCCTACTGAGGAACTCTGAAGCACTTGTGGACTCTGAACCCTGCTCTTTGAAAGACCCACGTTTGCATGGACTTACGGTAACAGAGAAGAAGATCCTGAATCTGTATTGGAGAGTGATTGCTGAGCTTGGATTACTCTGGCCTGCTGTGTCTCCTGTTTCTGTGTCTGCAAACTGTGTGACTATTTCTGCCAACTTGTATGAAGTAATACAGGACTTTTCTATATCAAACCTGTGACTCCTGTGTTTTCATCGCACCCAAGCACAAGACGCTATATGAACTGTACTACATACATTACAAAAGCACACCTTTAGACACTGATTGATCAAGGCTGACATTGCTCACACCATTTTTGATGACGAGGCGTGATGGAGTAAGAGGCATCTGACTTGTTAATAGGCAGATTCCTCTTAATGACTCAGGGGCATCTTAAAAGTGACCTGCACCTTGGTGCGTAGAGAAAGAGACTAAAAAGTCCATCTGCGGCAAACATTTTTTTTTTTTTAGAAAAGCAAGTAAAAAAAATATTAAAAACATCATAACATATGATTAAGAGTGAGGTAGCGCTCGAAACGCGGAGACCTAATGCTATGTTTTTTCTTGTTTTTAGAGAGTTCAAATAAATAATGTTTTTAATAATATTTTTTTGACTTGTATTTTTTTCTAAAAAAAATTTTTTATGGTAGCTGGACATTTTTGCCTTTTTCTCTTCATGTCTACTTACCTGAAACTGGAGCCAGGATTTTTCCATGTACCGCACCCCTTGTGGATCATTGCCTGCACTGGTGAGCTGAAATAGATGAGGGGCATCACCCCGTCCCATGCTGCCCCATGCCACCTTTATGCTGCCCCAACTCTCCCCATTTTGGCAGAGCAGGCCAAAACTAGTGTGAAAAGGCCAAAAGTTGCAACATTTTTGTGCAACCTCACCAGATTTCTGGCATAAGCACTTTGATGATTTGGGAACTTAGTGTTCTATTCGCTGCCTTTGTTCTTCGGAAACTGCAGTTTAATCAAATATGCTAATTAGTCTGCTCGGTTTTGCGTGCCCACACACAAGTAATGAACAGAATTGGTTTACCTGAGTTTTTTTTTGTAGACAACGCTCACTCTAGGCTAGCCAGTGCCGTCAATGAAGAGTGTAGGGGGTCGAAGACATACAAATCCAGTCGGCAAAACTGTGGCCTACGCCTATGTGTCACACCAAGTTTCAGTTTCTGTAGAACGGAGGCAGTGATTGGAACACTAAGGCCGGCGTCACACTGGCGACAGAATCGGATGACTGCAATGCGATGAAAAATCGTATTGCAGTCGGCCTATGTTAATCTATGGAGCAGCTCCCAGCATCAGATTTTTTGTGGTCCGTTTTAAACGTCCGTGTGCAATCGCAGCATGCTGCGATTGTCACCGATTGTGGGTCGACTATCGCCAATGCAAGTCTATGGGAGCGATGAAAAATCGGATTACAAACGGACCGCATGTGTGACTTGCGATGAAATCGCATCGGTGTCCTTTAGAAAAGCCGGCAATTCATCCCCGGCTATACTGTAAAATCACACTGACAGCTTTAATAAAGAATAGAAAGAATAGATATATACACATAGAACACACATTATATAATATATATATATATATATATATATTATATATATATACACATGTAATTGTGACATGTAATATATATATATATATATATATATATATATATATTTATATTTCCTAGACTTCTACATACTGTAATAGCCGCAAATTCAATTGCCGGCTTTTGTGAAATCACAGAAGCCGACATGAAATGATACATTGTTTCCACACAGTTAACTATGTCATTTCCTGTATTTTGATATTTGTTTAGAACTTACAATTACATGAGTGTATTTGTGCTAAATTTCAGACATGTAGGGGTTAATTAAAGGTGTAAATTTGTTGTCAAAAAAATGCGTGGGCTCCCGCTGTATTTTCTCCACCAGACAGACAAAGCAAGCGAGTGGGGGCAGATAATAATAGCCTAGGGAGGGTACTTTTTTTTGTGCCCCCCTGGCTACTAACATCTGCCCCCAGACACCCCAGAAAGGGCAAATCTATAATTAGATTCGCCCTTTCTGGCACTTTGCCCGTCTATTCCCATTGCCCTGTAGCGGTGGCGAATGGGTTAATAATCTCACCTTAATGTCACCTTGATATTGAAAGGTGACCTTAAGGCAGGTTAATAATTGAGAGCTGTCAATTAGACAACTATCAATTATTAATCCTATTGAAGTAAATAAAAAAACACACACACACTTTAAGAATAAATAATTTTAATGAAATAAAAACACATATTTTTGACCATCTTTTATTTAAGTCTTAATCCGTTCGAAGCCCTTGTTCTTCTAAAATAAATATAAAATAATAAAACAACATTATTCTTACCTATCTGGCAATCTGTCACGTCCCACGCTGTAATCCTTCACAAAGGGTTAACTAGCTTTGAGCCAAGCAGTGCAAGTAATCCTGCATGCTCAGCTCAAAGCTACTGAATGAATAAGTTCCTCTCCTGGCGACAGGAGAGGATGTGTTTCATGAATGAAGCTTAATTGATTGTATCCACTTTCACCTTAGGTCAGGTCACTAAAGTTAAATTGCCAATAAATCAATTAAGCTCCATTCATGAATCTATTCCTCTCCTTTCGCTGGGAGAGGAACTTATTCATTCAGGGGAATACAGGTCTGAGACAGCATTATTAGCTCTCTGCGACCTGTAACCTGTTAACCCTTTCTGATGGATTACACCGTGGGACCTGACTGTACATCGGATTGGTAAGAATCATTTTGCTTTTTTATTTTATTTTTATTACAGGAAATGGTTTTAGCAGGAAAATAAAATATTGTCAAAAACTGTGTGATTATTTCATTAAACTTCTTTTTTATTAAACTGTGTGTGTTTGATTTTTCTATCATACAATAGGATTAATAATTGATAGTTGTCTAATTGACAGCTCTCAATTATTAACCTGCCTTAAGGTCACCTTTCAATACTAAGGTGACATTAAGGTGAGATTATTAACCCATTCGCCACCGCTACAGGGCAATGGGAATAGACGGGCAAAGTGCCAGAAAGGGCGAATCTAATTATAGATTTGCCCTTTCTGGGGTGTCTGGGGGCAGATGTTAGTAGCCAGGGGGGGCACCAAAAAAATGTACCCTCCCTAGGCTGTTATTATCTGCCCCCACTCGCTTGCTTTGTCTGTCTGGTGAGAGAAAATACAGCGGGAGCCCACGCATTTTTTTTCAACGAATTTACACCTTTAATTAACCCCTACATGTCTGAAATTTTGCACAAATACACTCATGTAATTGTAAGTTCTAAACAAATATCAAAATACAAGAAATGACATGGTTAACTGTGTGGAAACAATGTATCATTTCATGTCGGCTTCTGTGATTTCACAAAAGCCGGCAATTGAATTAGCGGCTATAACAGTATGTAGAAGTCTAGGAACTATAAATATATGTATATATACATGTCACAATGACATGTATATATATATACATATATATATATATATATATACATATATATATATATAATATATATATACATATATATATATATATATAATGTGTTCTATGTGTATATATCTATTCTTTTTTTTGTGATTGAAATACTATTCTTTTGGATCCATTATATGTCAGTTTTGCAAGCCTGCGAGAAATTCTCGCAAGTCGGATGAAAATCGGATGTTACAAGGTACACACACATGCGACTAAATCGCATCTTTGAAGGAAAATCGGATGCCAGAAGGATGTGTGATGTTTGCATTTTGATCCGACAATCGACCGTCTAAAACGGACCGATTTTTTGTGGTTGTGTGTGACGCCGGCCTAAGGGTGGAATGTTTATAAGGGGTACGTCCCCTACAACGCTCTATGCTTGGCTTATACGGTCAGTTTGGGCTGCCAAACTCCCTTTAAGATGAACATTCACCTTCAAGAACAATTCTAGATAGAAATGTATGTAATAGCCAGACAAAGCTGTATTAGATGACACAATAATATTTCATTAAGGGTTACAAATATTTGCTTTCATACAATATGGCTGCACACGGAAAATGGAATTTCAGATATTTACACATGGCTGTAAAACTCTCCAATGCCATAAACCTACGGCTAATTGACAACATCATTATACAATATGCCGGCAACGTACATCAAACACACAGGACAAGGAAGACAAAGAAACACGAGAGGCTCTAAATCTTTTCTCTCTCACATTACTGCTATTCCCTGAATTACCCAGATTTATTTTTTTCTCGGATCACAATTCTGAATAAATATTGTTACACACATAATTCAGCGGCGTGCGATATGTAATTCTCGCCATTCAGAGCCAACAATTCTTCTATAATTAGGATTTCTCTCTTTCCCACTTGTGCAAAGTATTCTGATTATTCATAGACCTCATTTATTTAGGTTTGATCACCTTTATATTGTGTATTCATTGATGGGAGCGCTGCCATAATCCCTCTCTGCCGATACCAAATATTAAACATTCACACCTTACTAGCAAATTAACACAGACCAAGCTACAATTGACATGCAGGTAAAATTTGCACTCAGGCTATTTTATTACAAATCACAAAAGATATTCAGAAATAGCATGCTGCACTGAAAAATAAATTAAAATGGATAAAAGACCAATTTCGAAGCCGAGTTTCATAGCTGTGAAGTGCCCAGGGCTATTCTACATTGCGAGTCAATAAACAAAACATTGTCCAAACAAACCGACAGTTGTTCAAGAAAAGTTATTAAATCTTCAGGGATGCGTTTTACAATTTTCTCCCTAATTTCACCTGGTATGTTAAATCATGTGTTTTACATGGTGTACAATATTGAATTAAACAAATGCACAATAATATCGGAGATGGTTTATTGGAATGAATTTTGCACGGTATGAAGAAAATAAATTAGAAAATGTGTTTTCATAAATCTAATTTTTCACGCATTTGAGGAAATTTTTTGCACTATAATTTGTCCTCCAGGTGGCGCTGATTATTAATTTGCCTTGTAGAATTACTAGTGAGACTGTACCAATAGACTGGTAATGAAATAAATCTGTCATTTTGCAGTATCAACTTAGAATTGTTAAGGAAGACCTATCCAACTGACATCTTAGCGATGGGTAAAACAATCGGGTTGTAAGAGCTTGAACACGCTGGGAATGAATGGCGGTATGGATGCTGGGAGTCTTGCCAGCGATACTGTTAACCACAATGCCACCACAAACTGTAGGACAAATCTATGACTGGTTGTAATTTTACACTGCCAAGTTCTAATGTAATGGAGTGTATTTTGAAGGTCAAGTATAGTAGGAATACAAAGTTAATAAAAAGGTAGTAAATTTAAATTTTAAGATCTGGGAAAAAAATACCCAAAGTCATCCCTGGAGAAGCAAAACCCAAGAAGCCATCCTTAAATAGATAAAATGAACATTATGAGAATAATTAGTATGAGTATAAGGATGTATTAGAATACTAAATGACTGATGCCGTACCACACACTTCAATCACCAGGACAATCAGAAATATATATGGGGTCTTGCAATAATTACCTAAATAGGCACAATGTAGTTGTACTTTTTGACCCTGACACTTTGCTAATTGATCTTTGGAAAGTGTGAGCCCATTGTGCTATTATTGGGTTTAAAGTGTGACCCCACTGTGCTGCTTTCCGGTTAATGTATGACCCCCATGTGCTGCTATGTGATTAAAATGTAACCCCTCTGTGCTGCTAAGGGATTAAAGTTTGACTCACTTATGCTATTATGGGGTTAAAGGGTGAGCCCTTAATTTTATTATGGGATTAAAGAATGACCCACTTATGCTGTTATGGAGAGAAAGTGATACAGTATAACCCATTTGTGCTATTATGGGGTTAGTGTGAGCCCTTTGTGCTATTATGGGGTTAGTGTGAGCCATTTGTGCTATTATGGGGTTAGTGTGAGCCCTTTGTGCTATTATGGGGTTAGTGTGAGCCTTTTGTGCTATTATGGGGTTAGTGTGAGCCCTTTGTGTTATTATGGGGTTAGTGTGAGCCCTTTGTGATATTATGGGGTTAGTGTGAGCCCTTTGTGCTATTATGGGGTTAGCGTGAGCCCTTTGTGCTATTATGGGGTTAGTGTGAGCCCTTTGTGCTATTATGGGGTTAGTGTGAGCCCTTTGTGCTATTATGGGGTTAGTGTGAGCCCTTTGTGCTATTATGGGGTTAGCGTGAGCCCTTTGTGCTATTATGGGGTTAGCGTGAGCCCTTTGTGCTATTATGGGGTTAGTGTGAGCCCTTTGTGCTATTTTGGGGTTAGTGTGAACCTTTTGTGCTATTATGGGGTTAGTGTGAGCCCTTTGTGTTATTATGGGGTTAGTGTGAGCCCTTTGTGCTATTATGGGGTTAGTGTGAGCCCTTTGTGCTATTATGGGGTTAGCGTGAGCCCTTTGTGCTATTATGGGGTTAGTGTGATTCCTTTGTGCTATTATGGGGATAGTGTGAGCCCTTTGTGCTATTATGGGGTTAGTGTGAGCCCTTTGTGCTATTATGGGGTTAGTGTGATTCCTTTGTGCTATTATGGGGATAGTGTGAGCCCTTTGTGCTATTATGGGGTTAGTGTGAGCCCTTTGTGCTATTATGGGGTTAGTGTGATTCCTTTGTGCTATTATGGGGATAGTGTGAGCCCTTTGTGCTATTATGGGGATAGTGTGAGCCCTTTGTGCTATTATGGGGTTAGTGTGAGCCATTTGTGCTATTATGGGGTTAAAGTGTGTTCCACTTATGCTGCTCTGGGTCTGTGGAGAAGATTCAGTTCAAGTCCAAGTTGACCTTACGGTCTAAGCTTGTTACGACTCTATTCATAGCTTCATCCAAAACACTTGGATATAAGTAAGATTAGCTAGAATGGAAGGTAGCTGAACTTATAAGGAAAAAGTCTTGGCCTCTTTTTTACCAATTTTATGAAAGTATGAATTGCTGAATAGCTGCATATAATGTATAACATGGCATGTATGGACAGCTTTGATGTACTTCAAGCCTTTAAAATGTCAAGATTGCCATATATTAGTCAAATTGAACATACCAAAACTGATTTCAATTCACTATAGCCAGAACACCATTTACAGGTGAAGGTAAGCCAGTTTTTTTCCAGGAGAGTAGACATTAGTTAGGATAATGTCCTGTGCGATACTTTTTATGCATGCATTCCAAATAATTGTGCTCTGTGTAGCGCCACTAGAATAATACAGTGCCCAAATAGAGTTTCACACACTCAAACTAGGTGTGATCCTGTACAGCTGCATTGCCACAGGTTGGGTGCAAGATCAGGAATGGAATTTTGGTTGCACAGTTTATCAGCACCATTGGAGACTCCTTTCAATAGTGACACATAATGAGCCGTGTACAGTACCTACACCCCGAAAACCATCCATGTGATCCAGCATATATTAGCACAATAATTTTCTGCAATTCTTCTCAACATGCCAACAAAACACTTAAAGGTGTTGTTCACTACTAGTACAACCCCCTTCTTGATCAAAATCTTTGGCCCTCATAAAACAATAAAGCCTACAATCACCTCCCATGCAAGCGCCATTCCCGCGTTGTTGGCACTCACTCTCCCAGGGCTCTCATGCGATGTTGTGACACATGACGCTGGCCCCAATCAGAGCTGTCCTTGACTTCAGACAAATTGAACATGAAAAGGACGTTCGGTTAACAACTGACCTCGGACTTCCTCTTCCTGCTCATTTCTACAGGTGGTGGGGCCAGTGACGCCAGCACTGATTGGACACCGGCATCATGTGTCACAACATTGCTCGATAGCCCTGGGGGAGCGAGTGCCGACACAAAGGGAACGGTGACGGCATGGAGGCGAGTATAGGCTTTATTATTTTACTGTGGCCAAGCTAGGGGTATGAGAAGAAGTTGTTCAAATAGTGTACAACTTCCTTATCAGAAGACTTGAGGGTCAGTTTAGGAAGGACAATGAGCTAAGTATCACTATAATAACTCGTGAGAAAGAGTGAAGTTTGTACCAAGCTATGGTGATCATCATAGTTTTGGATCAATCCGTAACTGGTAAGTCACAAAGAACCGTGCTCCAACCTAAAACTGTGCAAATAATACCAGAAGTCACCTAGACACAAGCATAGCTTAAAACTGCTTTTCAGAAAAGTATTTCCAATGTAAAAAGAAAGAAATTAACATCATAGAAATGTAATGCATCAATCTTTAAAGCTAGAAATATGGTTCTATTTGTACCTGTGCATAGTGCAGAGAGCGGTTTGTCGCAGGGCCATAAGGGTCACCCTGATCATGCGTAGGGTCTAGAAGTCACGACTCACTTCATTTTAAGTACAGTATATCTAGGTAGTCTTGAAATGACTGCATGCGACTGGCAAGAAAATAAAGATAAACAGTTGCAATATGTGTCAGCTAAAACTCATGACATGGCACGCTGTATTATGCATTTAATTCATGCCTGTCAGACCTAAGTCAATAGATTTCTACTACAGGCCAAAGGTTCTGTCAATGTTTGAGGAAAAGCTCTGCGCCTGGTTAAAAAAGTATTTGTACAAACCACTGACAGCTGCCCACATAAAAAGGTAAGCATTAACACTGAAATGCACAGGGTATGTAAAATGGAATTGTGCGTGGCCCAAAAATAAAACAAATATTTTGCTATAACTCAAAAATGAATAAATTCAAAGTGAATTAAGTGAATAATAATGATAATAATAATTACATATTTCCATTTATCTTTTCAACTAAGGGCTCATTTACACTAGTCAATCAGCCATAAAAAAAATATCAAAGGCCTCCGGTGGTCATTTAATAGTTTTCTTAGGGAACTTGATAGAGCTTCTGATGCGCAAAGAATGATCGCTAATAAATTGTTCTGTGCACAAAGGCTGTACCTGTTGTTGGCAGCACGTGCGCTGTTTTCACAGGATGATGCGCTGCCGAAAGCTATGGTTTTTAAGTTAACTAAACAAATCATTTCACCAGACGAACAAGCATTTTTTTTTTTTTTGGTTGGGTAGCCTGTTTACACTGGCCAATTACGGGGAATTGAGCGCTCCTAAGAATGCTCATTCATGATAACTGGCAGGTGTAATTGCTAGGAAAGCCTGATAAAAAGACAAGAATGACAGCGGCACTCTTATAGAGAACACAGGAACACCCCTGTGTATGGGGACTGGGAAGAGATCGCTACCAGCTCAGCAGTAGTTCAGACGACATCTATCTAAAGTGTATAGGGGTCTGAACACATCTCTTTACCTCTTGATCCATTCATCATTTTGATTGCATGGACTCTTTGACAAAAAAATGAAGGTGGCAAAGGTGGAAAAAATCAAAAATTGTCTTAAGGGCACTGACATAGATGATTACTATTGTTTGTACGAAGAAAATGAAAACATTAGAACAATAAATCCTTGTAGGATACAGAACTGGGCCGTAAATGTAAGATCCTTTAAAGGGAATTTGACATCAGGTTTTCACAATATAAAGTATGTCCACTAACTTTGAGGCCTCTTTTACAACATTCTAGTAAACTGCATGTATGTGCCAGATCCACTCTACACAGCAAAAAAAAATCCTTATTATACCCACAAGTCTGTTGGGCATCACTGTTCTTGAGCTGTCGCCTCTTCTCTTCCAGCAATTGCTGTCATCCAGCATTCACACAGTGCCCCCCCCCCCAATCTAATTTCTGTGCAGGTGCACTTCTCTTTACACAGCCGAACGCAGAGCAAAGTACAGTAATGTGTATGCACTGGGAAACGCCAAAGAATGCCGATGACCTGGAAGTAAAGCTGGCGCATGCACACTACACTACTATGCTCTGGCGCATGCACACTACACTACTATGCTCTGGCGCATGCACACTACACTACTTTGCTCTGGCGCATGCACACTACACTACTTTGCTCTGGCGCATGCAAACTACACTACTTTGCTCTGGCGCATGCACACTACACTACTTTGCTCTGGTGCATGCACACTACACTACTTTGCTCTGGCGCATGCATACTACACTACTTTGCTCTGGCGCATGCACACTACACTACTTTGCTCTGGCGCATGCACACTACACTACTTTGCTCTGGCGCATGCACACTACACTACTTTGCTCTGGCGCATGCATACTACACTACTTTGCTCTGTTCTCAGAAGGGCAGAAAGAAGTGCGCCTGTGGAGGAGCAAGATGGGGGTCAAAGTGCGGATGACATAGGACGCGTCTTCCAAATGAAGCAGGGCAGAAGGATGATGATTGTGGAAAGCGAAGAAGAGCAGAATCAAGACCAGAGACGCCATTGGACTGGACGGCACCGTCTGTTGGTATAATAAAGGCTCTTTTTTGTGCTATGCGGAGGGGATTGGGGACATACATATATAGCATACTAGAATGAAGCAAAAGAGAAATTAAAGGTGATGGCTGTACTTTATATTGGGAAAACCTGGTGACAAGGCAAGCATCAGACATGTAGGGAGGAGAAGTCTCAGTCCTTGCTTTATACTGTTCCTTCTATTTGTATCCACTAAACTGTCCAGAAAAAGAGAAAAAAAATAGCAAAGGGGTTATACTAAGCAGCACATAAAAGTAGTCAAAGATTCAGACCCTAGTATGATTTTATAGTATTTTTCATTTCACAACAAGGTAGCAGGGAAGATTTACAAAGAATCGGTGACCTATGAACGTCCTGAACATGATCTTAGAGGAAGTGGAATGCACCATGTTTTCACTTTTTAATGGCTTAGGACTATGAGGAACACAACCTTTACCAGAACTCTGGCGTAATGGGTAAGAGATGATATATATTATGGCAGGGGGTGGTAATAGTCCTCCTTCAGATAACTATATGGATTTTTGCCACATATTACATCATACAATGATGTCGATTGTAAAACTGCATTTCTTGCAGCTCAATCCCATGTAGGTTGTTGAATTATGGAAGGAGTTTCTCCTAAGAGGAAGTGAAAATGAATCTTCTAATAGTAAACTCGGTCCAAAATATCTCCCAATTTGTGTCCCTCGGTCTTCAAAGCTCTATTGATCTGCATTGTCATAATGCTCTGGATCCATGTGGTATGGACTCTTGGTTATATGCGAGTTTACTGATCCGTCTACCCCAGTGTGTGAACAAGTGACTAAAACAGCAGCCACCGTAACCGGAGTATTGCATTGACCGGACACACATGGATGAAATCCCACACTCAGAGTGGCATGATCTACAATTTAACACCCTTGGTGTGGAATAACAAGTATTGTAGAAGCACATAGTGAAAAGGAGCAGTAAAAGCTGTAAATCCCGGTGGCTCGTCACTTGTCACCATATCAGATACACAGAACAGGTGCCTGCACACCTGTGGCTGAACGTCTACCACAGCTTTTATGTGGTGGTGAACTATATGTTACTAATGCTGTGTTATACATAGTGACACAGTTTAAGAAGGAGTCACATCACCTCATTTTGACTCTCGTCCCACCAACGTTCGAAAAACATTGGCCTCTTTTTTGGTCATAAAGGCATAACTTTGTCCCCGAACAATGATCCACATTCAGATATTTATGGGATCAGAGAACGATGGCTGTAAATGAATCAGATGTTTATCGAAAAATAAACCTTCAAAAAAAAGGATACAATTAAAGAGAAGTAAATCTGCAGCATGTCTGAAATAAATATTATGACAATCCTGCACAATCAGAGCAGTGGGGTAGGAAATTTGCTACAACTAATTGCTATATAACCAGAGAGAGGACTTGTTTTAAAGGGAATCTGTCACCAGGTGTTTACGATCTCATCCAAGAGCAACATAATGCAAGGAAAAGAGACCCCGATTCCAGTGATGTATCACTTAGATTAATGGGTGTAACAGGTGTGATACAATCACAGTTCTTAGATGTAGCATGCAACAGAGATCAGAGAGCTAACTCCGCCCACATCAGGCTCTCTATGTACATTGTCTATTGACAGTGAGCTGCTAATCAGTGTTGGGGGCATGGTTGGACCAGGGGGCATGTGGGAGCTAGTCTGGCAGTGATAATCTCTGCTGATAAAACACTCATTGTATTGAAAACACAGCACACAGCCTAGGAAGTAACACATAGCTGAAATCAGTGTCTCAGCACCTACCTCATGGTGTACTCAGGTTACATAGCAAAAAGTTGCTGACAGATTCCCTTTAAGCCTGTGAGAGGAAAATGCTTGATTTCCCAAGACAGTTCCAGTTTTTTCTGCAGGTGTCTGCATCAAAATATGCCATAGTAATCTGCTCTAACTATTCTGCTTGTGCTACTTTTTTATTGCGTTTTCAACATTTTTTTATGTGTTTTGATGCAGGGTTGAAGTAGTGCTCTCTTATGAGGATATTAGTGCCGACATGCTGGGGTTCTGAACTTAAAAGCACAACTCTATTAGTTCCATCCGTTTTCTCAGGGTCCCCATTAACGCATATGGTGAAAATGTGCACCAAGAGACACACAGAATATGCCTCTTAATGAATTAAGAGCGCCTAACAAGTGGAGTGCACCTCTGTGTGTCTCGCCTCAAACATTACTCCAGTCAGGCACTGGAGTAAGATATATCACAGCTCATTATGAATTAGAAAAGCTGTGCATCACACCCCCATCTGAGGCTTCAGTGTCTACGCTATGTGGGAATATGGTCGAAAACATATATAAACATTCTTTATCAATTGCACGATTGTCTCTCATGGACTTTGGAGGATTAAATGCACTTCTGTTAGATGTCTCTATTAAAATATTAAGACTGACGGACACAACACAGACAGAAAATGGCCCCAGTGAAGAATAATATATGCGCCCGTTGCAGCCCAATAGCTCCTAAAAATGCAAAATTGTACCTGCTTTGGAAGTTGAGATGGGCCCCCTGACCTCTTGGTCCCCTGTGTGGCCGCACAGATTGCACCAATGATATGTCTGATATTATGATATTAACACACTATACACAGTTCGTTAAAGTTTGTGCAGTTTTGGTGACATTTAAGTTTATGGTGTTTTTTTATTCTGTTCATGGCATTTTTCTGCCGTTTTTTCAATAGGCTTTTCTATAGGACAATGGCAAAAATAAAGCATATAATAAATATAATCAGATAAAAACGGCACCAAAATGTTGTAAAACAAAGGACTGAAATTTCTCTCTTTTTACAAACATTTAAAAACAAATAGACGAACAAACAGAAAATAAGTATGCTTAAAGGGAACCTGTCACCAGTATTTTAGTGTGTGAACCAACGGCACCCTTCTGAGCGCCTGTACTGCATTACTTAAATGTGTCCATCATCCTCTAATTTCACCTGCATAAATACCTTTTTATTGTCTCCCGCACTCCATGTAAATGCCTCTGGTCCGGTCCGATGGGCGTCATTTCTCATCATTTGTGCTGCCTCTTTGCCCCCCAAAAGCCATCCTCCGGCTTTGATTGATGTGGATGACATATATAGCGTGATCCACATAGCTGAAAAAGATCTCACGCCTGCACTTTAGCATCAATGACCTCATTCTGGCACATTGTTTATGGAAAATGGAGCCGTAATGAGGTTTCCCGGGTGCATGAACAGTTATGTTTTACCCTCTGCCCACAGTAAGTCAGAGAAAAGTGCGTCTGCTCTAGGCATGATGCTAAAGTGCAAGCGCGAGATCTCTTTTGGCTATATGGATGACGGTGGACGCATCATTCACAGTAATCAAAGCCGAAGTACAGATTTTAGAGGCAGAGACTGCAAAGGCAACAAGAAAATGATGCCCAATGGACCGGACCAAAGGCATTTGCATAGTGCGCGGGAGAAAATAAAAAGGAGAGTATTTTATAACTCATTTTTCTTCACTTTCAGGTGACATCAGGGGCTTATCTACAGCATTCCAGAATACTGTAGATAAGCCCCTGATGGTGGTGGCTGCAGCTTATAGGGCAAAAATGGGGTGACAGATTCCCTTTAAAGAGGTTTTACACTGAGAAAAATGATATATGACTAGGAAATGCCATTTCTTTCTGGTTGGTGAAAATTGAAGTGCCGAGATTCTCAAAAATCTTCACCATGATTGGGGCAGTGTCACCATATTTCCTTGCAGAGTGACCTTATGGCCACGTAATTTGCAGAGAACCACAGAACAGCCGCATTAGCTGCACTGAACAGACACTGTAGATTGTACTGGGAGGATGCCTAGGGATCTTTGATACCTTCATTTTCAGGTCCGAACACACCAATCATAATGTTATGACGTACTGTATGCTAGCCATAGTCAACCGACTGTTCGTATACTTAGAACTGACCCGAACGCCTCTACTTCAGAACATCAAAAGTGTGATTACTGGTCATTACCTCCTGGTTTTTATTCTCTTTGTAAGAAGGATCTGTAAATGTTATTCTTGATCTTGGCTCTCGGGGTAACATTTTTAGAATTTGCCTATATTACACTGCTATTATCTTATCTATATTGCTTTATTATTTTAGGTTTCTTGCATTAATGATTTTTCTCAGTTTAGCTGCACTAATGAGTGGCAATTATTTTGGAAATTATTTGAAACAAAGGTTGATAGTTGCAGCCAATCATACATGCCAACATAAAGACTTCTGTGTCTCATCTGACCTAGTTCTTTAGGGGGTTTGGTTTCTAGCTGTCAGAATTAATTTCAGCGTTATGGCCACCTATGTATGTTTTGACTGTACACATGCACAGTCATTTGGGTTCAATGAAGCAAAAAGTTGTATCAGATCATGTAAAACATTGAAATGTGCCATATTGTCCTACACTTGTACGCTCCTCTGAGCCTTTTTTATTATCCTGCTTGCATGGAACCTTATTGAATTAGCTTCAGCAAAATGACCTGTAGACTATGAAAACATTACATTTAGGAGAGCTAGAGATGAAGGTAGAGTCAATCACCACTTATTATATGAGCAACGACAGTGCAAGAAGTAACATGGGTACTATCATGTTGAGAGAACAGGGAACAAAGCAACAGGGAAACTTTAGATAAATAATTAAAGGGGTATTATATTATCAATCACTGAAATGTCAAAACTCAAACTTCAGTCTATTGAGTCTATCTTTAAAAAAAATGTAAAAAAAAAATGCAACCAAGAATGCTTTTAAAAATCTAAGCTTTAATAGTTTATTTTTATTAATTAACCAAAGGGCAAAAAACAAAGTGAATGAGAAGGAGAGAAAATTAAAATCAGGACAATATGTGGTGTGACCGACCTTTGTCTTAAAAACAGCATCTATTCTCCTGGGTGCACTTGCACACAGTTTTTGAAGGCACTCGGCAGTGAGTTTGTTCCAAACAGCTTGGAAAACTAATCCCAGATCTGTGGACGCATGCTTGCGTAAAAAGTTTTGATGATGATGAGAGCAGGGCTCTGTAGGGAACATATCATCACTACAAAACTTCTTGCTCTTATTTATGCTGAAAATAGTTCTTAATGATTGTACTGGGTCTAAACATGAAGCCAAGTAGACGCCTCCCTGATGGTACTGCTTGACAGATTAAAATCTGCCTATATTTCTTGGTGTTTAGGACACCATTAATTTTCACCAACTCCACTTACTAAAATGCAATACCAAACCTGCAAGGAACCTCCACCATGCTTCACTGCTGCCTGCAGACACTCAGTATTGTACCACGCTCAACGCTAAATGAGTTGCTTGGCCTTGTTTTCATGTTCACAATATGGATTTTTGTCAGCTGCAATTTTTACATGAAGACCATTTCTGGCCTGACATCTCAGACCAGTACATGGGTGTAGCTGGGTCTCACTGGTTAATGTCAGTTCTGAGCTGATGACACTTTTGGACATCTTCTGATGTTGATATGCATGATGTGTCTTTCATGTCCTGTGCTAAATTTCCTTGGCTGACTTTGCGTTACCCATTTCTTGATGCCTCTTCAAAGTAACTTGACCAGCACATCTTGAAATCCCAGTCTGCCTAAAATCTTTGCCTGAGAAAGACCTTACTGATGCAGTATAACTACAACTTCCTTATGTATTATTGCTGAGATCTCTTGCCACAGTGCATGACCTGTGACATGAAACAATCTTCTACAAGTTCACCTGTGTAGGAGAGTTTGACTGCTCCTCATCCAGCTTTAAGCCTCCTACTAAGTGGTTTCTGTTTTCATGAATGTATTCCAAACTACATATGAAAATGATGATACTGTCATCTGGCAGAATTTGTTACTTGTACACATGACATTGATACTAGTTTGAAGGCAAAGGGTGATCACGCCAAATAATAATTTTATTTAGATTTCTCTTTTGTTCATTCACTTTGTATTTTGTTATTTGACAAAATTAAACTATGCACACATCTATTTTTTACGTTGCATCATTTTTTCCACATTTGCCTACAACTTTTCCACAATTAAAGTCAATAGCTGATAAGGTTCACTTACACATAAAAAACATAACTTTTTTTTAGATAACTCAATAAAAGCGCTGATATAAATACTAAAATGTAATAAACTCCCATAGAACATAAAAGGTATTAGATCTAGAGGCTGTTTGAAAGGGGCAAAAAAGGTGCTGCTTATACAAAGTCTGCTAGCCCTTAAACTGTAAAGAAATGTTGAAACCGGACCGCCTCTTGTTCCTCTTCTGTAGTTTTGATGAGTGAGGAAAAAAAATGTGAAAACAGCAGGTTCTTTTGTCAGCCATATAGCATGGCTTGGTCCCAGGAAGAAGCTGGATGGCAAAACTAGGAGATGTGCGATTGACCTCACTATGATTGTAATTTTATCACCAATGTTTTAATGAAGTATCCTAAAAGAAAAATAATATTCATTATGCAGTAAACAAAGTTCCTGCAGTGCATCACTATTGCCGGATGTGTTCTCCCAGTCACTTGTTTTAAGCCAGGTGCAGAGATGAGAAGAAGGTGACCAGAACTAAAGATGCAGCAGGACTCAAGGCCTCTGTCATTACTTTGCTGGGGAAATTTGCAAATTGGTCCAACTATCTTGCCCATTTTGAAGACGAGAGGAAGTCTGGGATTTCGGACACATAATCTAATACATTACTATTAGTGATGAGCGAGTAGGCTCCTTGCTCGGATACTCGAGTGATCTCCAAGTATTTTGCAGTGCTCGGATATTTAGTTTGTGTCGACACAGCTGCATGATTTGTGTCTGCTGGACAGGCTGAATACATGTGAGGAATGCTTGTTTGTTAAGGAATCCCCACATGTATTCAGGCTGTCTAGCAGTCGCAAATCATGCAGCTGCTGCAACAGAAACTAAATATCCGAGCACTTCCAAATACCCGATCAACGAGCATACTCGCTCATCACTAATTACTATGCATTCTTTAGCAGGTATTATACCCTGTGATATGGTTATTTAGATAATGTTAAACATTATGATAGTCATGTGAATATTGGCTTATCTGTCATTTTTGGCTAAAACTGAGTAAACATTTATTCTTTTTTGTTCATTATTTATGCATTTTTACAAAAAGTGAAAGCTACCACAAAGTGACCGTTGACTATCCATTAGCTAAAGACAAAAAAGGAGAAAAGCGATCATAGCGTGACACCGTGTAGCACAATTTCAGAGGGGATGAGTACCCCTCCTGCTAAACTTTGTATGTTTTATAAGGACCCAACACCCCTTGTTCCATGTAGATCAGTTGTGTTCCTGCTGCCCTGCGCAATACAGAGAAAGTGGAAACTTTGTCCTAAAATGGACCATAAAAAAACTCTCAGTGGATCGAGACTCCTTTTCTGTCTGACCAGCAGTATGAAAAATAATCCATATAACAAGGACTGCTAAAAACTTGTTAAGCTGGGTTTGAGATGTTCAGTATTTACGCATCTCAATGTTAGAATGACTCCTTCAAGATAAAAAATATCATAAAGTTACCCAGGTATTTAGCAGTCCTTGGTTATACAGATCCTTATTCCTACTGCAGTGCAGCCAAAGATGAAGTCCTGATCCACCAAGACTTCTTGACGCTCTAGGTGGCTACATATTGGGTCAGAGACCAATGACTAAAAGCAAAGTTAGGATGACTTTTTCAGGATGGTGCATATAATTAAAGTGCAGATAGTGGCTGAAATATGTTTGCCCTCAAATTATTTTCATTTTTTTACATACAGTAGGGAAGGGAACCATAATTCCCAGCCCAATGTTACTTAATGGAGCAGTACCTATGGAGGTGGGTCACTATGCTTGATCACCACTCATTATTTATATTGACAAGACCAATAGAATATGTAGATCCTTCGCACATATCTCATAGCAAACGCAGGATATGTCTGCCCTCATAAATATCGTTCCTCTAATAGTTTCATACGTCCAACATTCATGGTTCAGGTATGGACCACGATGTCAAGATCCACTAAGAGTCTTCTGGTTAAAACACAATAGTCATATATGAGTTTGGACCAGGAGATGGACGTGAGAAACTGGAAAAGCTATTAATAATTTTTTCCCTGAATGAGCAGCTTAATTTGGGGTAGATGCCAAAAATAAAAAAAAAATAAAAACATGCTACAGTATTTATCTGTTCCTAGACAAATGCTAACTATAATTTGTCTGTAACATAACCATGGACCACCATAACACATACAGCTGTGTCCTTAAAATGTCTCCAAACCGACTGATGAAGAGACGTATGGCCCAAGACGTTAAACCGATGCATTAACAGATGCCACCGTTGACGGTCCGTCACACTTAGGCTCCTATGTTAATAAAGTGTGTAAGTTTAACATTTTTTTTTTATTGGATTGTTGTATGAACTGAGCGCAATATCTTTCACAGTAGGTAGGTGTAGATAAATATATGTCTGCAGCAAATGAAATGTCAGATTTGAAGAGCTGTGATAAAAATTGAAAAGACAGTTTAAAGTAATATTGATAAAATTCTGTGTCTAGGAAGTCAAACACAGGGGCTTACATACAGATCTGTGATTTGTACACAATTTCCAGGCTCCTCTTTGTTCAGTAAATATTCAGAGATTCCTCAGGACCCAACATGATGTCTGAGACAACACACGTGGATCGATACTGTCATCATAAGGCAGAAACACCGAGATCCCATTATCTTCCTTAAGGGATTTGTTATGCAGGTACAGAAAGAGATACGGTTATATATAACTATAAACCATCCTAAATCAATACACAATACAGCAAAAAGCCATCCACTTGCACTCCTGCCCCTGTGACAATGGAGAGAGTAGTGACAGCGGAATAGTTAGTCGTACCATTATAGATCTCGCTGGTTTATTATGTGCTATTCTTGGAATGTTCATTTACATTCTCTATTACATTATTACGGACACAAAATAAACTATCAAACTAAAAGTTGTACAAAATGTCATTGATTATATAATAATCTTTATTTTTATATAGCGCTAACATATTCCGCAGCACTTTACAGTTTGCCCACATTATCATCACTGTCTTTATTGGGGCTCACAAGCTAAATCCCCTATCAGTATGTCTTTGGAGTGTGGGAGGAAACCGGAGAACCCGGAGGAAACCCACGCAAACACGGGGAGAACATACTCCTTGCAGATGTTGTCCTTGGTGGGATTTGAACCCAGGGTCCTTGCAGCGCTAACCACTGAGCCACCGTGCTGCCCCAGGTGTCGGCGGCCCAGGTGTAGCCTGGTGGGCAGGAGTCACGTTTTTTTTCGAAGGCCTCATTCACAAGTCTGTGATTAAACACGTACGTGAAAAAATGGCACTAATGTCATCAGTGTTGTGCATCAGTTTTTGGTCCGGTGTCTGTTTTTACCATCAGTGTGTCATCTGTGTTTTTCATGGATTGATAAAGTGGATACATTACAAGCTTTTCCTATACTTCGCAATATTAAACATGGACATCACATGGATGGCACACGAATGACACATTTTTCACAGACCATAGACTTATATTGGCCATGGTCATCTGTGCTGCCGGAAAATAATGGACATGTCTCAGTGTGTTCTTCAAGGACACACGATCCGTGAAAATCACAGACATGTGAACAGTTTATAGATTAAAATGGGTTCAACATGTACGTGTAACACGGATGTCTGAATGAGGCCTACTCTTAGTGTCAGCCTCCACGTAGCAGCATGTTAGCCCATGGCTCCCGTGTCCCCCAATGAAGTGACCAAGAAACTTGCACAGTGTCTGTTAATGGCCGTGAAGTGTGGTTGCGCGAAGTGGGCTCCTCATCTCTCGTCTTCAGCTTTCAGCTCCAGGTATGCCAGATGAGTGACACAGAATGACCAGTTTAAATGATAAAGTAGGGCAAAAGGTATTTGTTTTGTTTTTTTCCCATGCCAGTCACCTTGCTCAACTCATCTCTAGATATTTTGAGCCAAAATGAAAAGTAAGGAAGAACAGATCTGTACATGCACAGAAAAAGCTGCGAAGATTTTCACATTCCATACCTCTGTTACATAATGAACCTTACTATCTCTTAACTCCCAGATTTTCTTACAAGGGGATATAATTAGAAATATATTCATTTTGGGAAGTCAACTGAATTCTCGGTTCTGGTCAAAGAAAATTGAGCTTTTAAATGTGATAATGGTTTTTTGAAATCCCTTTGAGGTTTCCAGCAGTGTTTGAAAATCCCGGTCAGTATCTTGGTTTAAGAATGGAAATGAAAGTGCTGAGTCTCCTGGACTATGCCATTGTGGCCTTTCGTCTGTAACAATACAGCGAGACAAGAGGCTAAAAAGTGCTTGCTAGTATATGGGATCTTCAGCACTGGAGGCGAGTAGAAAAAAAAAGATGTATGTTTCTGCTCTTCCCCTAGCTGGAAATTAAAGTCAAAAAGCTTAATTAAATATTCCATCTGAAAAGCTCCATTAAGAATGTCTTTGTGACCAGTATATTCTTCCTAATATCTCCAGGTTTTAACATCAAATGTTCTAGAAGAAGCCTTTAGGTTCTCAAAATTCAGATATATGATCCAGATAGCGAAATTATAACATATTTCCTTAACATTTCAGTGTGGACTGAACGAGATGTCTGGCCGTTTGGGAAGATTTAAGGTCAAAATAAAGTGGTAAATAGATTTCTTCCATTCCTCTGTAGGTGGGTGACTCCAACAGAGCACTTGATGATGATGCTGACAACATCACAAATTACTCCTTCATCCAAGATATATTTTGACTAGAGAAGAGCAAATTGATTTGTAAAAAAATCTAATTAATTACAAATTTCCCCAAAACATTGGATTTTGGCAAATGCAAAATTTTGTAAACTCCGGTTTCCACCCACACTCCAATAACATACTGATAGGAAATCTAGATTGTGAGCCCCATCGGGGACAGCGACGATAATGTGTGCAAACTGTAAAGCGCTGCAGAATATGTTAGCGCTATATAAAAATAAAGATTATTATTATTATTATTATTAAGAAAGGGGGTTAAAAGCTATAAACTGGATCATCCTAAGTATGCCTTTATCTTCCTCGTCACACTATAAGCTCCACAAAGCTGGCGTGAGTTACACCCTCCAAATGATCTCAGCATCAGAAGGAAGAGCCGGAAGTACTGAGGTCCAACATGAAGAACCAAGGAGAACAGAACGTTTAGTATTTTTAAAGGGAACCTGTCAGCAGGATTGTGCATAGTAACCTGCAGACACTGTCAGGTCGACGCCATTGTACTGATTACAATGGTACCTTAGTTGATGAAATCCGTCTTGTGGCTGTTTCTTAATCTTTATTCTCAGTTTTGTGTTAATGATCTGCTCGTATCCTAAGGCGGGGTTCATGTATGTGCTGCTCTGATTATACATTCTTTCATAATGCAGACTGCTGACTGGTCACTGATCCCTCACTGACCTGCCCCCTAGTTTGTATAATGAATACCATCACATACTAAGTGAAAAAAAACGCTTCTGCAGGCATGTGCCGGCCGTGGAACCTGCGCTGCAGCATAATCTAATGTTTACGGTGCACTTAATCCATTTTGCAGATTTACTTGAGCGAGGAAAAAGAAAAGTCATTTTGAAAATGGCGCCCACCGCGCCTGCGCAGTAGCAGGTATCGGTTTATACAGCGTATAGGCAAGTGCTATTTTCCTGGCGAATGTTTGAATTTACACAAGCCATGCCCAATGGGTGAGTCTTATGTAAATTCTTGAGTACGTAAACGCAAAGCGTACACTTGTCGTTGCGTATGCTTGCACGATTTTTTATGCATGTCATCCGCAGTCATCCGCATGCGGATGACTGCGAATATTTGACCCCACAAAAAATGCAACAAGAGGCATTCGGCGCACCCTGCCGCATACCGCGAAAAGACGGAACCGTACGCAAACACACCCGAACGCATACAAACGCATGTCCTTGCGATACCCCATGTTAAAGATAGGTATGCAGGACATATGGGGATGTATGCGAATCAAACGCAGCAGAATAAACCGCAAATGTGAAACTGGCCTTAATTAGACACAAGCTTTTGCGGTCATTAATATATTGTAATATCATAGTTGACCAGATTTACAATAATTTTTGGCAAAGTTGGCCTTGTTGGCATACATGAATTATGGATACAGTATAAACTTCCAGTAGCAGAACATATCAATGTACAACTGTATGGAGTGTGACAAAATTGGGAAAAATACTTTGAATTTCAAGACTGCATTAATTTGAACCAATATTATTTAATGATCTTAATATTTCTGAGCCCTTAATAGGAGCCATTAAGAAATAATCAGTCTTTATTTCTGTTTTACATCTACAATATATATTGTCCAACAATTGTTGTCATGCAAAAGTACTGTAGACTGTGTGCATACTAGAATTGCAATGTATGTAATGTGTATCAACGCTGGCATCCATGTCCCCACTGGGTATAAAGAGAGAAGGAGCATTTTAATAGGATTCCATGTATACTACTACAGTATATAAATACATTATAAACCAGCTGCCCCTTTATCAGCATTAGAAGACTCATTGCCCCATATTGAGTATTATAGGCGCAATATTTCATTCAAAATATATCAGGCCCCAGCTTTACAATATTACTGCTAATAAACTAAATGTAAAAGAAAACAAATGACTCCACTTGGAATTACAATAATAAAAAGTGTTGTTTAATTTCACACAATTATATCCACTTGCCCGAGAGCTGAAATATTCTAAAATTGCATCTTACAGACTTGATGCAGTGTTTCCCGGCTAATTTATTCCCAAGCTAATATGAGTATTAATGCTCTAAAACATTTCTCATTAGCACATGGAAATGTTTTAACTTGGGTTATTTGATTAATATAATTTAAAAGTCAGCCCAGCGCCGTAGCATATGTGATGTGCCGGCTGCGCCTTCAGAGAGCTGTTCTCACGTTACATTTATCAATATCCTCAGCTGTGGAATTCTCATTTTCATTTCACCATAAATGTAAACTATTTTTTAATTCCGAAATTATCTCAGTGCTACACACCAATGGCTCGTGTTACCAGATGTTTTGCCTGGTGCTTACATGGGAGATTGTACCTCTATTATAAAGATTTTCATTCCTAGTAGCATTGCTTTTAAGGGAACACGGTTGTCGATTTCAAATTTTGGCGTAATCATTTGTAGTTGTGGGAAAATGAACTGTTGGGAATTTATCTTCTTCAACATGGAGGATTACACGACATGAACGCACTCAAACTAGAGAAGTCATACAATGCAGTCTTGAGAAAGCACTACACATCGCAACAAACCGTAACAGATAAAGTCTTCTCCCTCCACCATAGCTGCAGCGTTTGCTATTTAAAGGGAACCTGAAAGCGATATGTAATAACTAGTGATGAGCGAGTATACTTGTTGCTCGGGTTTCCTGAGCATGCGCGGGTGTTCTCCGAGTATTTGGGCGTGCTCGGAGATTTAGTATGTGTCACCATAGCTGCATGATTTGCGGCTGCTAGGCAGCCTGAATAAATGTGAGGAATGCCTATTTGTTAGGAAATCCCCACATGCATTCAGGCTGTATAGCAGCCGCAAATCATGCAGCTATGGTGACACAAACTAAATCTCCTAGCACGCTAAAATACTCAGGGGACACCCGAGCATGTTTGGGAAAACCCGAGCAACGAGCATACTCGCTCATCACTAGTACTGAACGATCTACATGAATCATGTATCAGATACTTGGATGTGATTTCAGCCATATATGTTTAACTCTGAAACGCTGCAGCGTTTGATAGAAAAACATAGTTTAAGAGTCCGAATCACACGGGGACTAGTCAGATAGGTGGGTACCTAGCAGCTTTTCCCCACTCCTTGTGGCAGGTTACTCCCAGTGTATGTATAGGGAGAGACCTATCATTCCTGGTCAGTGGATAGGGAGAATCTGCCGGTTACCCACTTGTCCAACTAGTCCATCTAGTTTCTAGTGCGACTCGGCCCACGACAACTACTAAACTATGGTCTTCTCTGAAACACCATAGCGTTTAAGAGTTAAACATACTGAAATCAAACATCACAAAGCCTAGGATAAGGAAGTATTTTTCAGCTGTCAGGTTCACTTTAATAAGAATATCATGTAAAATGGACCAGTAGGAACTCCATGTGCCACCATGTACAGTAGCTTATTTGCACATTGCAATGTTGTGAGCCCTTCAATTACAAGTCCATTCATAGAGAAAGGGGCGACTATTCCCTTGCACCATACACTTTGTTGCATATTATAGCTTTCAACAGAATTATTAGCACTCAGATATTGTAAGAGAATAAATTGTTTTACTTGGGCATACAGTCAGCATTAAATTCATCATCCAAACCTGGAGGATTACACGAGAGAACTGACACAAAACTGAGAGATCACACAGTACAGTACTACACATATCAACAAACTTTAACAGCTAACATAGCTCCATCTGTTGTCTACCCAGAATAGTTGTGCAGTATAAGCCTGCAGCTGTTGAAGATTTCAATACAATTATGGTGGAAGACAAACAATATGACATTGTGATTTCAAACCTTATCAGGCAACTTATTCTACTCATTGCAGTAGGAAAAACTGTAACATATTTAGATATTGCTATGATTTGATCCAAATGTGTATGTTAATGTTATAAAGTCATGGCATTATCAGATCTGACCTCTGGGCCCCTCACTAATTATGAGAATGGAGAGGATCTGTTATGGCTCAGTGAATGGGGCAGACTGCAAATCCTTCTAGCCTTGATTTAGCCATGAAGAGCACGTATGCTCAAGATTAGTGGGGGCCCAGATGTTGGACCACCACTAATGATAAAGTAATAGCATATTCTAGCATGTCATATCGTGAGAATGAAGGGCTGCATTTCTTTAAAATGAAGGCATATCACTGATATACCATCACTAAATGATTAATGGGGGTCCAGTCTTTTGGGATATAGATGAACCTGAGAATTAAAGTGGCGCTGCAGTAACAAAGTACACCGACATTCTCAGTTTTGTGGTAGTCACAATGTCGATTTCCCTCCTTCTTTAAAAAGTTATTCCCAAAATAAGTTATCTCCTATTGATAGAATAGAAAATTCCTTGCCGATTCTTGGGGGTCCAATTACTAGGGGTTCTGGAACCATGAGAATGGGGTTGTGCAGCTCACTCTTTGATGAAGCGGGTGTGCGAATGTTCAACCATAGCTCCATTCTTTGCCTATGGTACAGTTAGAGTACCAGAACTCCGCTACTTTTAGCAACCCTACAGACCATGAACGGAGAAGAGTCTGAGCCTATACCATTGCTACATTCAAAATGGGGCTTCAAAGCTTCAATCTAGGGGTTCCAGAGTCCCCCATACCTTGAGATTGCTGGGGATACCAGTCTTCAGACCCCTAGTGATCAGCAAGTAATCCCCTATCCTGTTGATTGGGAAAAGCTTGCTATTTGAGGATTAACCCTTCAATGCCAGCAGTAATACCTTACATCAAATAAAAACTGTTGTCTCTTTTATTTATAAACTATTTTAAGGAATATTCCGCTTTTGCCGTATGTAAATGAAACGCACTCTATTATGCACCAATTACTTGCGTTGTTCAAGGTCTAATTATCAGTGCTTCGAAAAGCATCCTGATCTAGTCCTGCTAACATTCATCATACGTTATATCGACTGAAAGCTCAGATATTGAAAAGCAGACAAATTTGAAGGTTACTTCTAATGAACATGTTCAGAATGGAAAAAACCTTGGAATTGTAAAATAGCTCAATAATTACACGTGTGTCCATTCACTACTGTATTATAGTAGTGAGAAGACTACATTGGCTTTGAATTTGTTTTGATTCATTTTGAAATAGAAGGAAAATGTTCCTACTATGTCATTTCCAATAAGAATTTATTTTTTTACTGCACAAGGAAAAAAAAAAAAAAAAGAAATGCACTTCACAAAGGCCGTGACGGGATTAGTTTCCATTTTTTCATTAAGAAAAATAAATATATATATAACTGCTCGAGCCGCACACATTAAGTGTCTGGACTAAATCAATGTAGCCATTTTTCTGTCAATTTCTGGATACCTTTAATGGAGAATTAGAACATCTGTCCTTCTAGGCTGAGAGCGACAAAGCTGATCAATAGACACGGTAATGGCCGCATGATGCGAAACATACAACAAAGCTTATCGTTTGCCGAATATTACAGCCATCAAATATATCGGAGCAGAGATGGGAAATGCAAGTTCTTTGAATTTCTACACTTAAGTGGTGATGACAAAAGGAAAAATTGATTTGTTTCCCCAGATCAGGGGTTTTTCTTTGTGAAACGCGTGATAACTACTGTTTACTACATTATGGGAAACCAGCGCTATTCCAGAAGACTCCAGAAAATATCAATAAATGTCTTTAAAATTCCAACGTGGTATCATATTGATTTCATCTTCATTTACAAAAAGCTCAGAATAAGAATGGCCTTATTGATGTGTATTATGGCCGCGCCTCAATATTCTTTGTTTTAATACAACTGCATTTATTAATGTAGATTAATCCAGAGTTTACAATCCAAACTGAATACATTGATAGATCGTATAAACCTGTGAAGGCTGGTGCTATAATCTGGACAAATCCAAAAGGCTATATAATCCATTTTATGCATTTGACCTCAATTTACGCCGACTCTGCCAGACTGACCCTCTCAGTACCTAACCATTCTGCTTCTGAATCTCCACCCACCACAGATCCTCACGGACCCTCCTCTGCTGCTGAGATCTCACACTGCTCAGTATATGATGCAGCAGTTTGGGGGGCTAAGTGGCTGGCGTCTGAATACATTTGTACTCATGAGCTTTTTTTACTCTTTTATTGAACTTCTAAGACGCTCATTTTAAAATCAAGTTTTAGTTTGTAAGCACATCAGGTCTAAGAGACATAGACTCTATTATATAGCATTTGTGTTGTAAATTCTGGTGACAATTCCTATTTAATCTCTTAACCACAGATGACAGATAAATCAGTGATGGAGCGGGTCAAAGTGTGTAGAGCGAACATAAGAACTAAGCTCACTCCACAGAGGCCGATGTTGGCTAAATTAAATAGCCAGCATCTGTGTCTAACAGCCACTGCCATCTTGGTCCTTCTCTGAAAATCCATTTAAAGGGAATCTATCATTGGGTTTTTGTTCCTCCATCTGAGAGCAGCAGGATATAAGGGCAGAGACACCGATTCCAATGATGTATCACTTACTGGGCTCCTTGCTGTCATTTTGATAAAGTCATCTGTGTTACACTCGGTCCCCGCGCTGGCTCTGCACTCCGTCCTGGTCACTCACCTGTTCCTCTAGCTGTCCCTCTGCAGCAGTCTGCGCGCAGGCTGAGGTCTCCTGTCCCATCTGCTCCTCAGCGTCCTGTGTCCTCCTCCACTTCCTGCTGCTAGCAGGCCTCCAGATAGATTGCTTAGGACGCGAGGCCGCGCCCACCGTCTCTCTTAAAGGGGCAGCGTGCATTTTTTGAAATAGCTAATTAACCAATGGCAGCGCACTCAGTACTATATCTGGTCACTCCACCATTAGGGGAGTGCCGGAGCAACGTGTTCTATCATTGCTACATCCGCTTCTGTTCCTGATCTGTCTGCGCTGCGTCTGCAGTCTCTGTGCTTCGCTGATACTATTTGTCTCCTCAGATCATTGCTATCCCGTATCTGGCTAACCTGGACAATCTCGGTTATTACTGGCGCAAGTGTCATCCCGTTCCGCCATCAGCCATCCGTACCCGTGGACTGTGACAAGGTCACTGAAGCCAGCCTGCTACCATCCATTCTGGACCAGGACCTTACTCAGCTCCGTCAAGAACCCTCCACGGACTCTGTATATACCGGTTATCCTTTTGGTCCCTCTGGGACAGCTGCCACGTGTCCTCAGGTCTAACTGGAGGTAGCACCTGTGTCCTCCGGGTATTCCATTCTGGTCCTGTTCAAGGGGCCTTACTACGGGTACCCGGGGCTCACTAGTCACACCCCCTTCGGAGCCCCTCGGACTGCGGTCTCGAGGTTCCACATTAAAAAATAAAGACGAATGTGAACTTCACCATCTCTGCCTCCGCTTCCATTCGTTACAATCTGCTGCAGACCTACCAGTTCTCTGAATGCTGAGCCCTGTATAACCCTGTCTCCACCACTGATCAATTTTTATGAGCTCAAGTATAACCCAACCCCCACCATTGATTGATAGTTTTCTGCCCATTTACAGTGTACTCAGAAAGCTGCCAATCAGTGGTGGGGGTTGGGTTATACTGAGCTCATGAAAACTGATGACTACATGACAGCAGGTTTACTAGTCCTTTAGTGATAATCTTCTGATAAAGGAGTGATTTTTATCAAAACTACACTAAGCAGCCCAGTAAGTGACACATTACTGAAATCAGGGTCTCTGCCCCTACATAATGTGGCTCTTAGATTAGTTGGCGGAAACCCATGTCAGTTGCAAGACTACTAGAGCGGATTAAAATTCACTCATAGCCTCCCTGAAGTGTTTCGCCATGACTGGCTTCATCAGGGGACTGAGGTTTATCCTCAGGATTAGCTAAACTTCAGTCTCCTAATGAAGCCAGTCAAGGAGAAACAAGTCGGGGAGGCTATGAGTGAATTTTCATTACGGTAGCTCTAGTGGTCTTGCAACTGACATCTATCATTATTCAGAGAGAAGCTATCCTAGCTAGAGGTTTGCAGCCATTAATTTAGGTAGGAGATATATTAGCTTTAGGAGAGTGATATCCCATAGAGGAGTCCCAAAGAAATGCTACACAGCAATACCACCTGAGTTGTTTTAATTGTTGCTTGTTTGACAATATTAATTAATTACAATAAAAGTTTTAATCACATTATCGCTTAAGTCAGGCCCATTTACCTTCATGGTAATCCGTTAGTATAATTCACATCCAAGTATGGACACAGCTGAAAATCTACCTTCAACTTAACTACTACATTTTTTTTTCTATTCCTAAGGATTTTGTTGTTGCGACTAAAATTAGTAACGATTTTACTACACCCCCTTTTTCAAAATCATGGGACCCTCCATTTACCATCACGAAAGCAGTCAGAACGTCCAACCATGCTAAAGCAGACAGCAAAGCTAGTGTAGTATCATGCCGAAAAAAAAAAATCACAACATTGCAAACATCCATGAATTTACTGTTTCCTGCTAAAAGCTTATTATGGGCTGTACAAATACATCACCATAACTGTACCCATAAACATCCAAAGAGGGGCTACAGGCGCTAAAAAATGCACATTACGTCCAGCATAGTCCACCTGACAGCAGCCTTTACCGTTTACATGATGGGAATAACAAGAAATCACAGTTTTCATAAAAGTCTTCAGAAGTCATTTCAAGTATAACTGCGAAACACATCCGTCTTTCGTTGCACTCTGGAATGCTAATAAATACATGGAGTCTTAAAACAGACCCGCACATTATTTACGCTGTATTACTGCACAAGAAGGAAAATCTGATCTGGGCTGAAAAAGCCCGAAACATTCCTCATCGTTTATTGGGGAGGTAAATATAGTTCTGGACACTCAGGAAATAGATTTGTGAACGGGAACTTGTTAAATTGTAGCACTTTGTATTGCTTTTATTTGTATGTTTGGGAAATAGCAAGTTGATAAATTAAGTTTCATAAAACTTTTGGATTATTAATGGTTTATGCTGTAAATGTCCAATCGGTGGAGGCCTGACGGCTGTGAGTCTAGCCGCCTACTAAAGCAAAGTGGCACCGGCACTAGGCAAGCAGCACAGGGCTTCCTCACAGTATCACTCATATAGGTTTTATTCACAAGAATTACTGCTGTTATTGCCTGTCTGCCAGAAAATTACTTAAAAGGCTATGTACACCGTCACAACATTTTCTCTACATTCTTTATTAGCTTCTTAAATGTAAAGTTAAGCAGCTTTTCAAACGGTTTCCATTAAAACTGTTCTACCGTTTTTCTGCCGCAGAGTTTTCATAGGCGAAAAATCCAAACAAATCTATCAGACCCCTACTACTATCCGCTCTAGATTCACCCTCCCTTCTCTCAGTGTTAGTGATAGCAGGAGGAAGTGGAAAGGGGGTTTGTACAGAGATCTGCCGTGGAGAGTGGAGAAAGTATTTCATGGAATCATAGAATGTCAGAGTTTGAGGGAACCTCCAGGGTCATCTGGTCCAACCCCCTGCTCAGTGCAGGATTCACTACACCATCTCAGACAGATGTCTGTCCAGCCTCTGTTTGAAGACTTCCATTGAAGGAGAACTCACAACCTCTCGTGGCAGCTTGTTCCATTCATTGATCACCCTCACTGTCAAAATTTTTTTTTCTAATATCTAATCTATATCTTCTCCCTTTCAGTTTCATTCGATTGCTTCTCGTGTTTCCATGTGCAAATGAGAATAATGATGATTCCTCTACACTGTGACAGCCCTTCAGATATTTGTAGACAGCTAAGTCTCTTCTTGTGCTTATATGTGGAGCATATGAAGATGGCAGCAGTCTGAATATACACAGAGCTTACATCCAGCCTATATTACAGTGAGAGATACTCTCATCAGGAAAAATCTGAATGTTGGACCCATGCAAAGCGCAGATCAGAGGGCCTGACAATGAGTAAAGGAAAGAATAATGCAGGTCTAAACTTAGAGAAATGTTATTAACTACAGGTAACCACCTTGTAAAAAATATTTATTTTCATGTCAAAGGTGTCCATAGCTTTTAAACAAGATGTCTGATTACACACTGAGAGAATATTACTAGAATATGTCACCAGAACTTGACTGGTAGGGGTGCAATTGGAGACCAAATTCCTCTTTTTGAAGGCCTCCTTTTCAATCACTGACTGTGGATCGACAATGTGGGATCTACATATTGCACTCTCAACAATCAGAAACTGATGAGATTGTACAAATGTCTGTAGTGAGACAACTGTGGTCACTAACGTCCTTGCACATGGCAGCAGGGATGCTGTGGATTAAAGAATTTGGGTCATACTATGAGAAATACACGGATTTTTGTGTTACTCACCGTAAAATCCTTTTCTCCGAGACGCTCATTGGGGGACACAGGACTGTGGGTGTATGCTACTGCCGCTAGGAGGCTGACACTAAGTAAACATGAAAAAGGTTAGCTCCTCCTCCGCCGTATACACCTCAGCACTGGCCGCAGGCAAACCCAGTTTAGTGCAAAAAGCAGTAGGAGGCTAAAAAATAAATCAGAGTTAACACAGATACAGTATATCCAGAAGAAAAAACTGCTGATACAGACTTAACAGAGAATAGAGTTAACTCAAAACAAAGCCAGCCGACTCTTAGGGAGGGAGCTGTGTCCCCCAATGAGCGTCTCGGAGAAAAGGATTTTACGGTGAGTAACACAAAAATCCGTATTTCTCCTTCGTCTCATTGGGGGACACAGGACTGTGGGACGTCCCAAAGCAGTCCCTTGGGTGGGAAACCGACTCCACAGTGTAATTTATAATCAAGCATTGCTTATAGGTGCGCAACCGCGCCCTGAAGAATCCTTCTACCCAGACTGGCATCCGCAGAAGCCTGAGTATGGACATTATAATGCTTGGAAAAGGTATGCAGACTGGACCAGGTTGCCGCCTTACAAACCTGTTCCACCGAAGCCTGATGCCGAAGGGCCCAGGAGGCACCCACCGCTCTGGTGGAGTGAGCCTTGATCCCTGCAGGAACCACCGCGCCTCTGATGCGGTAAGCCTCCTGAATGGCTAACCGAATCCACCTAGCCAAGGTAGACCTAGAGGCAGCGAGTCCCTTCCTGCGACCCTCAGGGAGGACAAACAGCATGTCCGTCTGTCGAAAGGACGCCGTCCGAGATACATATCTCCTGAGTGCTCTCACCAGATCTAGCGTATGGAGAGCCTTCTCAACCCGGTGCGTAGGAGCTGGGCAAACGAGGGTAGAACAATGTCCTCATTGATATGAAATGAGGACACGACTTTAGGCAAAAAAGGTGGTGTTGGCCTGAGCACTACCTTATCCTGATGGAAAAGTAAGTACGGAGCTCGACAAGACAGTGCTGCCAGCTCCGAAACCGCCTTATGGATGTTATGGCTACCAAAAACACCACTTTCCAGGAAAGGAATGTCAGAGAAACCTCCTGCAAAGGTTCAAATGGAGACTCCTGCAGGACTCCCAGAACTAGATTGAGATCCCAAACCTCTAAGGGAGCCTTGTAGGGAGGAACTATATGGACAACCCCCTGAATAAAGGTCCTAACCTGAAAATTAGACGCGATCCTTCGTTGAAAGAGAACCAACAAGGCTGATATCTGCCGTCTAAGCGTACCTGGCGCTAGACCTGAATCTAGGCCCGCTTGAAGAAATGACAGAATGTTTGGAATTGAAAACAGAAGCGGGGAACAACCATGTTCCCTGCACCAAGCAAAAAAGACCTTCCAAGTACCGTGGTAGATGCGAGCCGAGACGGGCTTTCGGGCGCTAGCCATCGTCGCGGCGACCTTTTTAGAGAATCCATCCCTGGTCAGGATCCAAGATTCAACGGCCAGGCCGTCAAACACAGGACCGTTGAGTTCTGGTGGTAAACTGGGCCCTGGGAGAGAAGGTCTGCGCGCTCTGGCAGTCGCCAGGGTGCGTCGGCGAGCAATTGTACCAGCTCCGCGTACCATGAGCGACGCGTCCAATCCGGAGCGATTAATATCGCTGGGACCCCTTCTAACCTGATCTTTCTGATCACCCTTGGGAGCAGAGCTATTGGTGGAAACAAGTATGGAAGATGAAACTGATTCCACGGTAGAACCAGGGCATCCACTGCAATTGCCTGCGGATCCCGGTACCGGGAAACGAAGTTGGGCACCTTGGCATTTATCTTGGAAGCCATCAGGTCCACATCTGGGGTTCCCCAGCGTCGGCATATCTGCTGAAAAATCTCGGGATGTAGAGGACCATTCCCCTGACGCTATGCCGTGACGGCTGAGAAAATCCGCTGCCCAGTTTTCCTCGCCCGGAATGTGGACTGCTGAAATCACAGAGTGATTTACCTCTGCCCAGGTCAGAATCTGTTTTACCTCGTGCATGGCCGCCCTGCTGCGGGTACTCCCTGATGGTTTATGTATGCCACCGCCGTGGCATTGTCCGATTGTATTCGGACTGGGCGGCCCGCCAGATCTTGGTGAAACTGCCTCAAAGCCAGCCGAACAGCTCGGATCTCTAAAATATTGATCGGGAGGGTCGATTCCTGCTGAGACCAAGTTCCCTGAGCTGTGTGGTGACGAAACATTGCTCCCCATCCGAGCAGGCTGGCGTCCATTGTGACTACCAACCAAAAATTTGGAGGAAACAAACGACCTTGTTGAAGAGTGGTGTCCCTCGTCCACCACGTAAGAGTCTGTCTGACCTGCAGGGACAGACGGCACCGAAGATTGAGGGAGTAAGGGCTCCCGTCCCATACTGCCAAGAGTGCATGCTGAAGGGGGCGAAGATGAAACTGGGCAAATGGAATAGCCTCGATTGCTGCCACCATCCTTCCTAGGACCCTCATGCAAAACCGGATGGTGTGAGGAATCGGTTGGCGAAGGATCCGTACCTCTTGACGGAGAACTAAGGCCTTGTCCTGAGGAAGAATTATCAACCCCTGAGCGGTGTCGAAATTCATCCCTAAAAAGGTGATCTTCCGAGATGGAACGGGAGATGATTTCCTCATATTCACCAGCCACCCCAGGCGAGCAAGGGTGTCTAACGTAATGGTGACACTTTCCTCGCAGGTTTGAAAAGACGGACCCTTGATGAGGAGGTCGTCTAAGTAAGGCAGGATGACTATCCCCCTGGAGTGCAGAATGGACACAACAGCAGCCATGACCTTTGTGAACACCCTGGGGGCTGTGGCTAGCCCGAATGGCAGGGCTGCAAACTGAAGATGAAGTTTGCCAATGGCAAACCGAAGAAACCTTTGATGAGGGGGAAATATGGGAATGTGAAGATAGGCATCCTGGATGTCTATTGATGCTAGAAATTCCCCTTTTTCCATGGCTGCAATGACCGAACGGAGAGACTCCATTCGGAAATGTCGAATTTTGACAAACCGGTTCAGTCGCTTTAGATCCAGAATGGGCCTTACGGTACCGTCCTTCTTGGGTACAATGAACAGGTTGGAATAAAACCCCTGACCTCTTTCGACCTCCGGTACAGGTACGACAACCCCGCTGTGCCGAAGAGACTCGACCACCTTGAATAAGGCGCGAACCCGAGACTCCTCCCTGGGAAGGCGCGAGGGAAAAAAAAAACGATTTGAGGGAAGGCTGGTAAATTCTATTTTGTACCCGAGGAGACTAACTCCCTGACCCACTCGTCGTGAGTAATCGATAGCCAAATGGGGCGAAACCAGAGTAAGCGGCCGCCTACTCTGGATAAATTGACCGGATTCTGCCTCCAGTCATTTGTCCGAATATCTTTGGGGTTTGGACCCTCTAGATCTTGGCTGTAGAGATCGTCCTCTTCCCAGAGGGTTGGTCCTGTAGGAGACCTGGCGATCTCTGGCCTGATTAGGCCGACCTGAACCGCTGGAGGTGGCTGGCGCGGCCCAACCTGGGTTACGAAAGGCTCTAAAGCGAGGCTGAAGCTGTCGACGAAAAGGCTGTCTAATCTTCTGCTGAGGAAGGAAACTGCTCTTCCCTCCCGTCACATCAGATATGAGCTGATCCAGCCTTTCGCCAAATAACCGACCACTCTGATATGGTAAGGATGTAAGAGATTTCTTTGAGGTTGAGTCCGCTCGCCAAGTTCTCAACCATAGGGATCTTCTGATAGCAATTGCATTAGCAGCAGCTAGAGCTGCGCAATTTGCCGCATCCATGGAAGCGTTAATTAAGAAGTCTCCTGCAAGAGCTATCTGATTAGAGATCTCAGTTACCTCAGACGGTACTTCTATACCATGGAGAGCTCTATTTAGAGACTCCGACCAGGATATCATGGCCTTAGCAACCCAAGTTGCTGCAAAAGAAGGAGAGAGAGCAGAGCCTGATGCATCAAACACTGAGCGGGCCAAGCTCTCAATCAGATGGTCCGTTGGATCCTTGATCGAGGAACCGTTGGGAAGGGAGAGAAGCGTCTTAGACGCCAAACGCGACACAGGAGGGTCGACCGTAGGAGATTCCGCCCACTTCTTCAGAAGTTCGGGAGCAAAAGGATATCTAGTATTAATGGCCTTTTGTCCTGCGAAGCGCTTGTCCGGCTTCTCCCGGTGGCGCTGCACGAGCTCTTCAAACTCAGGATGAGCACCAAAAACCTTATGAGTTTGCCTGGCTCGTTTGAAGGACACCTTATGACCAGAGGTCAAGGTGGACTCATCTTCTACCCCAGGGATTGATTGACAGCTTCAATCAGACTGTCAATTGTCTCCTGACAATTTGGTGCTTCTAAATTGAGGGAACCTTCAGAATCGGAGTCGGAATATTGATCACTCACCTCCAAAGGTGAGGGAGAGCGAGAAACTGAACTGAAGGATGCCGAGGCCCCGGACGGCATAGGCGACGCAGTGTGGGTTCGCTTCCCCTGCGTCTGCCTGGTGAGAGCGCGGCCCCTGCAGGCCGGAGGTTCTTGAGACGTAGCCAAGACAGTTGAACCACTGTCCCTGCTCCTATCGGGAGCTTGAAGGGACTCGATTGCTCTCGTTAATGACGCCATAGATTGCGACAGAGATAGGGCCCACTCCGGGGGACCTGACGCACTGGGCTCTGCTACAGGTGAGGGCTCCTGAGCCCGTTCGGAGTTACAGGCTTCACAGACCCGACTAGTCTGGGCGTGCGGAAAAGGGGACCCACAGGCAATACATGCCGTATACAGCACCGTGTGAGTCTTAGCCCTTCTGGACATACTGGATCTGTCACAGAGTCCTTTCTGCAATTTATTTGGATGTGGCGGTGCGGTGTAGCGGAGCGCGGCGAAGCGGAGCAACCAGGCTGGAGGTAGTAGCACTTACCCCAGTCCTGTATCCCCGAATGTCTGAGAATGATGGTGCGAAGCGCTTGGGCAGAGGGTCACTGGGTGCAAGAGAGAAGACTGAGGCTCTTTCAGGGGGGGTGCCTAAATAGCCACAGCCTTAGGGGGAGGGGTCACGAGGCGCGGCCTAGCGCCGGCCAAAGCCGAGGACTAAATTTCCGGCCGCGGCCTAGCGCTGGCCGAAGCTGGGGACTAAATTTCCGGCCGCGGCCTAGCGCTGGCCGAAACCGCGGCCTAAATTTCTGGCGGAGGCCGCCCGAGAAACAGGGGGAGGGCCCACCGGAGGTGCCGCTGCCGGGGGCGGAGCCCGGTCTATCTTCCGGCCAAAGCCGGGAGCTAAATTAGAGCCGCGGCCTAGTCCCCGGCCGAAGCCGGGGACTAAATTTCCGCCCGCGGCCTAGCACCGGCCGAAGCCGGGGGCTAAATTTTTGGCGGCGGCCGCCCAGAAGCCGGAGGGCGGGCCGCCGGAAGATGACACTCTTTAGGGGGAGGGGCTCAGGCTGGGGGCTCGTGCTCCTGGCTGAAGCCAGGCTGAATCCCCGATCAGACGCTCTCACCAGTGAAACGCTTCCGTGCTCTCTTCATCTGTCATGTGCAGGTCAGCACATCACCTCTGAAGGTGGGTTCGGGTTCCGTGTCCGTAGTTTTGCTTGCAGTGGACTCTGCCCTTTTAAAAACGGCAGTCCCAGCGTCTCGCCCAGTCTCATTAGAGGGGGGGGGCTCGCGGAACCAAAAATGGGGGACGGTGCAGGCACCCTAACTCCATCACCCCTTCAGGGGGTGAGGAGAGGGACCGTCCGCCTCCTTGCAGCACCGCAGTCTAGCATTGGTGGTGCAGTGGGGGCCGCACGGACTATCTCCTGCCACTGTACAGCCTAGGGTTTCAATACTCTAGGGTGGTCAGGGCTGAGTCCGGCATCATGTCCCACGTTGCGGGAAAGGATACGTGGAGGCTTCACTCCACGTGCTCGCCCGTTGATGGTTTGGGGAGATCGGACCCCTTCAAAAGGGTCCGTCGCCCCTATCTCATCTTCGTGGGAAAGAAAAAAAAAAAAATGGTCTGGAAAAAGAACCAGACGTGTGCCTCCATCAGACACTAAGCAAGAACTGGGTTTGCCTGCGGCCAGTGCTGAGGTGTATATGGCGGAGGAGGAGCTAACCTTTTTCATGTTTACTTAGTGTCAGCCTCCTAGCGGCAGTAGCATACACCCACAGTCCTGTGTCCCCCAATGAGACGAAGGAGAAAAAGGACCAAGCACATTATAAGAACGTAATAATCAGAGCAAATTATGTAAAAAAAAACAGCTACTTGTCATCATTTGAGATCTCAGATAAGCATTAATATATCTATAGATGTGCCGATTAATAAATACTTGGATTCTTCATAAAATATCTATTCTGGAGAGTCTTTTTGTTGAATCTAGCCTTTGTTATTCCTCCTAGAAATGTATGACTATATAGACAACTGGGTGTAACTATATTACACTTGTCAAGAGGGTGTGTCACCACACTGTCAGCACTGATTGGACATTTTCAGGCAGGAAGAGACACGCCCTCAACTTGTATATTTAGCTATTGTAAGAAGGAATAACAAAGAAATAGCAAAATGGTAGAGTTATTTTATCCCAAAAAAGTGTATTAAAATAGAAATATCAGGTGACAGGTCCTCTTTCAAGAGGTCGTCAGATGAGATTTTTTTTTCTTGGCCATGGTTAGGATTTGGTCTTACTGATTAGTCCCTTTCTGTTAAGTGGTGCTAAGTTGCAATACCAGACTAAGCTCATGAGCAAAATTGTCACCGTTTATTACCTGTACAATCCCGTAAAGGGCATTTGCACACAACTTCTGAGAGTAAACCAATGCCATGATTTTATGCGTATTTTATTGCTGATTTAAATACACCTGCATTAAACATTTGCAACGGCAATCACTATATGTAAATCGATCACTAAGGCGGTGTGCACACATCACATTTTTTGGGCTTAGATTTGTCGCAAAATCTGTAGGGTTTCTTGACGCCAGAAAAGTGAATGAGAATCCTGAAGTCTCATGCGCACGTTGCTTATATGTGACCTGCAGATTTGGTGCAGATTTAACCCATAATGAGTGGGGAAAAATCTGCAGCAAAACGCAACTAAAAAAATGCACTTTTTTGCTTCTGCATTTTTCCTGCCCAGAGATGCAAAAATGGTGCAAAAATTTCAGATGTGGATGCTATTCGTAAGATTTGTGTTGGGTTTGCTTGTTTGGCTTAGGTTCTAAAATTCAATAACTTGCGTTTTCTCTGCCAGTTTACCTGTCCTGATGCCAACTTTACAATTAACTTTGTATCCTAGAGTTTTTAACTAAAAGATTTAGTCAGTTCTTGGCTTTTTATCAATATGAAAATACAATGTAAAGTCAAACTCTCATGTAACTTGAACTGTCAACAATTACTGAGAACTGATAATATCGTATTCTTTTTTGTGCTATTGAATTTTAAGTCACATTTTACCAATAATCACATTGTCACACAATAAGGCTCTGGACACCAAACCAGAGTTTGAGCAAAACAAAATCAGATATGATGAGGATCAGCACTTACTTCATTCGTTTGCGGGATACTAAGCTTTGGCAATTTGTTCTTGCTGACAGGTGCGTTGACCTTCCCATCCAATATGGCTCCAAATGGTTGGCTGTTATATCCATCTTCAATTTCTGTTGGTGGCTTTAATTCAGGAGAATCGTTTGGAACTTGGTCCTGACCGTCCATTGGTCTTACATACGCAGTAGGCTTTTGCTGAAGCATATTTGTCTTACTGTGAAGTCCCGGAGGAAAGTTTTGAGAAGAAAGGCCATTGCCTGCCAATAAGAGTGATGTGGATGGGAGAGGAGACACTGAGCCATGCACAGAGAAGTCTAAATCAACTGGAGACTTGGAATGACTATTTTCCTTGTAAGAGTGTTCTCCGCTTAACGTCTTGGAGTGATTATGTCTTCTTGAGTGGGCAGAGGACGTTGCTGGAGCTGGTTCATCAACACTCACACTTTTATGCTGGTCATTTTGGCAGTTGTACAGATCTTCGTATCTTATCTGGGACAAATCATGTGAAACACTGTGTTTGGGCCGACTTGGTTGACTGTTGGCTTGACTGGATTGAGTACAAGTGGGATTATGCCCACCGGGAGGCCAGTCTGTTCTTGGTTTTCTAGTTCCTTCATGCCCAAGAGTAGAAATTGGTCCCAGGCCTGAAGGTGGAGGCATTAAGGAGGAAGAATGGCTACTAGTTTGGTGGCACTGTGCCACCCTATTTCTCTGATCTGGGAAAAAGTTCTGGTCACTTTTTTCAACAGGAGTTTGAGGAACCGAATTCTTGGGAATTCCTACAAGATGACTCTGGTTGGAGTGATTAGTTAACAAATCTTTCATTTCATCATAGTTTCCCAATGTGTTCTGGAGACGGTTAGCAAGAGCATCTCCTTTACTTGTCTGCATTTAGAAAGAAATAAAAAATACACTTGTCATTTTCTAGATTTTTAAGTTCTTTAACATATGTAATGTAAAGCTACAATACACTTATAAGGCAAACAAAACTGACATTAGAGCGGTAGATAGAAAACCGAATGACTGCGACACTGTCAATCAGCCATTACCGGCACAGGTCAGAAATGATTGGATGGAACTGCCACACAGCAGCTCCATCACGTCTATATTAGCAGTGGTGGTGTTCTAGAGAGCGACCCCCTATTCATTAGAACATGGGGTGGATCTAAAGAGCACGGCTGCTGCCACTATAATTTTGACAGAGCTCCTGATTGGCAGGGGTATCAGATGTCATACCTCCACCAATCAGATACTCTCTGATATCCTAATAGGCTGTCAATAAAAAAAATGAGTGACCAACCTGTTTAATCAAATTAAGAAGATTGACTTATTTTAAATCTGTTCCTTTATTTTTTTTACGATTTTTTGCAAGTGGTGTACATTTTATATTAAAAACTAAAACTTTAAAGGGAGTCTGTCAGTAGATTGCTGCTATGTAATCTGAGGGCAGCATAATATAACGGCAGAAAGCCTGATTCCAGGGATGTGTCATTCGCTCAGCAGCTTGCTGCAGTTTCAGTACAATCAGTGTTTTATCAGCAGGAGATTATCAGTGCAGGACTAGATGTTGTGTGCAAGCCAGTCGAGCTAATCTGTGTAACCCCACCCCCACCACTGATTGGCAGCTGCAGATCAGACAATGTACAGTGTACACAGAAAGCTGCCAATCAGAGGTGTGGGCGGAGTTATATAGAGGTCAGCATTCTGACCAATGCTACATCTATAAAAGAGAAAACATGAATTCTATCAAAACAGCACCAAGCAGTACAGTAAGTGACACATCATCGCCGGAAGAGAGAGAGAGAGGACCCCCTGACCATAACAGCTTACACTCTACAGAAGAGAGAGACTTACCCAGTGACTCCAGAAATGGAAACGACTATGCCATACAAACTGTGCTCCACTAGGAACCGCTGATCTGTGATGGCCCAGCTACTGACCACCACTGTGCAAAGTATGATAATCCACGAGAGGTCACAGCTTATAGCTGTAGGGCATTATAGGGATGCTGATGCAGCAACACTAAAAAATACTGTCCCACTCTTCCTTGTTTCAGCAGTGTGAAATAGAAAAGGGCAATTTTTTTTGTGTGAAACACAAAATGAATCTCAAAGTGTGTAAAAAATTTGCACGAAACGGCAACTTTCAGGAAACTTGACTTCGACCTCGATCCTCTGCACACGATCTGCTCATCTCTACATCAGATGTTAATTTTAGTAAATACTTCCTAATCGTGAAAGCATAAATATTGACAGAACTGGAAGAAAAGCCCCAATCTTTCGGGAGAAAAACCACTTTCTACCTTTACATCGTCAGCTTTCTGTGATAATGGACCATCAGTCAATAAATGAAGCAATCTCGTACGTTGTTGGCGATCATTTCAAAGCTTTATTTTAGTTTATGGAGGATTGGTAAGGAATACTGAGATACGGAATAATCCAATCGTATGATACAAAAGCTAATTTTTCGTGTTTCGTATATTTTACTTTTTTTTTTTTACCAAAGCTGGAAGGTGGCAGTTTCCTTTTATTGCCATGTGCATTAGTATAAAAATCATTAATCAATACACAAACCATAGTTGAGGTCATTACAGTGATCTTTCTTAGCGCACGTTGGCTTATGGTTGTGATTACGTTCAATTATATAATCTCCGCAGATTGACCCGAGAGCGGCATACTTACAACTTACAGTTGAGAGAACAAGGGCGAGAAATCACTGTTACTCACTAACGGTCCCCAGGTTTTGTCATTTTTAGTGGCAGAAATTACATTTAGCTAAGCCAAGAATACGCTCTTTGTTTATAAGCCGTCTCCTTCAACAGAGTTGCACAATGTACCATTTGGGAAACAGCCAAACATAGGCTCCCTCTATTCAACCTCCACACTGAAAACAAGAGGATACCATTGTGCTGGGAACGCAGCGAGAGGACTTATGATGCACTTTTTAAACACACGCTTATTTGTTCTGTTCCCTCGAACACAGTTTAACTCATTATCACAAAGAAAAACAGCCATCAATAGAGGCTCTAGCTGGTTCGCTCTCTGAGTGTTATGGTGAATAAATATTTCAAGTGCCTTTTTGGAGTAGTTTACTATATTGCACCTGAGCTCGGCTATGAAAATAGTATGTTTTGTTTATTGCATTACAGATATCTAATGTGCGGGTGTAAACTACTATTTGTATATAACGGGCAAAGGAGAGAAACCTGGCGGCTAAATATTTAGATCTAGGGTCCCATAGTGTGGTCGATGGGGTGACGTAAAGCCGAGGTGCAATAAAATCCCGTGAAAATAAAGCCAGTTGTAGTAAAACTCTAAAAAAAAAAAAAATATTGTATCCTTACCAAAGTGCAATAATGGTGCAGCTCCGTGTCACATCATTACGACAAATGTGTATAAAAACATCTGCATGGTAAACGTATTTTCTTTTAGTCCATTTTCTTTTAGTCCAAAATCCCTGTGACAACACTTCCTGTCTTGTGTTGTTATAGAGTCAATAGAGGGGTCACTAGTGGAAATGTTAAACTTAAAGCCTTGTAAGTTCTGCCTGATAACTGTCTGCACATTTAGGAATTAAGGAGGTAGCCCTTATCTATAAAATGAAATAAGGGTAAGTTTATTATTTTAGTTTGTTAGCAAACCCATCATGAAGTTCCAAAGAATGAAGCCAGCAGGGGGCGCTATTATATGACTATTACAAGGGTTTTAACCCTTTCACCTCCGGCCAATTTTCCATTATTTTCATTTTTGTTTTTTTTCCATTCCTTCTACCAAGAGCCATAACTTGTTTATCTTTCGGTCAACATAGCCCTATGAGGGCTTGTTTTTTGTCGCACCTGTTGTACTTTTGAATGACACCATTCATTCCACCACATAGTGTACTGAAAAATAGGAAACATATTCCAAGTGCACTGAAATTACAAAAAAGAGAGAATTTCCACAATTGATTTTTTTTTTTTATATATTTTACCATGTTCATTTTCCGGGACCTGTACTCTTTTCATTTTTTGGGATATGGCACTCTGTGAAAGAATATTTTTTGTGCCCTGCACTGATTTTTTTACTGATACCAGATACGATGTTTAAATATCCTCTTATTGCATTTCATTGCTATGTTACGGCTGAAAAAACTATTTCTAGCAGTTTTATTTCTTTTTCTCATTATGCCGCTTACTGACTGGATTAATTTGCTTAATATTTTGAAAGATCAGACTTTTACAAAAACAGGAAAACCGAATATATGTATTTTTATTGTTCTAATGTTAATATCAGTTTAGACCGGGGTCTCAAGCTGCATTCCTCGAGGGCCGCAAACCGTGCGTGTTTTCAAGATTTCCTTAGCATTGCACTAGGTGCTGGATTCATCATCTGTGCAGGTGATAAAATTATCACCTGTGCAATACAAGGAAATCCTAAAAACATGACCTGTTTGCGGTCCTTGAGGAATGCAGTTTGAGACCTCAGGTTTACACTCTTGCTGTGGGTGCTGAACACCCCCAAGGGTGTGGGGGCTCTGGGCAATTGCAAAAAAAATCCCTAACGCTAGCCCTGATGATAGTGTGGTGGGACGGTTTGATGTAAGAATATCGAATAAGGGTAAGGTGGGAACCACTGGATGCAAGTATATTGCCTTGGTTTTACTTCTGCGGGGAAGCTTCGGCTGTCCAATCTATAACGAGGGATCTGGGTGTCGCTACTGCAAGGGAGGCGGGAGCTAGATGTCACAACTCGGGGGAGGGCTATAGATGTGGCTTGTGACTCGCTCCCAGAGCTGAATGTTGCTCTCAAAGTTAAAAAATGTTGGGAACCACTGGTCTAAACATGCAATATATACGGTAGAAGTGTGTACATCACTTGTCATGGAATTAGATTCAATTACTATTGCAGTCACAAGCTGAATTCACAACTGTACAGACTTCAGAGCTGAAATCTCCCAGTGTTGATAAAACATGTGTTACCACTTTCCTATGAGTTTGGAGTTTTCTGGGAAACAGAGCTGTTTCTGGATTTTACAGGTCACTTGTGTGATGACATCAAGTATTAGATTACATGGGATCTTCCATTGTAGGATCCAGTAGGGTTCCCTGCATTAAGATCCTCGAATAAAAGCTGATCAATAACTGTATTTTTATGGGCTGGAAGACTCCTTTAACCGTCATTGTCTCTTAATCTGTGAGATGGGATGCGGCACTTGCCCTACTTGTCACATATTTGTCTACGCATCTGCTTCTGTTACTAAAATAAAGTGAAGCACAATGGGTCATATTGGCTAAAAAAAAAACCATCATTTAATGGTAACTATAAAAATCAAGCCTCATACCAGAATACAAATCTTTCCAATCTAATCAATCAGCCTTACTTTGTATGGCTCCCCAAAAGATTAAATCCAGAGGCAAAAAGGTCTTCATCCTGCTGGACTTCTTGATTTCTTCGTTCCCATTCCTTTCTCTTGAGGGCATTTCGGTCTTGTTCATATTGACTGGGAAAGACAAGAGAAGAAAAATTATGCAAAATATTTCTAACATATCACTCATATTGTGTGTCCTGACATGGCAGTGTCAGCCCTCATTATCACAGAATCATAGAATGTTAGCGTTGGACGGGACCTCCAGGGTCATCGTGTCCAGCCTCCTGCTCAATGAAGGATATACTATCGAACTGTGTTTATTTTTGTTCTGCCCATCCTTAACCCTATGAATTTATACATTTATAATGGATTAAAAGATAAGCTGGATGAGAAGGAACAACCAGGTTTAGATAGGGGAAAGAACAAACAAGAAGATTTATGAATGCTACAAAGAGTTCACACAAATGTTACACCCACAGTTACATACACATTGTCCCACTCACTCGCTTGCTCTATATGGTAATCACGGACTGACATTTTGTAACTAGTATGACACATTTATCAACATCGTCCGACCCTGATAATATTGTCAGTGTCATCCTACGACCTAACATGTTTTGGGGAAACCCAACGGTTCCTCGCTGGTAGACATTGGAAGAAAACTGGAGCAGGAATGCTAGATTTCAAGATGTCCAATTCTTATACCCAGAAGGAGAAGTAACTTCCATAAAATTATTAAAATAAATGCCCACTGAGATTATGCATGTTTATGGGTGGGCAAGAAACATAACTGTTGGATAAATTAGATTTGGCCAACAGACATTTAAAGTGTATGGTTGGCCTACGTCCAGAAGATTTTCCCACTATTGGATAATTTTACACCCCACTGAACCCATGTTGACTCATTTGGGCTATCAGATGCCCATGACATGTATTTTATACAACATATTAACAAATATTTTTTCCCACAATAGAGGTAGCAAAAGTTAGAATGACTTATAACACATCATCCTGATAACTTGTCTCAGAGAGTTATCTCATATAAAGGGGTCAAGATATATTGAAGAGGTATTTCGGTAGATAGAAGTTATCTCCTATATTCAGTTACCTGCTCTGCTGATCTGTGGAGGTCCCAACAGTCACACCAGAGCCGACTGCCAGAATGGGGCACTTATATTCCATAGGAGCAACTACACATGCAATCGTAGCTGCACACATTCCCAATACAGATGCCAAAGAAAGCATCAGTCTTCTGGTTTCTGAGGTTTCTGAGAAACCTCAGAAACCATCCAACACATAGTGGCAGGATACAAAATGTAAGCAGGAACAGCGTATACCGAATGCCACAACCAAGTAGCAGGAATTGTATACAGGAACATCTGCACAGCATATGGGCTGAGTCCACCTAAGTCCAGGTAGGAGACCACAGAAAAAGTGGTGGAGAATGAAAGGGCTAAAATCCTGTGGGACTTCAAGATCCAGACGGATAAGCAGGTGTTGGCTAACCAACCAGACATTGTGATAGTAGACAAGGATAAGAAGACAGCAATGATAATAGATGTGGCAGTGCCAAGTGACAGCAACATCAGAAAGAAGGAATATGAGAAGCTGGAGAAATACCAGGGCCTCAAAGGAGAACTGGAGAAGATGTGGAAGGTGAAGGCAACAGTGATTCCAGTGGTGATAGGAGCACTTGGATCAGTGAACCATAAGTTGGGAAAATGGCTACAAGAGATCCGAGGAGCAACATCTGAGCTCTCTGTCCAGAAAATCGCAATGTAGGGAACATTTAAGATCCTGCGCAGAACCCTCAAACTCCAGGCGTCTGGTAGAGGACCCAAGGATGAGAAAGGACAATTAAGACCACCCCAGTGGGGGTGAGAAGAAAGGGTTTTTTTATGTAAAGCAACTAAATTTATCAAGTAAAGGTTTTTTTTTTTTTTACAAAGCACAGTAAATGCATTCTTATTGATAGTATAAAGACTAAAGGTACTGCCACACTGAGCTATCCCGCTAGCGATCTCGTTAGCGTTGCATACTAATGAGATCGCTAGCGGGATTGTTTCTATATCGCTAAATGCTGCCGCATTTAGCGATATAGTTAACGACGCTATCGCCGTTAGCGATCTTCTTAACGACTTTAGCGTACAAAAGTACCGCTAAATCGCTAAGAAAAGGTGCCACACAGCGATAAGATACTTACCAGCGGGAGCGCCAGCGATGAAATAGGGTCCGAGCGATTCCAGCGACGAGCGAGATCACAGCAGGAAGCTCGTCGCTGGAAGCTGCCGCACTGAACAATATCGCTAACGGGATCGCTAAATAGTGACGTTTTTTAGCGATCCCGTTAGCGATATTGTTTAGTGTGGCATACCCTTAAGGGCCCCGTCTCAGCTAGCGAGATCGCTGCTGAGTCACAAGTTTGTGATGCAACAGCGATCTCAGCAGCGATCTCACTATGTCTGACACGTACCAGCGATCAGGCTCCTGCTGTGAATCGCTGGTCGTGTCATAAATGCCTGGACTTTTTTTTGATCGCTGGTCTCCCGCTGGCCAGCACGCATCGCTGCGTGTGGCAGGCAGGAGACCAGCGATCCGCTGGTAACCAAGGTACACATCGGGTTTCCAGGCACGGGGCTGTGCCTGGAAACCCGATGTGTACGATGGATACCAGTGCGCTGCTGCAGGGGAGCTGGTAACCAAGGAACACATCGGGTTTCCAGGCACCGCGCAGCGCCTGGAAACCTGATGTGTACCTTGGTTACCAGCTCCCTGCATCAGCAGGCGGGTATCCAACGTACACTGCGGGTAACTAAGCGACGTTACCCGCAGTGTCGCTGTCCTGATCACTGCCTGAGCTGCCTGTTTGGCAGCTCAGCAGCGATCATGTAGCGACACACCAGTGATCCTGACAAGTTCATATCGTTGTCGGGAACGCTGGTGCGTTGCTGTGGAGACGGGGCCTTAAGCCCAACATAAACTTTTTATCTTGTAACTTTGTGCCTTTTTTCATCTCTATCTGCTTCATTGTGCAAACAGTTAATAATGCTCATACTATATTCCCCTGCAGCACCTTGTGTCTTCTCAGTGCTGCAGACTCCTTCCCCATCTCCAGTGTACTCATGACTCGCCCCATCTGTCTGAGTTATCATCAAACTAATCCGTGTAGAATTCACCTTATGTCACTGTACAATACCCTGCTCTGCCGCTGTTATCTTCTATCATCTACATCAGTATAACTGCCTCTGTGCTTATACATCATTAGCTGATTTCTAGCAGTGCTCAACACCTCCTCTACATTCCTCTACTACTGAGCTTGAAATAAATGGGCGGCGTAGTGTTCATTTGTTGGCTGCTGCTGACAGATCAACCATAGAAAATTGCAACAGAAACGGCTCAGGTTGTGCCTCCGATCTATACTGTCCAGTTGTTACAAGGTCAGTTTTGGAGGAATACAGTAGAGTTGAGTTTTGCTAGAAACCAGCTAACAATTACGTAAGAGCACATAATGATGTAGTTGGCAGAAAGAATATCAAGTAGACAGAGTACAGGGGCATACAGTACATTCTATATGTAGAATACACTACAGTATGTCAGTACAAATGAATACATTAATATATGTGTACTTTATAATAGATCACAGTACTATTTTGGGGAATAACATTTTAAGTCCTAGGTAAAGCCAGTGACAATTCATCATCATATGACAATGAGTTATGTCAAAGGTCCAATTCATACTAATAGTGGTGTACTGCTGTTATATATTAACACGCCTAAACGGACAAACATATGCCAAAAAGGGTTTCCTTTAGCAGAGGCTTCATTTTTTGGCAAAGTTAACTGCATTTTTATATAATTGTATGAACAATTGTATAGAACGCAGTACAGTTTTTTTTATTTTTTTAATGAAAGTTCATGATGAGAGTTGCATTTTTGTCCAGATGTTTGGAGGGACCTTTCTAAAACTGAATTTAGCCTGAGCTCTGCTATATTCGGAGCTCACAGAAATACAGTATATCATAGTTAAACACTTAAAAGGAATCTGTCACAAACTTTTTGCCACCTAAACTGAGACCTGCAAAATATAGGGGCAGATAGCCTGATTTCAGTGATATGTCATTTACTGGGCTGAATAGTGTAGTTTTGATAAAATCATAGTTTTATCAGAAGATTACCACTAGAGGAATAGTAAACCTGCTACCAGGTAGTCCTCCATATTCATGAGCTCTGTATAACCCTGCCTCCACCACTGTCTGACAGCTTCCTGTGTACACAGTACATGAGCACAGACCTGACCAATCAGTGATGTGGGCGGGATTATACAGAGATCAGCATTCAGAGAACTGGTACATCTGCTGCAGATAAAACACTGATTTTATCAAAATGACAGCAAGCAGCCCAGTAAGTGACACATTGCTGGAATCAGGGTCTCAGACCCTACATTTTGTGGCTATCAGATAGGGTTGCAAAAACCTGGTGAACCATTCCCTTAATGTACATTTTTTATTTTACATATGTAGCAGAGCTGACTTTGCCATTTATCTTAAAGTCTGCATTTCTTTCTCATCATATGTTGAATTGCCGAGGTGAGATAATGTAGTAGGTATATCTGCACATAAAACTACTCCTTAAATCGTACTGCATATTCGTATTTGACAAATTAAGCTCTGATGCATCAGTCGTATTCTAGGACTTGATACAACCAGCTCCTCAGGCAGTTTTCTCTCTATATTTATTTCATTGGTACTATAATTTAATATTTTACATTGCTCTATGGTGGCAAATATGTTGGCAGTCAACAAACTCTCCCACAGTAAAAACACTCTCATTTTCTGTTTCCTAATTTTTTTTTAGCGCCATGACTTTACAAAGAACAGTTAATACTCATATCTCGAGCGATAATATATTTAATCTCCATAGAGCTCCACTGCTGTTGGAAGATAACCAGTGTGGAATACATGACTATTCCCTTCAAGCTCAGCATGGCGTGCTCCTGAAATCTTCACATGGAGAGATATAATGAGGAATGAACTGTTCATTGCCGAGTCTTTAACTGTGTATAAAGTCACTGATTTCTCACTGAAACCACAATTACTAATTTGAAGCACCAGCTAATTAAAACCACAGCTATGTATTTAGCCTCTTGTTATACCTACTGCAGTTTATAATTATGAGGACCTCTTTATCTACTCAATTAAAGTTCTTATGATTCAGAAAACCTGTATTTGATCCTGTAAACGTGCCGAGCGGAGGGAATTAATGTAATGTAACATTTAATGGCTTAGGTGCCTGTGCCTCGGAACTGCCATTGCTTTAATATTGTGCGCCTGTTTACACTGCTTTCATCTATAAAGGTAGCCATGCAATTAAAGGGAATCCATCATCAGGATTTTATACCCCAAACTAATGGCATGTATGTAAAGACACTTTAATGCCGATTAAAACCTTATCTTGCTTGTAGAAATCCATTTTGCCATTTCACAGAAATCCAGAGTTGAAACTGTATGGTAATGAGTTGGGTGGAACAATGCACTTGCAGCTCTCCTGCCTCTTTCTCCATTCCCCGCCCACTGCCTGCCTCCTGTCTGAATGACAGGTCACTCTAGTCTCAGTGACCTTCCTTCCCTACTGAGATCTCACACTAGCACCAGCAAGGCCCTTGATGTTATATGTGCAGATCGATATACTGCATCAGGACCTTGCTGTGCATGCACCGACCCAAGCACTAATGGCATAGCCAAGAGATCTTGGCACAGTAAAAATGTAATCAGCAGTAAAGTGCCATTACAAACATCCCAGAAGTTTGAAATCTAAAACCCGGATGACAGGTTCCCTTTAAGAGACCTGTGAAATAATGACTGTTCTGGCTGTAATCTATCCTTCCCGAAACTCCATGTGCATGTGTTCTGAGTGGGGAGAGGTGAGAAAACGGTTTACAAATCTTTCTGACAGTGGCGTCTCCCCCTGAGAACATAAAGATAAGGCATGATGAAATCCAAGATCCCAATCTTACTTTCCCTTGCCAAAAGTCTCCTCCAAGTATGTTAGACTGTTAACTGTTCCTGCCACAATTGGCGGATTCATACTACAATAAACTAGTATACATGTGCAGCAAAAAATAGCAATAAAATACCACTGGAGCCACGCAAAGCGTCACGCATGGAAGTTTTGTTAACAGGATATGTGTGTTGAAAATTTCAACAGAATCATCAGCACTCAGACATTATGGGAGAATGAACTGTGGGAGACAGACATACAACAACTGGTATCTACAACTTCACATAGAAGAACTAACACAAAGCACACCAGACAGCTCATACAATGCAAGCTAAGAGCTAGTACAGTCATGGCCAAAAGTTTTGAGAATGACACAAATATTAATTTTTACAAAGTCTACTGCTTCACTTTTTCTAATGGCAATTTGCATATACTCCAGAATGTTATAAAGAGTGATCAGCTTAACAGCAATTACTTGCAAAGTCAATATTTGGCTAGAAAATGAAATTTATCCCCCAAAACACATTTCAACATCATTGCAGCCCTGCCTTAAAAGGACCAGCTAACCTCTTTTCAGTGATTGCTCCATTAACACAGGTGTGGGTGTTAATGAGAACATGGCTGGAGATCAATCTGTCATGATTAACTAAGAATGAGACCACTGGACACTTTAAAAGGAGACTGATGATTGGCATCATTGTTTCTCTTCTGTTAACCATGGTTATCTCTAAAGAAACACGTGCAGTCATCATTGCAATGCACAAAAATGGCCTAACAGGGAAGAGTATCGCAGCTAGAAAGTTTGCACCTCAGTCAACAATCTATCGCATCATCAAGAACTTCAAGGAGAGAGGTTCCATTGTTGCCAAAAAGGCTTCAGGGCGCCCAAGAAAGACCAGCAATTGCCAGGACCATCTCTTAAAAGTGTTTCAGCTGCGGGATCGAGCTACCAGCAGTGCAGGGCTTGCTCAGGACTGGCAGCAGGCAGGTGTGAGTGCATCTGCACGCACTGTGAGGTGGAGACTCTTGGAGCAAGGTCTGGTCTCAAGGAGGGCAGCAAAGAAGCCACTTCTCTCCAGAAAAAACATCATGGACAGACTGATATTCTGCAAAAGGTACAGGCAGTGGACTGCTGAGGACTGGGGTAAAGTTATTTTCTCTGATGAATCCCCTTTTCGATTGTTTGGGACATCAGGAAAACGCCTCATTCAGAGAAGATAAGGTGAGCGCTGCCACCAGTCTTGTCTCATGCCAACTGTTAAGTATCCTGAAACCATTCATGTGTGGGGTTGCTTCTCAGCCAAGGGAATCGGCTCTCTCACAGTCTTGCCTAAAAACACAGCCATGAATAAAGAATGGTACCAGAATGTCCTCCAAGAGCAACTTCTCCCAACCCTCCAAGAGCAGTTTGGCGATCAACAATGCCTTTTCCAGCATGATGGAGCACCTTGCCATAAAGCAAAGGTGATAACTAAATGGCTCAGGGAACAAAACATAGAGATTTTGGGTCCATGGCCTGGAAACTCCTCAGATCTTAATCCCATTGACAACTTGTGGTCAATCATCAAGAGACGGGTGGACAAACAAAAACCTAAAAATTCTGACAAAATGAAAGCATTGATTGTGCAAGAATGGACTGCTATCAGTCAGGATTTGGTCCAGAAGTTGATTGAGAGCATGCCAGGGAGAATTGCAGAGGTCCTGAAGAAGAAGGGTCAACACTGCAAATATTGACTTGCTGCATTAAACTCATTCTAACTGTCAATATAGCTTTGTTACTCATATGTTTGCAATTACTATATTCTGTCTGTGATAAAAACATCTGTCAAACACACATAAAAACCAGAGGGAAGCAGATCATGTGAAAATATAATATTTGTGTCATTCTCAAAACTTTTGGCCATGACTGTACAGGGCCATTTTCTGTCTGCTCAATATAGTCGCTCCAGCATAAGCTAGCAGCTGTAGTATACCTAACAAGGTGCACATTGCAGATTATAGGTTTGTGGCTGCTACCTCTGTATATTTGGTCATAAATATGCACACCTATGGTAACCTCTGTATATATGGTCATAGATATGTGCACCTATGATCACCTCTGTATAGGTGTTCATAGATTACACGGTTTAGGTCAGGGCTCTGGCTGGACCAGTCAAGAATGGTCACAGAGTTGTTCTGAAGCCACTCCTTTGTTATTTTAGCTGTGTGTTTAGGGTCATTGTCTTGTTGGAAGGTGAACCATGTTTCCTTCAATTACAACCAGTCGTCCTGTCCCTGCATCTGAAAATCACCCCCATAGCATGATGCTGCCACCACCATGTTTCACTGTTGGGATTGTATTGGCCAGGTGATGAGCAGTGCCTGGTTTTCTCCACAGATACCGCTTAGAATTATCATCAAAAAGTTCTAGCTTCGTCTCATCAGACCAGAGAATCTTATTTCTTATAGTCTGGGAGTCCTTCATATGTTTTTTAGCAAACTCTATGCGGGCTTTCAGATGTCTGGCACTGAGGAGAGGCTTCCGTCAGGCCACTCTGCCATAAATGCCCAACTGGTGGAGCGCTGCAGTGATAGTTGACTTTGTGGAACTTTCTCCCCTCTCCCTACTGCATCTGTGGAGCTCAGCCACAGTGATCTTTGGGTTCTTCTTTACCTCTCTCACCAAGATTCTTCTCCCACAATTGCTCAGTTTGGCTGGACGGCCAGGTCTAGGAAGACTTCTCGCGGTCCCAAACTTCTTCCATTTAAGGATTATGGAGGCCACTGTGCTCTTAGGAACCATGAGTACTGCAGAAATTCTTTTGTAACCTTGGCCAGATCTGTGCCTTGCCACAATTCTGTCTTTGAGCTCCTTGGCCAGTTCCTTTGACCTCATGATTCTCATTTATTCTGACATGCACTGTGAACTGTGAGGTCTTATATAGACAGGTGTAAAGCCCGGGTCTCACATAGCGATACACCAGCGATCCCGACAACGATCAGGATCGTTGGTGTGTCGCTACATGATCACTGCTGAGCTGCCAAACAGGCAGCTCAGGCAGCGATCAGCACAGCGACACTGCGGGTAACATCGCTTAGTTACCCGCAGTGTACGTTGGATACCAGCGCCCTGATGCAGGGAGCTGGTAACCAAGGTACACAACAGGTTTCCAGGCACTGCGCAGTGCCTGGAAACCCGCTGTGTACCTTGGTTACCAGCTCCCTGCATCAGGGCGCTGGTATCCAAGGTACACAGCGGGTTTCCAGGCACAGCCCCGCGCCTGGATACCCGATGTGTACCTTGGTTACCAGCGGATCGCTGGTCTCCCACCTGTCACACGCAGCGATGCGTGCCTGCCAGCGGGAGACCAGCGATCCAAAAAATGTCCAGGACATTCAGCGACGATCAGCGATACCCAGCAGGGGGGCTAATCGTCGCTGAATGTCACACACAGCGATATCGCTGGGGAGATCGCTGTTTAGTCACAAAACTAGTGACTCAGCAGCGATCTTGCTAGCGAGATCGCTGTGTGAGACGGGGGCTTAATCCTTTACAAATCAAGTCTTATCAGTTTAATTAAACACAGCTGGACTCCAATGAAGGAGTAGAACCATCTCAAGGATGATCACAAAGAAATGGACAGCATGTGATGTAAATATGAGTGTCTGAGCAAAGGGTCTGGATACTTATGACCATGTCATATTTCAGTTTTTCTTTTTTAATAAATTTGCAAAAAATTCTACATTTCTGTTTTTTTTCAGTCAAGATGGGGTGCAGAGTGTACATTAACCCCTCTCTGACATTAGACGTACTATCCCGTCCATAAAAACCGTGCCATTTTGACCATGGACGGGATAGTACGTCATAGGCGATTAGCTGCGCTCCCGGAGGGAGCGCAGCTAATCGCCGCCGGGTGTCAGCTGATTATCACAGCTGACACCCGTGACTGTGTGTCAGGAGCGGTCACGGACCGCTCCCGGCACATTAACCTCTTGCACACCGCGATCAAACATGATCGCGGTGTACTGGGGGCACAGGGGAGGATCGCGCAGGGTGGGGGCTCCCTGCGCGCCCCCTGAGACCCTCAGAGCAGCGCGATGTGATCGTGCTGCTCTGAGGGCTTCCTCCCTCCCAGGACCCGGATCCAAGATGGGCTGGGGTCCTGGAGGGAGGCGGCTTCCTCAGTGCCTGCCGAGAGCAGGCATGAGGAAGCGTCCTGCACTGCCTGTCACATCGCTGGTGTGACAGAGTGCTGTGCACACTGTCACACCAGCGATCTGATGAAATACAGTGATGTCCCACCCTGGGACAAAGTAAAAAAGTAAAAAAAAGTAAAAATAAACATGTGTAAAAAAAAATCCAAAATAAATAAAAAAAAAAAAAAAATATTCCCCAATAAATTCATTACTTATTGTAAATAAAAAAAATAAAACAATAAAAGTACACATATATGGTATCGCCGCGTCCGTAACGACCCCCCCTATAAAACTGTCCCACTAGTTAACCCCTTTTGTGAACCCCTTAAAAAATAAAAAATAAAAACGAAGCAAAAAATCAGTGCTTTATCATCATACCGCTGAACAAAAAGTGGAATAACACGCGATCAAAAAGACGGATATAAATAACATGGTACCGCTGAAAACGTCATCTTGTCCCGGAAAAAACGAGCCGTCACACAGCATCATCAGCAAAAAAATAAAAAAGTTATAGCTCGCAGAATAAAGCGATGCAAAAATAATTATTTTTTATATAAAATTGTTTTTATTCTATAAAAGCGCCAAAACATAAAAAAATTATATAAATGAGGTATCGCCATAATCGTACTGACCCGAAGAATAAAACTGCTTTATCGATTTTACCACACGCGGAACAATAAAAACGCCTCACCCAAAGAAATTCATGAATTGCTGATTTTTGTTCATTCTAACCTCCCAAAAATCGAAATAAAAAGCGATCAAAAAATGTCACGTGCTCAAAAATGGTACCAGTAAAAGCGTCACCTCGTCCCGCAAAAACTAAGACCTCACATGACATTGTGGGCCAAAATATGCAAAAATTATAGCTCTCAAAATGTGGCGATGCAAAAAACTACTTTTTGCAATAAAAAGCGTCTTTTAGCGTGACAGCTGCCAATCATAAAAACCGCTATAAATAGTAAATCAAACCCCCTTTATCACCCCCTTAGTTAGGGAAAAATAATAAAATAAAAAAATGTATTTATTTCCATTTTCCCATTAGGGTTAGGGTTAGGGTTTCGGCTAAAGTTAGGGTTAGGGTTGGCGCTAAAGTTAGGATTAGGGTTAGAGTTAGGATTAGGGTTAGGGTTGGGATTAGGGTTGGGACTAGGGTTAGGGGTGTGTTGGGGTTAGGGTTGGAGTTAGAATTGGGGGGTTTCCGCTGTTTAGGCACATCAGGGGCTCTCCAAATGTGACATGGCGTCTGATCTCCATTCCAGCCAATTCTGCGTTGAAAAAGTCAAACGGTGTTCCTTCACTTCTGAGCTCTGCCATGCGTCCAAACAGAGTTTATCCCCACATATGAGGTATCAGCGTACTTTGGACCCCAAGAGTTATTGTGAAATTTGTCCTATTTCTTCTGTTACCCTTGGGAAAATAAAAAACTGGGGGCGAAAATATTATTTTTGTAAAAAAAATAAGATTTTTTTGTTTTTACGGCTGTACATTATAAACTTCTGTGAAGCACTTGGGGCTTCATAGCGCTCACCACACATCTAAATAAGTTCCTTGTGGGGTCTATTTTCCAAAATGGGGTCACTTGTTGGGGATTTCCACTGTTTAGGCGCATCAGGGGCTCTCCAAATGCGACATGACGCCCCAGACCATTCCATCAAAGTCTGCAATCCAAAACGTCACTACTTCCCTTTCCGAGCCCTGACATGCGCCCATACAGTAGTTTTCTCCCACATATTGGGTATCAGCGTACTCAGGACAAATTGGACAACAACTTTTGGGGTCCAATTTCTCCTGTTACCCTTGTGAAAATAAAATATTGGGGGCGAAAAAATCATTTTTGTAAAAAAAAAAAAGGATTTTTTATTTTACGGCTGTGCGTTATAAACTTCTGTGAAGCACTTCGGGGTTCAAAGTGCTCACCACACATCTAGGTAAGTTCCTTGTGGGGTCTATTTTCCAAAATGGGGTCACTTGTGGGGGGTTTCCACTGTTTAGGCGCATCAGGGGCTCTCCAAATGCGACATGACGCCCCCAGACCATTCCATCAAAGTCTGCAATCCAAAACGTCACTACTTCCCTTTCCGAGCCCTGACATGCGCCTATACAGTAGTTTTCTCCCACATATTGGGTATCAGCGTACTCAGTACAAATTGGACAACTTTTGGGGTCCAATTTCTCCTGTTACCCTTGTGAAAATAAAATATTGGGGGCGAAAAAATCATTTTTGTAAAAAAAAAAGGATTTTTTATTTATACGGCTGTGCGTTATAAACTTCTGTGAAGCACTTAGGGGTTCAAAGTGCTCACCACACATCTAGATAAGTTCCTTGTGGGGTCTATTTTCCAAAATGGGGTCACTTGTGGGGGGTTTCCACTGTTTAGGCGTATCAGGGGCTCTCCAAATGCGACATGACGCCCCCAGACCATTCCATCAAAGTCTGCAATCCAAAACGTCACTACTTCCCTTCCGAGCCCTGACGTGCACCCATACAGTAGTTTTCTCCTACATATTGGGTATCAGCGTACTCAGGACAAATTGGACAACAACTTTTGGGTTCCAATTTCTTCTGTTACCCTTGTGAAAATAAAATATTGGGGGCGAAAAAATCATTTTTGTAAAAAAAAAAAAAGGATTTTTTATTTTAAGGCTGTACGTTATAAACTTTAGTGAAACACCTGGGGGTTCAAAGTTCTCACCACACATCTAGATAAGTTCCTTGAGGGGTCTAGTTTCCAAAATGGTGTCATTTGTGGGGGGTTTCCACTGTTTAGGCAGATCAGGAGCTCTCCAAACACGACATGGCGTCCAGCCAATTCTGCGTTGAAAAAGTGAGACGGCGCTCCTTCCCTTCCCAAACTCTGCCATGCACCCAAACAGTGGTATACCCCCACATATGGGGTATCAGTGTACTCAGGACAAATTGCACAATAACTTTTGGAGTCTTGTTACCCTTGGAAAAATAAAAATTCGGGTGAAAAGATCATTTTTGTGGAAAAAATATGATTTTTAAATTTTACGGCTCTACGTTATAAACTTGTGTGAAGCACTTGAGGGTTCAAATTGCTCACCAAAGATCTAGATAAGTTCCTAGGGGGTCTATTTGGTTTGGGGGGTTTCCACTGTTTAGGCACATCAGGGGCTCTCCAAATGCAACATGGCATCCAATCTCAATTCCAGCCAATTTTGGTTGGAAAAAGTCAAATGGTGCTCCTTCCTTCCGAGCTCTGCCGTGCGCCCGAACAGTGGTTCCCCCCACATATGGGGCATCAGCGTACTCAGGACAAATTGGACAACAACTTATGTGGTCCAATTTCTCCTGATACCCTTGGGAAAATAAAAAATTAGTGACTAAAAGATAATTTTTGTGGGAAAAAAATAAGATTTTTTATTTTCATGCCCGGGCATTATAAACTTGTGTGAAGCACTTGGGGGTTCAAAGTGCTCACCAAAGATCTAGATAAGTTCCTTAGGGGGTCCTAGTTTCCAAAATGGGGTCACTTGTGGGGGATTTCCACTGTTTAGGCTCATCTGGGGCACTGCAAACGGAACATGACCCCCATCAACGTCTGCATTCCAAAACGTTACTACTTCCTTTCCAAGCCCTGCCGTGCGCCCAAACAGTTTTCCACCCCCACATATGGGGTATCAGCGTACTCAGGACAAATTGGACAACAACTTTTGGGGTCCAATTTCCTTGGGAAAATTCAAAAATTTAGGACTAAAAAATCATTTTTGTGGAATTTTTTTTTTTTTTTTCACACCCAGGCATTATAAACTTTTGTGAAACACTTAGGGGTTCAAAGTGCTCACAACAGATCTAGATAAGTACCTTAGGGGGTCTAGTTTCCAAAATGGTGTCACTTGTGGGGGGTTTCCACTGTTTAGGCGCATCAGAGGTTCTCCAAGTGCGACATGACGTCCAATCTCAACTCCAGCCAATTTTAGTTTGAAAAAGTCAAACGGCGCTCCTTCCCTTACGAGCTCTGCCGTGTGCCCAAACAGTGGTTTTCCCCTACATATGGGGTATTGGCGTACTCAGGAGAAATTGCATAACAACCTTATCTGTCCATTTTCTCCTTTTACCCTTGTGAAAATAAAAAAAAAGTTTGTAAAAGATCATTTTTGTGGCTAAAAAGTTAAATATTCATTTTTTCCTTCCACGTTGCTTTAGTTCCTGTGAAGCACCTGAAGGGTTAATAAACTTCTTGAATGTGGTTTTGAGTACCTTGAGGGGTGCAGTTTTTAGAATGGTGTCACTTTTGGGTATTTTCTGTCATGTAGACCCCTCAAAGTGACTTCAAATGTGAGGTGGTCCCTAAAAAAAATGGCTTTGTAAATTTTGTTGTAAAAATGAGAAATCGCTGGTCAACTTTTAACCCTTATAACTTCCTAACAAAAAAAATTTTGATTCCAAAATTGTGCTGATGTAAAGTAGACATGTGGGAAATGTTATTTCTTAACTATTTTGTGTTACATATTTCTCTGTTTTAAGGGAATAAAAATTCAAAGTTTGAAAATTGCTAAATTTTCAAAATTTTCGCCATATTTGCGTTTTTTTCAAAAAAAACGCAAGTTATATGGAAGAAATTTTACCACTAACATGAAGTACAATATGTCATGAGAAAACAATCTCAGAATCGCGAAGATCCGTTGAAGCGTTCCGGAGTTATAACCTCATAAAGAGACAGTGGTCAGAATTGTAAAAATTGTCCCGGTCATTAACGTGCAAACCACCCTTGGGGGTGAAGGGGTTAATGAGAAAAAAAATTAACTTTTTAGAATTTACCAAATGGATGAAATTAAACGAAGAGTGAAACATTTAAAGTGGTCTGAATACTTTTCGCACCCACTGTAGATCAGGACAGTTGACTATGAAAAATACATCTGGTCTAGATAGAAAGTGATCTTTATGGTCATTATGAAAGGTTTCACTGTACTATTGGACTTCTAAGAAATAGGTCCATGTTTCATTTGTTTGCAACCTTCGAAAAGGAACCTGAATGAAGACCTACCTCTTCCGACAAGACTATAACCTGCAGTAACCCTCATTCCACCATAGCGCTGCACGACCAGCTCTGCCTTCATCTACTGTATCCACACCCATCCCTTGTAGACTGTAATCCCTCGCGGGCTGGGTCCTGTGCCAGTCAGTGACTTGCATTATTTAAGATTATTGTACTTGTTTTTTATTATGTACACCCCTTTTCACATTTAAAAGTGCCATGGAATAAATGGTGCTATAATAATCATAAATAATAATTTGTTTTCTATAAAATATTACAAATTTATTTTTTTACAGTTTAAATGTTGAGAATATTTATTGGTGTATATAAGACATTTACATGCATACACTGCAATCAATTTAAAATTTGTTTCGAACATTTTATTTTTTATTCCTTGACAATATTTTGTCTATTACGCAGTGTTGAATAAGTGTTTTTAGAAAAACTTAAAAAAGGAGACCCAAAATCCCCAAAAGACGGCCAAAGGCTCAAGCGTTCGTGCTACTGAGATAACTGTTGAAGCTGTTCTGGGTAGTACTTCATCATCGGCAGATCCTCCTGTGAATTCTTATGTTGTAGTAATATGTGAAAAATGATTTCCAACATTTCACAGTAACAAGAAGAAGAGTAGTGCTGAAGAACTTTACTTTAAAAGTCTTACAAACAAAGAGAGGGAACATCACTACAGCCAATTATAGCCATTAAATGATGGCGGACCTTGTAGCCAACATGTTCCCATTGCGGTCTCCATCAGCTAGAGTATTAAAACAAAAACTGTAAAGAACGGAAATCCCCCATTGAAAACTGATTACATTTAATTACGCAGCTGACACAAGTGCCACTTTGTCGTATGGTTCTTGCTAACACTTCTGGAGTGCTTGTTCTTCGGCTTGGAACATCTCCACCAAGAAAATTAACAAGTGACATTTATACCACTTGTTAACTATTTGCTATTATATTGTACATCTCTTATATGTTGCGAAATCACAAGAGTTTAATGTTCAGACTGGGGCACTGTATTTTTTTATTATTTGTTATGCTTACTTATATCACTGCCCCCCTAAAGGGACTCACAATCTCAGTCCCCTATCAGTATTTTATGCTTTGGGATTGTGGGAGGAAAGCAGGGTACCCATAAAAAAAAATCAGGAGTTTTCCGTGTTGGGCTTTGTACTCAGAACCACAGCCACCATGTTCCCCAAGCAGGTAATTTCTTACCGAACTCGTAAGAAATTATAGTAAGGCAGGTTTCACTTCGCATCTGCCTCTATGTTCAGTGGCTCCATCGGTGCTTGAGTTCGCAAACTCCCCGAAAAGGGATTCAGAAGTATGCACCAGTGGGGACATTCACTACAATAATGCAAACGGAGTTCGCAGTGTGCGCGGTTGTACATCATTTTCGGCCATGTATGCCTAATTTAGGTGGGTATCAAGAAGTAGTTGATGTTGTTTACACCTCAAATAGGCACATATATCCGAAAACAATGAACGATAGTGCACACTGCGACTCAGTCTGCATCATTATGGTCAATGACCCGGTCAATGCATACGCCCGAATCCCACATAGCGGGGGTTTGGATGTAAGCCCTCACAAAGCCACTGAATGTAGTGGCAAACGCGCTATGTGAACCCAGCCTGATAGTAATCTCACAATAGGCACACCCTTCAGAAAACACAGTCTGGCAAAACAATGGCAAATAATAAACATGAAATAGTAGTCCATGAATGGAAATGGTGGCAACTTCTTTAAATGAAACTAAAAGCCTTTGTTAAAGTGATTACAAAGGGCTTATACATTGATGATGCATGCTCAGATAGGCAAAAATATCAGATCGGTAGGGGTCTAAAGGTACTGCCACACTAAACAATCCCGCTAGCGATAGCGATAAAGACGCATACTAATGCGATCGCTAGCGGGAGTTTCTATATCGCTAAGTGCGGCTTAGCTTAGCGATATAGTTAACGACGCTATCGCGGTTAGCGATCTTCTTAACGACTTTAGCGGTACAAAAGTACCGCTAAATCGCTAAGAAAAGGTGCCACACTTAGCGATATATACTTACCTGCGGGGCGCCGACGATCTAAATAGGGTCCGGAACGATGTCAGCGACGAGCGAGATCACAGCAGGGGCCTCGTCGCTGACAGATGCCGCACACAACAACATCGCTAACGGGATCGCTAAATAGTGACGTTTTTTAGCGATCCCGTTAGCGATGTTGTTTAGTGTGGCATACCCTTAACACCCAGCATCCCAACTAATCAGCCATTATCTACTCCCACACAGGACTCTAGCAGCGCCATACACCGTGTAGCGGCCATTCTTTGGCACTGCTGTTCAGCTGTAGTGCAGTGAATAAAAGCTACAGTACCCAAGAACAGCTACAACACCAGGGATAAAGCTGTGCTGTCCCAGCTCTGCACACAGATTACATCTGAGCACAGAGGAGTTGGCAAACAGTTGAGCCGGGTACCAAACTCACACCCACCAGGGTGGATAAAAATCAATGAATTTTTAAAAAAAAATAAAAAAAAATCGGATTTTTTTGATTTAAATCTGATTTTTTTTGATTTAAATCTGATTTTTTTCAATAAACTGCTTTTTGAGGAAAATATTTTACCATCCAAAGGTTCTTCCATCATGAGATAAAGCTGAGTTGTTTAACTCAGTAGAATAAAGGCTGTATATGTGTAACATTCACAATGCCATGCTCTTCCAGAGGTTTCTGTAGGATTAGTGGGCAGTTTCTCTCCTATATTATCACAGACGCTCGCTTTACTTACGCAGTTCTCAAAACTGAATTTGACTCCGCAGAGATCCCAGCCTCTTCTTCACGGCAAAAATGTTACAACATGAACAGAGTTGAGAAAAAGACCTTAATCCTATTGTTCTACAAACCTATATGAATACAGAATCAACCCCTTCATTGCCAAGTCCAAGAAGTTAGACAATATGTTTCTGATTGTTTGGAGTGGAATAGATCTGCACAACACAAGAAGAATGTGAATCTAAGTGTGAGGAGGAGGAAGGCAAGCAGACAAGAAAATGAAAGTGAAACTTTGAGCACAATACTGCAGCATAGCCACAGACAGACAAGTCTGGATCTGTTTGTGTGTACATCTGAGGTTTATTACATTCTTTCCTTATAATGGCAGCAGGCCGTAAAAGAGACCCAGTTTGGGAATATTTTAATGAAGCTCCTTCGCCTATCGGTTAGGTAAGAAACTTGATTTAAATCAAGCCTTACTGACTAGTGATTTAAATCGTGATTTAAATCGTGATTTAAATCAGTTTGATTTAAATCAAATCCACCCTGACACCCACTAATCTGATAAACAGTGGCCGTATTTTGGGATAACACAGTCTTTCTAATAATGGTCTCTTCAGTAAACTAGGCGCCTTATCAGTGCTGTCAGGCTCCAGTGGCATTGTTGGCTGCTTTGATTCTTTCTGGCCCGGACAATACAGGATGTTGGACGTGTTGTAACGGATCTTTTCTTATAGGTGTCTTCTTCACAATGGAGTGTAAACCAGGAGACCATCTGAGTTCCTCCACAAGTTTTTTTCTCACTCTGTCACCTCTTGGTTATGGTATCCTACTAGAGGTTTTATTGCCATTGGCACCATGGTCTTGGCTGCTTCAGCTCCTTTGCCTCACACCCAGGACATACTGGAGGAATGGACTGTGACCTGCCTTGGCATTTTGTACACCAATCTTAACAAGGGGCATGCAAGGATAAGATACTCCAGATTCATTAAAAGGTGCATCATATCAGTAGCGTGCGCCATTGTGCACCTCACAAGAAATTGGAGTAACATTTCAGGCGTAATGTATTTTGCCATTTTCAATTAATGTTGGGCATCCATAGCTATATCCTGTTTCATCCCGGCACCTCCCAAGATTCACTAATTTGGTGTAATAATATAGCGTGGCACTACCGTGGAAGGTGCTCAAGTAGGAACCCAACCCAGTGACTATATAAATAAGAACTTGGCACTCAAGCTTTGTAGAAAAGAAAAATAATTTTTATTGCAGTCTAAACCAACGTTTCGGTCCCATCTGGACCTTCATCAAAGTACTGCAGAAAATGAAACAAAGTAAAATCGATATACTATGTTATAGGTAATAAGAAATATATTTGCAAACAAGTGAGGAATCTTTAAACGAAAATTCGAGTATAAATATAATATTATGATGTAATGCCATAAATTTGACACTTTAACATGTAAATTGAACATGTAAGAAACAAAAATAGAATGAAATAAAGTAAAAAACGGAAATAGAGTGAAATAAAGTAAAATTAAATGAGAAAATAAAGAAAAAAGGGCCTACCCGACTGCTTGATGAGTAGGAATCTTATATAAAGATTGAACTATGTCCAAAATGGTATCGTAATGATCTATGGACTAATGGAGTTTATGAATTAATTAATTTGATCACCAAACTCTTAGGAAAAATGCAAAATAACTGAAAAATGTATAAATACAGAAACACTCAGTCTGTGCTGGAATGCAGGGAACATACCTATGGATGAATGAGATCTATACAGGTATCAATAAATGTTATCAGGATGTGACCTGTTTGTGAGACAGGTCACATCCTGATAACATTTATTGATACCCGTATAGATCTCATTCATCCATAGGTATGTTCCCTGCATTCCAGCACAGACTGAGTGTTTCTGTATTTATACATTTTTCAGTTATTTTGCATTTTTCCTAAGAGTTTGGTGATCAAATTAATTTATTCATAAACTCCATTAGTCCATAGATCATTACGATACCATTTTGGACATAGTTCAATCTTTATATAAGATTCCTACTCATCAAGCAGTCGGGTAGGCCCTTTTTTCTTTATTTTCTCATTTAATTTTACTTTATTTCACTCTATTTCCGTTTTTTTACTTTATTTCATTCTATTTTGTTTCTACATGTTCAATTATTACATGATTAAAGAAGTAAATTTATGGAGCATATAACATCATAATTATTATATTTATACTCGAATTTTGAATTAATAATGATTCACTCACTTGTTTGCAAATATATTTCTATTACTATACATAGTATATCGATTTTACTTTGTTTCATTTCTGCAGTACTTTGATGAAGGTCCAGATGGGACCGAAACGTTGGTTTAGACTGCAATAAAAATTATTTTTCTTTTCTACAAAGTTGAGTGCCAAGTTCTCACTAATTTTGGTGGACCTGTTTCTAATTGGCTGTGAAAATGCCAAGAGCCACAAGCTTTTCAGTGTTTTACAGCAGTTTTCTGACAAAAATACTTTGATGAATCACCATATTACGGTAAATGATAGTGTTCTATCCACCAACAGGGGGAGGTAAAGAGCTAACAGTATACTGATTTTACAGAGTTCATTCTATAAGTAGCATGCAGCTAGCTCCTGAGCTCCCTCTAGTGATGACTACGGTAAGCCAGAATTAAAACATTTACATATAACTATGCAATATATCTAAAAAAAAAATATATATATCCAAAATATTAACCAGTGTACAATTTTGCAGCTATTTAGATGAAAACCATTTTTTTTTTTTTTTAATAGTGGAGTAGATATTCACTCTAAGCTTTCCAGAGACGACTATCTTGTGTTGACCCTTTCTGTTCTACTCTGGTGGATGACGGCTCTTTCTGTTTCTAAGTCATTCAAAGGCTTCGTTAATTGCTCTTTCCTCAAAAACTGACTGTGTCCACCACATATTTATGTCACGAGTGCACTATAAAACTGCACAAAATGCATTTATCTCGCACAAAGCTTACAACATCTATAACGTCTAAACACAACATAAGGAAAAGTAGACCTGGAAAGTGCTTTTAAATCAATAGGAAATGCTGCTCATATGGAACAAAGTCATTTGTACATATAATTCAACTGTATTGATTACACGTGCAAATAGAAAGACTGCGCGCTGTTGGAAAGCGGTAACCGCTATGTGCAGTCTGATGGTACAGCGGTGGGTTTCTGTAGTCTAGAAAAGTCTGAGATTCTTGTAATTAAAAATTAATAACATGTTATGGTAATTTCTTGCATTATACCTCCCACATGTCATCACGTTAATTATGAATACTTTCATTATCATTAGCCTAATGATGGACTGATTGGCGCTCTGGGCTGAACCATGTAACTGAGCTTTAAGGAAACCAAACAAATCCCAACAACTTCATCAAGACCTTTACATCAAATAGCTAATTGGTTTTTGTCGAATACTTAGTTAATATTTAGTTTCCATAGTTAATGTTAATAACAAGCTCCAATACATTCACAACATATACACTGATTATGGTAGATATCACGTAGGAAATGAGGCCTAGATAGCAAGAATCAAAGTTCATCCTCCACTACTCATTCCCCTACGTGCGAACAAGAAGGTCATGTACTTCATTCACGGCACAAGAAATTAGAGCAGCCTAATCAAAGGAACATCTCTCCTTATCAATCCCCGATGTGTAAAAACGAGTAGAAGTTTAGAAGCTGTTAATGAGGTTCTCAGCTTCGGACAATCCTTACTTGTAAAAGCTCCAAACACAGTAGACTTGACTATGACTGACCCCACCGATATTGACGAGATCGGCCAACAATCTAATGTGTATATGGCCCCTCAGTGCATATAAGGATCTGACACGTCCTATTTCGGACCGCCCATCCTTTCATTCTCCAGAGATAAGGTGTCACCAGACATGTATGGCAGGGCCTATCTCATTTAGAAAAGAGAAGCGCTCGTTAGAATGGGAGAGACAGATGATTTCTTAAGGGTATGTCACACTAAGCGAGATCGCTAACGAGATCACTACTGCGTCACCATTTATGACGCAGTAGCGATCTCGTTAGCAACTTAGCTGTGTGTAGCAGCGATGTGGCCCCTGCTGAGATGTCGTTGATCGCTTATGAACGTTCTGAGCCGTTTTTTGGTCGTTGGTGTCCCGATGGTGAGCCTGAATCGCTGAGTGTGACACCCTTCATGAACGACTTCACCAGCGTCGCAGGGGGACTAGGTTTTCCCAACGACCGCAGAGGTTGTTATAGAGATCGCTGATGAGATGTGTTTGGAATTACACAGCTAATTCGCTAATGAGATCGCTACTGCGTCATAAATGGTGAGCAATAGCGATCTCGTTAGCTATCTCGCTAGCGATCTTGCTTAGTGTGGCATACCCTTTATTTGATTGGCCCTCTCTATTAACGCAGGAAGCTCTAACCGGGCATACTTCTAGACCAGACAGACACATTTACAAAAACCTTTGGTTTCTACGCTTCTATAGGTCGTATAGTGTTATAGGGCCTCCCCTTATTGATCTCTGTGGTTTATATGTCCATTCATTAGGCATACATTAGTAAATGCAGACTGTTCTGTCAAAGAGATTTAGCTTTATTCCCATTATCATTGTCTAGATCAGGCTTATGTAGACTTCTAGCTTCTTATGTCTCACAATTAAAGTTTACCAAGTTGGTTGTTCTGTCCTCACTATATTAATATCCATCAAACTAACCTCCACTTTTACAAAAAAATATGTTACACAGCAGGTTTTGCTGCGTTTTTGTAGTCTCTTGTACATGACAATATAGTGCCCCCTCCAAAAATCATGCCGCAACTTCCTTAAGGTTTTTGCACTATAAAAGCAGCAAACCCTGATACCTGCTTTTTTGGCTGCATTTTTGAACTTACTCATTGCTTTCTGTGGGTGAAAAAAGAAAGAAGTGAAAGCTGCAGTTGGCAAAAACGAATCAGTTTTCCAAATCAATCAAGAAAAAATGTGCATGAGATTTCCAAAATCTTGTAAAATTTTGCTGGTACTGTAAAACACAGTTTAAAAATTGCATTAAAAAATAAAAATGCAGCAAAAACGCAACATGTGAACACAGCCTTACACGCTTTTGCTGATAACCCACAGTACAGACCACCCAAAGTGTGAATAATGCGCAGATTTTATAATTAGAATACATTCAATATAACAATGATACTCCCTACACTTGAAGAGACGGACTTTGTTCCTTTCACCTGGAATCAACCGCTCTGAAAGCCGCAGAAGTGTGTTCATATGTGACAGATTCTTTTGATGAGAAACGGAAGCACCATAAGGGATGGATCATGGATATCCTAGTGAGGCCGCGTGCACACGATCTGGCAGTAGCAGCGCTTTGGACGCAGAGCATGCTCACTGCCTCCAAAAGCGCTGCTGTCTATTAAAGGCAGGCGAATCCGCATGTGTTCACACCACAAGAGAAACTGACACGCTGCGGTCTGGAAAGACGCACTGCATGTCCGTCTCCGAGGGTGATCTGCAGGTGTCTGTGGACGCAGAGCGGACATGGGATTTCTAGAAATCTCATCCACTATGCTGTAACAGCTGGACACTGCTGGTTGACGCTGCCCAAGTACACTGCGTCAGACCCACAGCAACTCCAGATCGTGTGTACATACTCCTAATTATGCTTCTGTGGGCATAACGGACAACCTGCCTTCATTACTGGTTATGGTAAGACTTTATAATTAGTGATGAGCAAGTATACTCGTTGCTCGGGTGGTCTCCGAGTATTTGGAAGTGCTCGGAGATTTAGTTTGTGTCACCGCAGCTGCATGATTTGCGGCTGCTAGATAGCCTAAATACATATGAGGATTGCCTGTTTGTTAGGGAATCCCCACATGTATTCAGGCTGTCAAATAGCCGCAAATCATGCAGCTACAGCAACAGAAACTAAATCTCAAAGCACTTCCAAATACTCGGAGATCACACGAGCATGCTCGGGAAAAGCCGAGCAACGAGTATACTTGCTCATCATTATTTATGATGGCTTTATTAAAGGGAATGTGTCAGCAGGTCATTGCTATGTAATCTGAGGTCAGAATGAGCTAGGGGATAAAATTCCGTGAATTCAGTGATGTGTCACTTATCAGGCTGTGTGCTGTTACTTACAATTAAGGTTTTATCATCAGGCGATTATCATTGTTGGGACCAGGTCTCATGCACCTGGTCATCCGACTCCGCCCCCTCCTGTCATAAGAAGCTCACTGTATATAGACTATGTACATAGACAGTGTTGTGGGCGAAGATAGCTTTCTGAGCTCTGCTTCATGATATATCCAAGAACTCTGATTAAGTCACAACTACTGTATCCAGTAAACTAAGTGATAAATCACTGGAACCAGGGTCTCTTTTCCTTGCATGACAATGACATTGTGGCTTGTCTTGATGGAGAGGTGTGATCACCTCAAAAAGCGTTGACAAATAAAACTTCATCCATACATCGGGTCTCCTATTGTACTTTGAGATGGAGGTGGATATAAAACCTGCGCTGCCGAGGATCCAAAGTTTGTATTGTTCAAAGATCAAGTAATAATCACACCACAGAATTAAATAAATCAGAATCTATACAGCTACAGTCGGGATTAGTAACAGTAAGGGCATTGGAGAGGTTCCTTTTAAGGTTCACTGTGATTGCCATGAAAACTCATTTGCAGAATGAAGGCTGCCATCTTTGGTATTCTACCTAACGTCAATGGAGCACAGCGCACCAAGTGTAATAAACCTTATGAACAACGTCAGCGTTGTGTTATCGGATACGTCACAGGGACATAAGAGTGGAAATAATAGAATTTTTGAGATAAACACATTTGATCAGCCAGACAACATATCTTTAGTAAAAATGATAAAAAAAAGAGAGAGCTAGATACAATCTTATACCCTGAGCCACAGTGCCTTTCACACACGCAGCCATAAAGATGAAACCTGCACCCCTGGCAATAAGAAGCTCTTTACTACCGACTCTAAGTAAGCGTATTTCAATAAAGCCTCTTTTCTACTAGTTCTAGAAATAACTTGTACTTCTCACTATGCCAAAAACACAGGAGATGAAATTATCGGCAGCGTACAGTCCCTCAGAGACCTCTGTGCAATTTAGGAGTGATTTAGCATGTGCTGTAACCTCAGGAACGTACATCTGATGTTCATACAAACACCACTGCATGACGGGTAAAAAAAATACCGCAGAAACATTTTCGGACACTGAATAAAAACATAATTTTTATATGAGTTTGGAATTTTTGACTGAAAAAATGAAGTATAATGCGGCCACTCGGCTAATCCCCATCTGAATGGCTAATTCCAGCTCCCATGGGAAGGAATGGTCTAGAAGATAAGCTGAAGAGACTGAGGGTAAAAGAGACGCAGTCGCAGACAAATATTTATGGTTTTGTGTGTCGTTATATAACATTGCTTTGCTTAATTACTTATTTGCTTTGCTCATTAAAAAAGGGAAACACGGCATGACCGAAAGCATCGTCCCAGTTATGCTTCTGTAATGTCACCGAGAAAATGATGAAAATAAGAGGCGGCATGATTGCAGGGTCTGACTACACGAGGAGCGTTTGTAGTCTGTTGCCATGAGCACACTAGTCTGATAAGGAGATATAGACAAGAATGAAAACAGTTCATCTTTATGGAGGCATAAAGATGGTAATAAAGGCCTATGCACTCTCTTAGTATTCCCCTATTTCAAACCTTAAAGGGAATATTTCATCAGGCTTTTGCTGTGCAATCAGACAGCAAAATGATGTAGGGGCAGAAACTCTAATTCCAGTGTTGTATCACTTAATTTACTGGGTGCAGCGATTGTTAAAGAATCAGTTTTCTCTGCTGCAGGCGTAGCAGTGCTCAGAATGTTGAGCTGTGCATAACCCCACCCACATTACTGACTGGCAATCAGTGATGCACGTTGAAGGGGTATTCCCATCGTCAAATTCTTATCCCAATATGTAGTAAGTATAATAATATTAGCAAATAACTCCAATTAGAAATGTAGTAAAGTTCTTCAGATTCGCTATGTCGCTAACCCATGTACAGGGCATGGCAGTAGCTTAGGTAGTGCTGCTCTTGTCACTCTCATATCTTTTGACTGCGGCTCACACTGTGTACTGTTCCTTCCTCTCAAAGGAAATCTGTCAGAAGGTTTTTTTGCTAGGTAATCTGAGGGCAGCATGTGGTAGGGGCTGAGACACAGATTTCAGGGATGTGTCACTTATTAGGCTGTGTGCTATTGTTTCAATACAATGAATATTTAATCAACAGGATATTGTAATTGGCTGGACTACAGCTCATGTGATCCCTGGTCCTCCTCAGATACTCTGCTCACTGTCTATAGACAATGTACTCAGTAAGCTGTGGTGTGGGCAGGATCAGCTTTCTGATGAGTGAGTATGCTCGTTGCTCGGGTTTCCCCTAACACAGTGTTCGCCAACTCCAGTCCTCAAGGACCATCAACAGGTCATGATTTCAGGATTTCCTTTGTGTTGCACAGGTGATGCAATTATCAGCTGGGCAATGCTAAGGAAATCCTGAAAACATGACCTGTTGGTGGGCTTTGAAGACTGGAGTTGGGGAACCCTGCCCCAACATGCTCGGGTGGCCTCCAAGTATTTGGAAGTTCTCGGAGATTTAGTTTCCCCGCAGCTGAATGATTTGCGGCTACTAGACAGCCTGAATACATGTGGGGATTGCCTGTTTGTTAGGGAATCCCCACTTGTATTCAGGCTGTCTAGCAGTCACAAATCATGCAGCTGCGGCGACAGGAACTAAATCTCTGAGAACTTCCAAATACTCGGAGGACACCCGAGCGTGATCGGGAAAACCTGAGCAACGAGTATACTCGCTCATCGCTACATTCTACATCTAAAAACTGTGATTGCGTCACAACTACTGTGCCCAGTAAACTAAGTGATACATCATTGCAATCAGGGTCTCTTTTTCTACATTAGGCTGCTATCAGATTAGGTAGCAAAAACCTTGTGACAGATTCCCTTTAATTTAAGGCTACGCTAGCCTTGCTCTGATACTCATGGACTAATATTGAGAATAAAGCAACTGGTAAGTATTTTACTACACACATAATATAAATTACTGATACCTAACCAACTGTAAAATAAAAAAAAATAAAAAAAAAAAACTTTAAAATTAAGTGTTATATTACATTCACATTGGTTCTATAGTAGTTCTAATTTTGCTCATTTTTTTTTTAGTCTATATTTAATTTGTGCAATGTGTAAGAAATCTTTTCCATTTCGTTGCACTTATTAACTAGAATTACACCCAATGTTCAGTAAAGTAGGATTGGCTGACCTGAGCAAAAAATAATATGGCAATGCTATTTTAGCTGGAAAATAAAATTCACACGTTTTATATTCATACAGAATCATTTGGATAAAACCGTAAAAAAAAAAAAAAAAAAAAAAAAATCTTTTATTTTGAAACCGAGCCACTCCGTAAAACACAATACGAATGATTAATTCTAAGACCTTATGGACAGAATGGGCCTAGGAGATAAGCGATGAAAATGGAGGATAAATGAGATGCGGTTTCAAACAGAACATTTCTGGTATGGAGTACCGTACGGTAATGTTGCGCCGTGCGATTAGTTATCTGTTTTCCTTATAAAAAATGATGCAAAATAAAGCATTTACGCTGTAATGCGTTATTGATGTCAGGCAGGGGAGCATGAAAACGTCTATGAGGACGGGTAATTGATGTGTAAATCAGCACCGAATTACTCTGGAATAGAAATGGTCCCTATGAAAATAAGCTTCAGACACCCCACTACACAGAGGACAGCCATCAATGGGACCTGCGAACAAAGATGAGGCTTATTTATTAAAAAAAAGAATGATAATAACTGGCAATTTACACAATTTTCTCTTTCAGTAGCCGCATGCTGTCAGAAATATTTACAAGCCTCCGTTAGATCCCGACATTCACTTATTTGGTCTGCGATGAGTCGCTTGTCGCTCTTCTTTTTCTTTCCTTTTTTTTTTTTGTTTTATTAAAATGCTTAGGGACATTATTATAGATGTTAAGGAAGTGCATGAAAAGGATGTATTCATCTTCTGAAAGCAGACACATGTAAATGACATCAATGATTGTAATTTGGTTAACAATGTGTTTTCAAGGTGCATTTAAATCACTATTATAATCCCCTTGTCATGTCACATTTGCCGTACCAAGAGCGGGAAGATAATGGCTGAAAAAATGCGGCATAACGAGAGTAAACAGGGAGACGATTCTGGCGGAACTGTGCATCAAATTAAAGCAAAGATACACACCATTTTTGTTCTCCTAATGGCCCTAAAGCAGGAATAAATAGCAGACAGCAAACAGCTCCAGGAGGACGAGGCGTGCGTGCCGGATGGAGACGGGAAAAATGACAGTAGGATGCTTCTAAAACTCTTCTGGATAGGACCAAGGAAAAGCGATCGCTAAACGGTCTACAATCAGTAATTACACATAATGGAAGCTGGCTTGTTTAATTTACTCTACCAAGAACCATCTATTGCATAGCGATCAATATTTCTTGTAATTTATCCATCTACAGCTGTGGAGTCGGTAAGCCAAACCTCCGACTCAAACTCCGACTCCTCAATCTCCATGACACAGACTCCGACTCCCTCACACCAGGGCTGTAGAGTCGGGAAGCCAAACCTCCGACTCCAACTCCTAAATTTCCATGACACAGACTCCCTCATACCACTCCGACTCCTCAATTTCCATGACAGACTCCAACTTACTCATACCACTCCGACTCCTCAATTTCCATGACTGACTCCGACTCCCTCATACCAGGGCTGTAGAGTCGGTGAGCCAAACCTCCAACTCCAACTCCTCAATTTCCATGACACCGACTCCAACTCTGACTCCACCAAAATGGACTCCAACTCTGACTCCACAGCCCTGGCTGTTACCCCCTTACCAATTTGTTAATTTAGCGAAGACTCTGATTTCTTACAAGGCTAGCAAAAACGTTTGCAAACTGCAATGCACATCACAACCACTGGGCTGTTAGAGAATTCTCAAGAATTTTCAAAGATGATTAGTTTGAAAATTATTATTACTATTATTTAGAGCCCCAACTAATCATCTTTGAAACTTCTTGAAAATTCTCTGTAACAGCCCAGTGGTTATACTGTGCATTGCAATTTGCAAATAATAAAAATAATAATAGCGTACTCGGTAACATGTTTAATGCGTAACCATCGTTTTAATTTTTGTTTCAGAAATCAATAGTACACACAAACACAATCAATTTAATAATATATCTTATCAGAGAAATCAGCTTCTCTCCACCAGGATTGATCTTTCATTTTTACAATTCCCAGTTCCTGGGTAAAATCTGTATTCAGTGAAGACAGATTGTTACGTTACTGAGATCGGAGATGACAGTTACTACTGATAAGATTCTATGCAGGTGGGAAAGTGGAGGAGGAGGAAGGCGGTCTACTTCTGACTCCTCCTGTCCTCCTCCCTTCCTTTACATATGAGATACTGAATACAGATTTTACCTGTGAATTGAGAATTTTGAGAATGAAAGATCAGTCATGGTGGAGAATAAAGCAGATTTATCTGATAAGATATATTACAACGTATGTAATTTTTTATTGATTTATGAAATAAACATGAAACCAACGCTTACTCTTTAAAGCGGTTGTCCACTCCCTTTATTAATGGGCATGGGGTGGTGGAAAAAATGCTCCATCAACCACTGGTCTACTACTGGGATCAGCTCCAGGCTGATTGATTGTCTGCAGTTTTTGTGTAACGCCCCTGTCAGATGTTGACGCAGCAGATCGGGAGTTGAGCAAAAGCTGCATAAGGAGAAGTGGTATCAGTCTGGAAGGTGAGTGTCAATTTTTTTTTACCTTCTTGTACACATTAATAAGGGGTCTCCAGTAGAAGAAAAATCCTTTAATTTACCCACTGTGCCCTAATTCCCCACGGTTGGTAACCTACCTGCGCTATGCAAGCTTTTCATCGTGACAAGGTGACTTTGGTTCCTTAAGATGTCACTGATAGAGCCAGCACTTGGCCATGAGATACCTATTGAAAAATTGCTACAGTCGTCCCAACAGTGTGTAAAAGGACAAAAAGGAGTGGCAGGGAAGCATGAGAACATCGGCAAGGGATCAGAGTACACATTGCAAACATCGTTCTGTATCAGTATTGAGCCCAAATTTTTACATATAAAGACTGTTGGGGATCCTAATAGACAAATCCCCATGAAAAGAAATGGTTAAATGCTGTCATCTTCTGTAGTCGAAAAACTATTTTAAAAAGATAGTTATCAATTGTAGGAAGAACTGCAAGTCCCTAGGATTGAGAGCCACGCGTACTTTGCCGGTCACCCACTGTGCGATTCTCGACCTAATGCAAAAAAATGTCCAATATTAAGCCAGATAGTCCCATGGTTACATGTCAAAACCTCAAAAGATGTCTTATAATATCAGTTCACATCATGAAAGCTACTTCAGATGTTTTCAAACTGGTATCATCATATAATAACCCCAAAAAATCAAGATAGAATAAATCTCATACATCACACTATAACACGTCACCTACTCTCATAATTGGAGACTACCGCCCCATAAATTTCCTAATTACTACAATCCAACATAAACCAATTGAATTAGCAGTTTAATATGATTATTCAATATTTCATTCATCAGGCTCCAGAAGAAACACACAAAATCCTGTATGTCTAGAACTCGTATTGATTGAAACAAGGAGCCAAACCATTAGGCTACAACACGGGGTTAGGGAAATATATCTGAATTAAGGTCACTTGCCGAGATTAATCATTTTGTATTTTACAGAGTAAATCGGAAATCTACATATTGATTTTACAGTCCTTGAATAAATATCCGGAGGCCAATAGTAAAGATGGCCATGATTAGCCATTCATGAAGAGTCTTGAGTAGGACATGGTAATGCAAATGATATTTAGACTATCTAGAAAAGACAAAAAGAGGCCACACCAGAAGGAGAAATACAGGGGTGCCAAGCCTCCCAAACACCGTTCCTCCAATCTAAAGATAAAAAATGGAGTCAGCGTGCCAATTGAAAAGTAGTAAAAAACTTTCTTTCTAGTAGACAAAAAAAAATGGAGCAGTTCCAGCAAAGTGGTGGTATAGGTGCCATCCCACAGGTTGCAACGCAAACATACGATAGAAATAATAAAAAAAAGCATGAAAAGTGGGCAGCATTTAATTCCATGCAAAAAATTGAGTCTCTTTGGCTTATGTGAACATATGTACATGTTTAGGCACAAGAACAAGTCACAAAGACTCACTTGCTCTTGACTCAAAACGTTACCACTTGTTTTACCATGGAATTTGCTACTGAGCGCTGCCTACTATTCTAGTTTTTTTTTTTAATTGATTTATTTATCTCGTTCATATCAACATATATTTATTTTAATGTATCATCTTATATCTGAAGCTGTGACCAACCTTTCCATTTTATAAATTTTGCCGAGTATTCCAATCTCTTCCAAACCTAGCAAAAACATTTTCAAACTGCAATACGCATCACAACCACTGGGCGATCACTCAGACACATATAGGATAAATAACTCCCAACAGACTAACACAAAATCATGTTTTGTTGTTTTAAGCTGGACATCTAGCCTCACTAATCTTGGGATATACTGAGCCATTAACGCTCTACTAACCTATCCTATTATCATGATAATCTTTTAACAGCAAGAACCAAACTACCTGAACCTGGCAGCCATCCCTTCATCAAAAATAAGCTATCAAGTCTTGATCTTTTATGGAAGGAAGTTTTCTCATAATCTCTGTGAACTATGCTCCATCTTTATAGATCAGACTTTTTTCCCCCTGACATTATCAGCTTTAATGACAACTATATTCAATGATGCGCGCATAAATTCTTTACAAGATTCTCACAATGTCGGAATCCTATTAGCGGCACCTTCTGTCTCAATAAGACATCATATACATTTCCAATGCCCCTCTAATGGTCTCAAAACTTCCACATTTGATCCTTTGACAAGATACAATATCACACACACAAAAGAGAACAAAGGAAGACTCGTCACTTGTGGTCTCTGAAAGAGCTCGCGGCTTTGATTTTTCTCCGATGTTTCTGTACATTGCATTCCAATGCTTACATTTCTTTCCGTTAACGTTAAATCCGCCAATTCCCAAATTTATGACGCATTTATAGCAATAAATATAAAATGTGTTTTATCTTGTGCAATGGCATCTTTTTCACATTGTACAGTCTTAGATTTGGTTTCCTTACTGCTGATTAATGTAGAATTTCTTAAAAAAAAAAAAAATCCAATACATAAGCCATTAGTGGCGGATTAGATGTTGGACCTTTTCCAAAAATAACCTTTCTTTTTATTTAAGGACAAACTTTCACATCTGTAGTAAATTGTGCGTCATGTGACTTCCCATTACAAGTATTGTATTACTTTATCCAGAGCAGTATATTCTTGGCATTTATTGTAAAATACGTACCGTTTAGATATATGAAACACCATTTTAAAGGAGAGATCAATGAGGGGTGAAGGGGCAGCTAGGGATTTTCACATAAGTGATATACTTTAGTAGATACAGTTTAGTTTTATATTGCCTCGTAAAAAAGAGAATTTGACCTTAGGTGACGTGCCTATTAAAGCAGATAAAACCAATTAACGTTCCTTTCTGTGAATACTGTTCCAATTAACACAAACAAAACAAATCATCTATAGAAAACACACGCCAGACCAACGAGTATCAATACCAGTGGAACATAATAAAATTACCTTCTATATAAAAAAAAAATGTGCAAATATTAAACTAAGCCTCATACAAATGGACTTGCCAAGTTAAAGGGCAATTTCCAAAATTGTAAATGAGCCCATATCCTAAGGGGATAGTTTAGTGATCACTGGAGGTCCAAGAGTTTGGCCCTGGAAGGAGAGAGAACTGGCTTCCTCAGCGGCCATAATGAATGGAGAAGTGTGTATGTGCAAACTCCACTCCATAATTTGACAATGGCCACCGAGAAAGTTGCGTGACGAACTTTGGTAGTCCTACAAATAATGAATAGAGGAAACCTGGAATAGGCGAGGAAGAAAGAAAAAAAATTGCGTAATTTTCCGAGACCCATAGTGTCTCCATTTTTTGGGATCTGGGGTTGGGTGAGGGCTTATTTTTTGCGTGCCGAGCTGCCGTTTTTATTTAGTTAATAGATACAATCTTTTGATCGCCCATTATTGCATTTTAATGCAATTTGCAGCAAAAAAAAAAAACGTAATTCTGGCATTTTTACTTTATTTCTCGCTATGCCGTTTAATGATCGGGTTAATTCTTTTTATATTGATAGATTGGGCGATTCTGAATACGACGATACCAATTATGTATTTTTATTGCTTTATTTCGAATGGGGCGAATGGGGGTGATTTAAACTTTTATATTTTTTTATTTTGTAATAATTTAAAAAAAAAATTTCACTTGCTTCAATAGTCTCCATGGGTGACTAGAAGCTGCGATCATCCGATCGCTTGTGCTCTGTGTAGCAGAAATGCTCACTTGCTATGAGCGCCGACCGCTCATGTGACTCGGGTGCCGATGGGCGGGATTAGTGACACGCTTCCCGTAAGCGCGAGAGCGTTAAATGCAGATGTCAGAGATTGAAAGCAGCATTTAACAGGTTAACAACAGTGGATGGATTGCGATTCCACCTGCGGCTGTAAGGAGCACGTCAGCGGTTTAAAACAGATGTCATACGCTGGAAAAGATGTGAAATCTGAGCCGGAGCCCACATCAAAAGGGGTAGACCTGATATGCGCAGTCATCCGAGCACTTTCGCTCATCAATAATCTGGACGCATCCGCTGGTAGTAAGGCTAGTTTCACACTGGCGTTTCACTGACCTGCGTCAGTCTGCACACCGCTGCCGCTAAGCTCCGCCAATGGACACGCCTCCTCTCGGTAGCTCCGCCTATGGGAGAATGACGCTGCATGCGACCTGCACTCCCTATCTTTAGCATTGGGCTCGCAGGCCATGCGCAGTATGCGTTTGCTGGCACCTGCGTCCTTTTGACGATGCGCCGACCTGCACCCAACGCACCAGGTTGCATTTTGGTGCGCTCGGCGCACCGTCAAAAGGACGCATGCGCCGGCAAACGCATACTGCGCACGACCTGTGACCCCAATGCTAAAGATAGGGAGCGCAGGTCACATGCAGCGTCATGCGCCCATAGGCGGAGCTACCGGAGAGAGGCACGGCCGGGGGCAGAGCTTATCGGCGGCGGTGCGCAGACCGACACAGAAATGCTAGTGTGAAACCAAACTAAGAGGCTAGTATCAGCACGTGGCTGGACAATTGACAATTTTATTAAATTATTGTGACGATAAAATGACAACTTGTTTCAAAACCTTCTGCTTTCTTCCCCAGATATAAAAAAAATTGATTGTACAGCTTCAAAACACATCGTGCCTTCCCATAATGTAATAAAGTCAAATGGTGAATTTAGCTTATTTATACCAGCGGATGAGTCCAGATTAGTGATGAGTGATCGTGCTCGGAAGACGTGTTATCCGTGCATGCTCGGGTGTTATCCTAGTATCTTGGGCGTGCTCAGATAATATAGTCGAGTCTCTGCGGCTGCATGTTTTGCGACAGTAGACAGGCGCAAAACATGCGGAGATTGCCAAACAAACAGAAAACCCCGCATGTGTTGCAGCTATCTACCAAACAAAACATGAAACAGCGGAAGCATCAAATAAATGATCTGAGGTCGCCCAAGATACTAGGATAACACCCAAGCATGCACGGATAACACGTCTTCTGAGCACGTTCGCTCATCACTACTAATATATATCATGTAAAGGAAAGAACAGTATATGGCATGTAAGTAAATTGTGACTTTACACTTGTTGCGTAGAGAAAACAGCTTCTCCTAGTTTCTTACTTCTACTGTGAATGTTGCAACCATTTATCAAGTATTCTGATGCATCTCAGGCTCTTCAGAAACCGCTGTAATCACTGTGCAGCATGACATGGAAACTCAAAGGACAATTGGTCTCTTGTGTCATTGATTTACAATGGATGTAACTGTGCAAACAATCAATACTACAGGGTGATTTTTTAAATCTCAAATGGCAAAGTGCTGATCCACTGCCAGCGTATTTCATCACTCGTAATGTTTGATGGTTGCTCAAATAATCACACAGTGTTACTCCAACACTTAAGATCACAGCCTGACATCGCATCCTCCCCACTTAATTACAACACAGCTGAGTTCTGCCAAGGGTGAGTAAACTTAGACTTGAAACTAAGTAGACGAGCTGGAAAAAAATAAGACAGTCAATCAGTTTTACTTAGTAGTAATGACATAGAATATACTGGGTGCAGAAGAATTTACTATGCCGTCTCTATAGCAAGATATAAACAGGATGTTCTTTGGCAATACAAGATAATTGGTTGTCCTAACTGTTTATACATGATTAGATTAAAAGCACCAGATAGTTCATGTTTCCATATTTTATTACACCAAAGGGCTGAGCTGCACAAAGTCTATGCCATACACTTAAAATACATAACAAGCATATAAATATTCCAAGTAGGTCTTTAGTTTTCTCATGCCCTAAACTTACAGGGGTTGTCCACTAATAGGAGAAACTCCTTTAAGATTAAAATGTTTGGCGCAGATAAAATAATAAGGCCGGGATCACACATGCGAGAAACTCGCACAAATCTCGTGCAAGTCTCTCGAATGAATACCCGGAGCTGACCCTGGTACTCGGACCGGGGCATGCGGCTGCCGCCAGCACTCGGACCGGAGCATGCAGATGCATGTATTTCTATGCAGCCGCACGCTCCGGTCCGAGTGCCGGCGGCAGCGCCGGGTGTTCATGCGAGAGACTCGCACGAGAATCATGTAAGTTTCTCGCATGTGTGATCCTGGCCTAAAGCCTATACTCACCTCTCGTGCCAGCAGTCGCTCTCCATCGGGGCTCTCGTGCGCTGTTGTGCCACATGACGATAGCACCCAATAACAAGGAGTTGTCCGAGTAGTAGACAACTTCTTTCAATGTAAGACCAACTCAAGTGAAGCTGTTAGATCTTATCCAACACACCCCCCCAAAAAATAAATATGCCGTATGTGACAACTGGCAGACAATATAGCAAACAATAGGTTATCGCTTCTGGATAGGGTGCAGGAACTTGATCTCCAGTTATTATATATTATGCAGACTTATATGGCGCCATCATATTCCACAGTGCTTTGCAGATGTTGTCATCGCTGTCCCCATTGGGGCTTAGAATCTAAATTCCCTTTTGATATGTGCTTGGAATGTGGGAAAAAATCCAAGCAAACACGAGGAGACCATACAAACTCCTAACAGATATTGCCCTTGGTGAGACTTCCACCAGCACCCAGCGCTGCAAAGTAACAGGGCTAACCACTGAGGAACTGTGCCGTAATGCATTTTTTTAAAAATATATGAAAATGAAAAGATAATTCATACATATATGTATATATTAAGATGTTTTGCATATATTATATACACCTATATGTGATATAATATTCATATATTAGTTTACCTTTAAATACAGCATTATTGTCTTGAAACTAGAGTTGAGCGATACTTTCCGATATCCAAATGTATCGGAATCGGAATGGTATCGCCGATACCATTAAAATATCGGCGATACCCGATACCGATACCGGAAATCCAATGTAAGTCTATGGGAACAAAATATCGTAACTAAAAAAACCCCATTCTTTCCTTGCAAACACTAAATATACACACATAGAATACATATATATATATATATATATATATACACACATCATTGTGACATATATATATACATATATTTATAGTTTATACACTTCTGCATAGTAAAATAGCCTCTGATTCAATTGCCGGGTAAAGCCGGCTTCTGTGAAAAGACAGAAGCACCCGACATGAAATGACACTTGGTGTACATAGGGTTAACCATGTCTTTTCATGTAGTTTGATATCTGATTTGCACAAACAATTACATGAGTGGCTGTGTGCAAAATTTCACACCTGTATGGGTTAATTAAAGGTGTAAATTCGTTGTAAAAAAAAACGGACTTTTTTGCTACGAATTTACACCTTTAATTAACCCCTACAGGTGTGAAATTTTGCACACTTACACTCATGTAATTGTGCAAATCAGATATCAAACTACATGAAAATACATGGTTAACTCTATGTAAACCAAGTGTCATTTCATGTCGGGTTCTGCATTTTCACAAAAGCCGGCAATTGAATTAGCGTCTATTATACTATGTAGAAGTGTATGAACTATAAATATAAATATATATATATATGTGTCACAAATTCAATGACATGTATATATATATATGAGGTGTAAAATTGCTGAAAAAAAATGCGTGGGCTCCCGCCCTATTTTCGCAACCAGACAGACAAAGCCAGTGAGTGGGGGCAGATAATAGCCCAGAGAGGGACCATTATTTTTGCCCCCCCCCCCTGGCTACTAACATCTGCCCCCAGACACCCCAGGAAAGACAAATCTAAAATTAGATTCGCCCTTTCTGGCACTTTGCCCGTCTATTCCCATTGCCCTGTAGCGGTGGCGAATGGGTTAATATGGGGTTAAAGCCACCTTGCTATTGAAAGGTGACCTTAAGCCAGGTTAATAATTGAGAGCTGTCAATTAGACAACTATCAATTATTAATCCTATTGCATGAAATAAAAATAAAACACACACACTTTAATTAAAAATCATTTTAATGAAATAAAGACACATGTTTTTGACCATCTTTTATTTTACTGCAAAAACCATTTCCTGTAATAAAAATAAAATAAAAAAGCAAAATTATTCTTACCTATCCCATGCACAGTCAGGTCCCACAGTGTAATCCTTCAGAAAGGGTTAATGTTTACTGCAGGGACCGCAGCTAATGCTGCAGCCTCACAGTAAACCCCCAAATGAATGAGTTCCTCTCCTGGCTGACAGGAGAGTAAAGGCTGGGTCTCACATAACGATACACCAGCGATCCCGACAACGATATGCACTTGTCAGGATCGCTGGTGTATCGCTACATGATCGCTGCTGAGCTGCCAAACAGGCAGCTCAGGCAGCGATCTGGGACAGCGACACTGCGGGTAACATCGCTTAAGGGCACGTCTCACATAGCGATATCGCTACCGAGATCGCTGCTGAGTCACTAGTTTTGTGACGCAGCAGCGAGCTCACCAGCGATATCGCTGTGTGTGACATTCAGCGACGATCAGCCCGCCTGCCGGGTATCGCTGATCGTCGCTGAAATGTCAGGACCTTTTTTTTGATCGCTGGTTTCCCGCTGACAGGCACGCATCGCTGCGTGTGACAGGCGGGAGACCAGCGATCCGCTGGTAACCAAGGTACACAGCGGGTTTCCAGGCGCGGGGCTGTGCCTAGAAACCCGCTGTGTACCTTGGATACCAGCGCCCTGATGCAGGAGAGCTGGTATCCAAGGTACACAGCGGGTTTCCAGGCACCGCACAGCGCTTGGAAACCCGCTGTGTACCTTGGATACCAGCTCCCTGCATCAGGGCGCTGGTATCCAAGGTACACTGCGGGTAACTAAGCGATGTTACCCGCAGTGTCGCTGTCCCAGATCGCTGCCTGAGCTGCCTGTTTGGCAGCTCAGCAGCGATCATGTAGCGATACACCAGCGATCCTGACAAGTGCATATCGTTGTCAGGATCGCTGGTGTATCATTATGTGAGACCCAGCCTTTAGTTACCCGCAGTGTACGTTGGATACCAGCGCCCTGATGCAGGGAGCTGGTAACCAAGGTACACAGCGGGTTTCCAAGCGCTGCGCGGTGCCTGGAAACCCGCTGTGTACCTTGGATACCAGCTCCCTGCATCAGGGCGCTGGTATCCAAGGTACACAGCGGGTTTCTAGGCACAGCCCCGCGCCTGGAAACCCGCTGTGTACCTTGGTTACCAGCGAATCGCTGGTCTCCCGCCTGTCACACGCAGCGATGCGTGCCTGTCAGCGGGAAACCAGCGATCAAAAAAAGGTCCTGACATTTCAGCGACGATCAGCGATACCCGGCAGGGGGGCTGATCGTCGCTGAATGTCACACACAGCGATATCGCTGGTGAGCTCGCTGCTGCGTCACAAAACTAGTGACTCAGCAGCGATCTCGGTAGCGATATCGCTATGTGAGACGGGCCCTTAAGTGGAAAGCTTAATTGATTGCTTTCCACTTTCACTTCAGGTCAGCCAGGGACACAATCAGTGACGTCAGAGGGAACTGATTAACAAAAATAGGGGTTCCCTTCGAAAAAAAATGGCGTGGGGTCCCCCCTATTTTTGTTAACCAGCCAGATGAAGCAGACCGCTGAGGCCTGGATTTTCAGGCTGTTAAGGAGCCAAGATCCATGGACCTTGCCAGCCTGATAATACCAGGCCACAGCAGTCTGCATATCTTGGCTGATTAACAAAAATAGGGGATCCCCTCAAAAAAAATTGGCGTGGGGTCCCCCCTATTTTTGTTAACCAGCCAGATGAAGCAGACCGCTGAGGCCTGGATTTTCAGGCTGTTAAGGAGCCAAGATCCATGGACCTTGCCAGCCTGATAATACCAGGCCACAGCAGTCTGCATATCCTGGCTGATTAACAAAAATAGGGGATCCCCTCAAAAAAAATTGGCGTGGGGTCCCCCCTATTTTTGTTAACCAGCCAGATGAAGCAGACCGCTGAGGCCTGGATTTTCAGGCTGTTAAGGAGCCAAGATCCATGGACCTTGCCAGCCTGATAATACCAGGCCACAGCAGTCTGCATATCTTGGCTGATTAACAAAAATAGGGGATCCCCTCGAAAAAAATTAGCGTGGGGTCCCCTATTTTTGTTAACCAGCCAAGTAAAATGCAGACTGCTGCGGCCTGGTATTAAAAGACTGTCAAGGCCCATGGATTTTGGCCCTCAACAGCCTGATAATACCAGGCTACAGCAGCCCCACATTTGGCGCATCAAAAGATGTGCCAATTGTGGCACTTTACCCGGCTCTTCCCACTTGCCCTGTAGCGGTGGCAAGTGGGGTAATAAGGGGTTAATGTCACCGTTGATTGCACGGTGACAATAAGCCCGGTTAATAATGGAGAGGCGTCAATAAGACACCGATCCATTATTAATCCCAAAGTTTTTAAATGTTTAAAAAAAAGACACAGCAAGAAAAAAAGTCTTTTAATGAAATAAAAGAGACAACACAGTTTTCATTTCTTTTATTACTCTCTCATTCCTGCGACGCCATCGATCTCCTGTAAAAAAATAAAAAAAACAAACCAACAGTATACCACCTGTCCGACGCAGTCCATAGTAACGACTGTCCCACGACGATCCAGCTCTGCTACATCGGAATGACAGGCAGAGCCTGACATCCCGGCGCAGCACAGCTGCTTACCAGCTTCCCCGGCGGTGACGTCATCGGACTGCTTTACGGCCGCGATTACCCAGCAGTCACTGCAGTTATCGCGAGAAACTGCATGTGACCGCCAGGGAGAAGAGGATGGCGGCCATTAAGCAGTCCGGGATGTGACCGCCGGAGATCTTCTGCCGGGTAAGTGCCGCTGACTCCTGACAGACCCGACCGACGGACACTGACAGTGACACACAAAAAAAAAGGTAGCACACTGTACCCCTATAGCTTGCAAACACGAAATATGAAAAATATGAAAAATGAATTGCATCATTACCTTAGAAATATGAAAAATTGAGAAGTCTTAGCGCATAAGATGGCCAAATTATGTGAGCCTGATAGCCACGTCAAGGCTCTTCTCGTATATCAGGTCCTAACTAATGCCTATCCTCGCTTAGAAAAGTCTGTCTGCATGGGAACATATGAATCCTCTCTCCAGACTAAAATCTACATCTCTGTGGAGGGGTGATGAACCTGTTGTAATTAAAAAGCCTGTGACCACCAGGTGGAGTGCTCAGGTAGAAGGTAAATGAATACATATCAAAAAACTGACCGGCACATCCAAACATAGATTCAGTGTGAACAGGTGCTAAACCTAGAGTCACCAACTCATATACATACAAGAAAAAAAGGTAGCACACTGTAGCGCTATAGCTTGCAAACACGAAATATGAAAAATGAATTGCATAATTACCTTAGAAATATGAAAAATTGAGAAGTCTTAGCGCATAAGATGGCCAAATTATGTGAGCCTGATAGCCACGTCAAGGCTCTTCTCGTATATCAGGTCCTAACTAATGCCTATCCTCGCTTAGAAAAGTCTGTCTGCATGGGAACATATGAATCCTCTCTCCAGACTAAAATCTACATCTCTGTGGAGGGGTGATGAACCTGTTGTAATTAAAAAGCCTGTGACCACCAGGTGGAGTGCTCAGGTAGAAGGTAAATGAATACATATCAAAAAACTGACCGGCACATCCAAACATAGATTCAGTGTGAACAGGTGCTAAACCTAGAGTCACCAACTCATATACATATGTGTCGACCCGCCACCACAATTGTGGGTTACCAGGGCAATGGGGTACTCAGAGCCGAGCCCGTAGAAGTCTATGGGAATTTTGTCACAGGTAGCTGTGGCTCGGTCTGTGGCCCGGGCGGTCTGGCGTATGTTGGGGATATATTTACAGGGGATAGGTTTATATACAGTTCGTGACGCCACCTGTAGTATTCTGGTAATATGTACCAGCGCTGCTGTAGATCTCTGAGGGGATGGTGATGCAGCTAGATGTCGGGTCCCCTACAGGTGGGACTCTTCCCTCAAAGTCTATGAAGTTAGTGAAGTCGGGTGCAGGTAAATAACACAGTCTCACACGGTCAGCGTCTTTCCATACCTTTACTTGTAAGATGTTCAGGCAGGTCCCAGGGAGGCTGATCCAAGGAGAGTGTATCTTGAGACAGCAGCTGGACAAGTTAGGGGCCTCCTTTACTTCCAATACAATGAGTACAACCAGCCTGAAGCGTAGTTCCCTCAATATCTCCAGCTAATCTATAGCTGTACCGCCCAGTCAGCTTTGTGTTAGGAGCCTTCCTGCGAAGAAGCTGAATTCTTATCTTGTCGTGCACTGACTCAAAGTCTTCACTTCCCCTGACCCCAGTTACGTACTGACTATAAGGGGCTTGTTTGCCGCGACCTAAGGTCCGGTAAATTCCTGGTTTTCTTATCACTATGCCTGAAACAGTAGTGATCCTTCGGTCCCCAGTGACCGGTAGCAATGTGCAGGACTTCTTCAATCCGTAAGCACTATTCCAATAAACCACTGTGCCTTTCGCCTTGTCCTCGCTGGTAACATAAGCACTCACACTAGCCAAGGGTCGAGCAGTCACTTCTTTCTTTTCCTTCACTTCAAAGTTAGTTACAGATGCTCAGTTATCAATAGGCAGGAGCACGTCTCTGAACCTGATACCGTCCTTTAGACAGGATACTGAAGACTTTCTGCACTAAACTTCTTCTTTCCTTCCAGTGTATGCTGATGGGGTACAGCTCTGACTAGGCTAAGGTGAATTAAAGCACCTATACTAGACTCCACTTTCCGAACTGATGATAGAGCAATCTGGACTGCTTCCTCCCTCCAGACGTCTTCTCTCTCTGAAGTCAGGAACTAAACTCCAGACGTCTTCTCTGTCCGAAGACAGGAACTAGACTCACTAAATCACTCCAACACATACCACCTTGACCACTCCCTCAAGAGTAAACTCCACTACCCTAAGGGTGTGTCTAGTATATGTTGAGTGAATGAATATTTAGCATTAAACTGCTGTCTCGCCACACACTCTCCAGGGTACTGCGTGTGCCTAACACCAGGGCTACACATTCCCCCATGGTAAAAGACAGCACTCCCGGGCTGTAAAATACAAAAGAGACATTTTGTTTATGCAATAAACATTAAACAATAACTTCTTCCCATCCGGGAGGTGAGAATATCTTGAACGTTGCGAACAATAACATTTTACATATAGAAATACAAAAAGTATTAAATAGCATTCAATAAATATACAACATACTTGTGAAGGACCCGCACCAAACCTTCAACGTAGGTCCTGGGTGGGCTGCAGGACATCCAAATGCAGACCTCACTCAGTGCCACACCACACGGGTTTTGTTTTCAGAGGTAGTTGTACTGGTTTATGTAAAACCAAGATAAGGCACCGAAGCGCAACTATTTACAAGTAAGTTCTGGGTTGGCACAGTCCTCAACCTCAAAGTCCATTGTAAAACCAAAGACATATTATATCAAATCACATAATACGAAAGTGCAACTTTTCTGGTTACTGTTTATCATTTACCCAGCCGGGCATTCTACAGTTAGAAATATATATATTCACTATATAATTTGTGCAAAACTTTATAAAACATTTCAAACTTTTTTTTTACTTTTGGGTAGACCCGATAGGGATCTCACCACTTTTTCCTCACTATCTATTCATTCTCTGCAAATACACTTTCCACCCCGGGGGCTGGAACAATGCAATGGGCCCTAGATCCCAGGACTAGCAAATCATGTGCTGCGATTAGGGTCTGGGTCGCCACAGTTCTGGTGCGAACCTCTAGGGGCGCAACGGGTACATTTTCTTCACGTGACACCGATTGCGTTTCAATCACAGTTAAGGATATGGACCGCGTCATAGATTGCGATTTAGACTGGGTCGCTTGTTGCGATGTAGAGGTGGCTTTAATTTGCGATGAAATCTGGGTCGCTAGTTGCGATGAATTTGCAGGGGGCGATGCTGGGGCACGGCCGGATTCTGCTTGAGCTGGAGACGGGGACGCTGCGGTAATGGTGACGGTACCTGCGTCTGGGACGGGGTCACGGACGATGGTGACGTTAAGGGCATACCATCCCTTCATTCCCCAGTGCCGCGTATATGTGACGATGTCTCCATTTACTAAGTCCCTCCCGGGATGGCCTTGCGGTAGGTGGGATTCTACATCACGCCTGCTGACAAAGACCCCTGGGTAGAGGCCCGGTTCACGGATAAAGCCCCAGCCCTTCCGGAGCTGGAACTCAGTCACACACCCCTGCCGCCGCGGTTCCCTCAGGGTACCTTTATCTCTCCGGACACTCTCTTTGTCCGCGATCAGCTCTGCATATTGTCGCTGACGGTTCCTCTGAGTTTCCCGCTCTTCCTCCTGCTGGCGTTTCTTCTTCTCCTCACGACTCTGCCATTCCTGTTCCCACTGGGCGGTATAGGCGACGTCATCCAGGCGCGCCATTTCGTCCCAGTCCACATCTGGTAGTGACGGACAGGACCCCTCCGGTGTCCCTGCCGGGGACCGATCATCTGCTGCGGCCTCCTGGCCGGGCGGGCGTTCCGGGACTGGCTGAACCTCCTCAACCTCCTTCGCTTCCACCGCTTCACCGGTGGGATCGGGATCGGTACTTTCGGGGGCAGCCTCCGGTTGCTCCTTCGCCTTGGGCAGCAGACTCTTCGGTATCTGGAATCGTGGGGGGTCGTTGAGGGGAGAGATCACCGTGTCCCACAGCCTCCGCTGCTCCAGGGTACGCCGGCGTCTCTCGATCTCTTCAAATCCAGGTTGGTCCTGGACCATCTTCTTCAGGCGTGCATTTTCCTCTCGAATCTCTAGCAACGCCTGCTGCAGGTGCAGGATCACGGATAACTCCGGTGTTGGTGGCAGCTTGGCTGGGGCACGGGGCCTGCCTTCCTCCGCTTCCCAGCTCGGCTGCACACGTCCTGCTTCCATGATGTTCCAGAAGATTCTTTCTTCTTCCTGCGGAGACATCCGGTCTCTTCCGTGGAGGTGGGGTTTGCGTCTCCTCCTCCTCGCAGGGAAGGTGAAGAGGAGGCGGACCTCCTTTGCTGTAGGGCAGGATCGCATGTTGTAATAGCACTTTGAGAGGGCAGGCATTTTCTTTGCGCCACAGGGGGGTAGACGCCCACGAAGGTACGCCCACCTTCTTCTCCAGCGCCTGAGGGCGCGAATATGGCGACAAAAATGGCGATTTTGGCGCCAAAAGTGCAAACAGTCCTTTTTCACAAAAACAATTCCTTAGGCACACAGGGCTCGCAATTCTGCGAGTTTCGCATCCTGTTCGTGACGCCAAAGTTGTGTCGACCCGCCACCACAATTGTGGGTTACCAGGGCAATGGGGTACTCAGAGCCGAGCCCGTAGAAGTCTATGGGAATTTTGTCACAGGTAGCTGTGGCTCGGTCTGTGGCCCGGGCGGTCTGGCGTATGTTGGGGATATATTTACAGGGGATAGGTTTATATACAGTTCGTGACGCCACCTGTAGTATTCTGGTAATATGTACCAGCGCTGCTGTAGATCTCTGAGGGGATGGTGATGCAGCTAGATGTCGGGTCCCCTACAGGTGGGACTCTTCCCTCAAAGTCTATGAAGTTAGTGAAGTCGGGTGCAGGTAAATAACACAGTCTCACACGGTCAGCGTCTTTCCATACCTTTACTTGTAAGATGTTCAGGCAGGTCCCAGGGAGGCTGATCCAAGGAGAGTGTATCTTGAGACAGCAGCTGGACAAGTTAGGGGCCTCCTTTACTTCCAATACAATGAGTACAACCAGCCTGAAGCGTAGTTCCCTCAATATCTCCAGCTAATCTATAGCTGTACCGCCCAGTCAGCTTTGTGTTAGGAGCCTTCCTGCGAAGAAGCTGAATTCTTATCTTGTCGTGCACTGACTCAAAGTCTTCACTTCCCCTGACCCCAGTTACGTACTGACTATAAGGGGCTTGTTTGCCGCGACCTAAGGTCCGGTAAATTCCTGGTTTTCTTATCACTATGCCTGAAACAGTAGTGATCCTTCGGTCCCCAGTGACCGGTAGCAATGTGCAGGACTTCTTCAATCCGTAAGCACTATTCCAATAAACCACTGTGCCTTTCGCCTTGTCCTCGCTGGTAACATAAGCACTCACACTAGCCAAGGGTCGAGCAGTCACTTCTTTCTTTTCCTTCACTTCAAAGTTAGTTACAGATGCTCAGTTATCAATAGGCAGGAGCACGTCTCTGAACCTGATACCGTCCTTTAGACAGGATACTGAAGACTTTCTGCACTAAACTTCTTCTTTCCTTCCAGTGTATGCTGATGGGGTACAGCTCTGACTAGGCTAAGGTGAATTAAAGCACCTATACTAGACTCCACTTTCCGAACTGATGATAGAGCAATCTGGACTGCTTCCTCCCTCCAGACGTCTTCTCTCTCTGAAGTCAGGAACTAAACTCCAGACGTCTTCTCTGTCCGAAGACAGGAACTAGACTCACTAAATCACTCCAACACATACCACCTTGACCACTCCCTCAAGAGTAAACTCCACTACCCTAAGGGTGTGTCTAGTATATGTTGAGTGAATGAATATTTAGCATTAAACTGCTGTCTCGCCACACACTCTCCAGGGTACTGCGTGTGCCTAACACCAGGGCTACACACATACAAGAAAAAAAAGGTAGCACACTGTAGCGCTATAGCTTGCAAACACGAAATATGAAAAATATGAAAAATGAATTGCATCATTACCTTAGAAATATGAAAAATTGAGAAGTCTTAGCGCATAAGATGGCCAAATTATGTGAGCCTGATAGCCACGTCAAGGCTCTTCTCGTATATCAGGTCCTAACTAATGCCTATCCTCGCTGACAGTGACAGTGACATTCCGATTCCGGTATCCGATATGACGAAAATATCGGTACTCGGAATCGGAATTCCGATACAGCCAATATCGGCCGATACCCGATATTTGCAGTATCGGAATGCTCAACACTACTTGAAACTGTTTAATAATTAGAAAATAGCTGTTCTACAACCTCTTGTAAAAATTAAGCCATTCTAAGAGATCATACATGCCAGAAAATGGTCAACAGGGAGACACATAAAAAGTCTGATTCCCAGACAATTACACCCGCAGTATAATCACAAGATTATTATAGATAGGGTGTTGAGGTCAATAAAATGCAACATACCTCTCATATTCAAAAGTACATAACAATATTTCTGCAGAAAAAGCCATGACAGAACATAAAGCCTAAAAAGGACTTGTCACCAGGAGACAAAAGTGTCCACTTTTTGCTCTTATTTTATTACCGTTACTGACTTTTTAAAATTTACATTATTGTTCCTGAGATTTGGGTCCTTTTATTTAGTGATGACTGTTATGATCATTATAAAATCGGCGTGGTTTACATGGTAGTCATTATGCAGATTAGCCTAAAGACACACCCCAGAGGATCATGTGAGTTAAAACCCCTTGTTAAAGACCATAAATGTTAGCACTACAAAAGAGGTCCATATCTCTAGAACTGTAGGTCAGATTAAAACAAAAAAAAACCAGAACATTAGTGGAGCAATATTAATAAGTATAAAAACTGATTCCTTTTGACCTGCTGACAGGTCCTCTTTACAGAAGATCAGATAAACGTCTCAAATATCTTTGAGTTGGCCATCAATAATCCTAATTCATCCCTGACTCTTGACATAACAAATTACAACAAAGAAGTTTAGTACGTATGATCCATGGTTGGTGTTAAACAGGCTACAGGACATTAAAAACCACTGTGAATCAGTCACTGAAAATTGGTCCTGGTAGGAGCTCATGGACTATATTAATATCTTCTGACTCAGATTTACCATTTGTTAGGAGAACAGATTTATACATATTTCTTCTTTAAAAAAAGTGATAAAAATTAAAAAATGTTTGATTTTGATATTATAATGTGTTTAAATGTCTAGTAAAAATATTCCTGTAAGAATATATCCTACACACACACTTGTATTGTTACATTTCAAAGCACAACAATGAGTTCACATACTATTGAAATAAACCTGACCTTTTATCACCGCCGCTGAATCTAGATATCCAGCCCCGACAATGTATCTGCCAGAGCAGATTTCAGCTTTTTTCAGTGAAGTGTAGCTGTTGACACAGGCACTAAGAGCGTGATCCCGCTTCTCTGTATGCAGTCGTCTCAATGCTCATTTCCGATGTATAATACTGTGCTGCTTCAGTTAATATTAGGTAAGTTATAAAATCCATAAATATTATATTTTCCGAAGAGTCGGATCAGAATGTCTATTGTTACACTACCTGTAAGACTAGATTTACATCTACTCTAGGCTTAGAATATATTGGCCCTACCACTCCATATGACCACACTGCAAACCACACCTCCTATGCAAATGAGATTCAAAACACCCGATAGCTCCGCCCCTGGCGGCCAACAAAAGGCAAATCTATTGGGTAACTTCTGGACGGACGATGTATTTTACAAACGTAACATAAAAAGGGTTACAAAAGAGCGAACAAAAAATATATCTGAAATTATTTCCACCTTGGCGACACATTTTTATTAGTATCTATATAATTACTTAAAGGCATATTGCCACAATATTTCTAGGGCAGGCTATGCCAAAACATTAATATTAGCCCTATACAAATGAAAAAAAGGCACTACATCAAAGTTCTTTTGTTTTTTCGCCAGTGTGCAGTGCACCATAAGCAGCAATCTAGTAAATGGCGCTGCAAGAATTCTGATATAGGGAAAAACTGTAGAAAAGCCAAATCATCTAACTAGAATTACAATCCCTTTATTTAAAGAAGTACACCCATATGTATTTTTTTTTATTAAATGTGCATGTAGTGAGTGTAGTGTGAGTGTGTTAATAAACCCACCTATCGCCCCTCTCCAGAGTTTAGTGCCGATGTTCGGCTTTACTTCTGCGTGACGTAACAGCAATTGCAACTAGCTGGCGCACTTTATGTCCTTGGCGTGAGTCAAAAGGCTCTTTTACAATGAAAGCCTTTGTAGCCTCGTTCTGACGTTCCTAAGGCTTACATTGTAAAAAGCCACACCAGTGAGTCTACAGACCGGTGACGTCATTGAGGAGAGGAGCAGAACGGAGCTGGATCCTGGAGACAGCAGCGATGGGTGAGTATATTAATACACTAATCCTATATTACATGCATATACACACATCTAATAATAACATATACATGGGAGTGCTTCTTTACGCAAATGGGAGATAAACTGCAGTACTCTGCAGCGGCTACTACACAATGTCAGAACCCCACTGATCTCATAGTGACGTATCCCTAGATTAGGTCATCCATATGTAGACTTTAACAACTTCTTGAGCCTACATACTAACTTGTTAAAGGTATACTCGTACTAGAGCTACTGCCTATTTTTGAGTTTGTTCCATAATTATCAAGACAACACTAATAATTATACCTCCCAGCACCATCCATTATTGATCATACACTGACAGCATGCAGGCCACTCACTGTTAGCTTAATATTCCACCTGGGATAGAAAGGAACTCTTTGAATCTCTTTAAAAAAAAGTTTGCATGTGAGCTAAAATATTTCGCAAAAGAAATAACTAATGACAGGACAAGCTGAAAGCTGGACAGAAAGTAGAGAGACTATACAGAACACAAAGAATGGCTGACCTAATGATACGCACTCCCTCTGCCTCTGCTTCTCTATAAAAAGAATATTCTAGACGTTATCCGGGATGTCATTCTTTGAGCTGTAGCCTCACTGAGTTATTTATAAGTCTCACTGTAACAGAAGTGATTATTAGTGCTAAAAGGAAAATACATGGTTTTTGCAGGATTGTACAAATATTATTAGGCCATTTAGTCTTATCACATGAAACCTAACCACTAATTGGAACAGTGATGGTGAGTAGTGCGGTCATTAGTCTTTTCCTACAACCTATTTCTTGGGAATATTTTCTGGAAATCCTAACTTGGGTATGCAGTATGGATTCTCCCTTGAGTCAGAAGGTTACTTTAAAGGGAATCTGTCAGTAAGATGAAGCCAACTAAGCAGAGATGAGCAAATCCGAACTGTAAAGTTTGGGGTTCGTAGGTGTCCGGTGCTGAACTCCTCCCAGAAGTCAGTTTTAGTGTTCAAAGTTGAAGCAGAAGAGAGAGACCATTAGCCCTATGACCATTTTAAAGCCCTTTTACTGCCCCAAAGTACAGGTCCATATTGTCTTCAATGGGGTACAAGTTGGATAGAGTTATGGTACCCAAACCGAACTTTGGAAAAAAGTTTGGTCAAACTCGAACATCCACAGGTTCGTTCATTCTTACTCCTAAGCCATCTATATGGTCATGTAGGTCATAGACAGGAAAATAAAACGACACCTTGATATTTGCAAAATACACATATGTAAGTGAGCTGCTAAAATCTATGGGCAGAACATACGGTAGCTCTCCTGGAGTTACCAGTGTGAGACATGTAATGACTGACAGTCTGCTCTCCTGATCTCACACTGGTAATGCCCTCTTTCCTTTAAAATAAGCTCTTGAGGCAGATTTTCAGGGAGATCTATCTTTCGCCCATAGATCTTAACAATTCATTAAGAAAACTTTGGATTTCTCTGGAATAAGACATCAGATTGCAGATATCAAGGTATCATTTTATTCAACTTTCAATGACCTGCATGCCCATATACCTTTATGTTATTGAGGTATGATTAAACTACATGTTTGAATAACATCTGCACAGGGTTTACTTGTTCTTCTCCTGCTCAAGTAAGCTTATTCCTAGATTAATATATCTTCATTACACTAAGTGTCTCACTGAGATTATGAACATATATGATTTCGGTATATAGAATCATAGAATGGTAGAGTTGGAAGGGACCTCCTGGGCCTTCTGGTCCAACCCCCTGCTCAAAGCAGGATTCTCTAAATCATCCCAGACAGATGTCTATCCAGCCTCTGTTTGAAGACTTCCATTGAAGGAGAACTCACCACCTCTTGTGGCAGCCTGTTCCACTCATTGATCACCCTAACTGTCAAAAAGTTTTTTCTAATATCTAATCTGTGTCTCCTCCCATTCAGTTTCATCCCATTGCTTCTAGTCTTTCCTTGTGCAAATGAGAATAAAGATGATCCTTCTACAATGTGACAGCCCTTGAGATATTTGTAGCCAGCTATTAAGTCTCCTCTCAGTCTTCTTTTTTGCAAGCTAAACATTCCCAAATCCTGCAACCGTTCCTCATAGGACATTGGTTTGCAGACCGGTCACCATTCTGGTGGCTTTTCTCTGAACTTGCTCCAGTTTGTTGATGTCTTTTTTAAAATGTGGTGCCCAAAACTGGACACAGTATTCCAGATGAGGTCTGACCAAAGAGTAGAGGGCAATAATGACCTCACGTGATCTAGACTGTATGCTTCTGTTGATACATCCTAGAATTGCATTTTCCTTTTTTGCTGCTGCATCACACTGTTGACTCATGTTAAGTCTGTGATCAATTAGTATACCCAAGTCTTTTTCACATGTGGCTGTTACTTAGCCCTATTCCTCCCATTTTGTATATGCTTTTTTCATTTTTATTGCCCAGATGTAGTACTTTGCATTTTTCCCTGTTAAAATCCATTCTGTTAGTTGCTGCCCACTGCTCCAGTTTATGTACATCTTTTTGAATCCTCTCTCTCTCTTCTCTAGTATTAGCTACCCCTCCTAGCTTTGTGTCATCAGCAAATTTGATCAGTTTACCCTCAATTCCTTCATCTAAATCATTGATAAAGATGTTGAACAATACAGGGCCCAAAACAGAGCCTTGTGGTACCCCACTTGAGACATTCTTCCAACTGGATGTGCAGCCATTTACAACCACTCTTTGGGTCCGATCACTAAGCCAGTTATGAATCCACCTAACAGTTGCCTTGTCCATTCCATACTTAGTCATTTTTTCAATAAGGATTGTGTGAGATGCTTTGTCAAATGCTTTGCTGAAGTCAAGATATACTATATCTACAGCATTTCCCTGATCCACCCAGTCAGTGATTCTGTCATAGAAGGAAATTAAGTTAGTCTGACATGACTTATTAGTTACAAACCCATGCTGACTCTGTTTAATCACTTCATTCTTATCCAGGTACTTGCATAGATGTTCTTTAATAATTTGTTCAAAGATCTTTCCTGGTATAGAAGTCAGACTCACCGGCCTGTAGTTCCCTGGTCCACCTTCTTCCCCTTTTTGAAGATAGGAACAACATTTGCTCTTCTCCAGTCTTCTGGACTTCTCCTGTGCTCCAAGAATTTTCAAAGATTATGGACAGTGGTTCAAGAATTTCTTCTGCTATCTCCTTCAGTACCCTGGGGTGTAATTCATCTGGACCTGGAGACTTGAATTCATTTATGTTAGCTAAGTGTTTCCTCACTGTCTTTCTGTTTATAGATATCCTGGATTCTTCTATTCCTTTAATAGGACAGTGAAGATCAGTTGATGTTACATTTCCTTTCTGAGAGAAAACAGATGCAAAATAGGAATTTAAAAGTTCAGTCTTCTCAACATCCTGACTTACCATTTCATCATTTTCATCCTGTAAAAATCCTATAGCATCTTTGACTTTTCTTTTACTTTTGACGTATCCCCAAAATCCTTTTTTGTTGCTTTTGACGTCACTTGCAAGCCTTAATTCATTGTCAGCTTTAGATAATCTGATTTGTGCACCTGCAGGTTCTGCAGACGGCATTATATTCTTCTTAGATATGCTCCCTCTTTCCATTTGATAAACATTTCTTCTTCCTTTTTAGCATGTGTTTAGTTCTATATCCATTATCCATGGTAGTAATGGGTTAATCTTAAACATCTCTGGATGCCTGGAATTACTGACTAACATTTAAAATTATTAAATAACATTTTTTAGGAGTATAACTAGGTGTAGGTTCAAGAAAGGGGTTAGTGATGGAAGTCTTGGGCACAAAATAATTTCGTTGAATTTTATCTAAATAAGAAAAAATATTTGTACGGATTGAAGCTCCATTTTTCTGATACACAGCTCCACATCGATTGCTTACCTTTACTCAGTCATCCAATGATATGATAAAATTCAGTTTGTCTGCAGCCATCACTAGAGGGCGCTAATTTTAGGGATTTACACGGCTCAATAATAAGCTCTGAGCTTGATCAAGTGGTCATCAAAATAGGTTATCCTACACAATAAGTGACAATGTTAGTAGAAATGCTCCGTAAATGCAACCCTAGTTTTCTTTATGTATGGAAATGGCACATAGTAGTCCATATTAATATAAAATTTTAACTTTTTATAGAATGTCTGTTGAAAAAACATCTTCATGTTGCTTTCTGTACTGTACCCCACCAAAATAGTAAGTCCGAGTTATAAATTGTAGGAAAGAAAATGGGACCACTACATGTGCTCTACTATTGGGATCTATTTAATTCGGTAAACCATAAAGTACCATTAAAGGGGTTGTCTGGGACCGTAACATTGATGGCTATTGATGAGTGAGTGTGCTCGGATACGGTATTATCCGAGTACGCTTTTTTAGTAATAGACTGTCTTCGGCGTGCTCGAATACTATATTTGAGTCGCTGTGGCTGAATGTCTCACGGTTGTTTAACAGCCACACCAGCAGGGGTTTCCTGTTTGCTAGGAAAGCCGTGAGACATGCAGCCACGGTAACTCGTACATAGTATTCGAAGACTCCGAAGATGCTCTATTGGCACATGAACGCACTCGCTCTTCATTATTGATGGTCTATCCTTAAAAAAGGTCATGAATGTCTGATCGGTGAGTTTGGGGAGCACCCGATACCACCGGTGATCCATTATTCCCAGTGTCGAACTGTTCAGTTACGGAGCTCCACAGGACCATTCCATTGACTGTATAGTGGTTGCAGTCGGGTACTCATATGCACCCCCAAATCAATACAAGGTGAATGTGCAGTTGCCGGTTGCAGCCACTATTCCGTCGACGGAGCTGTGTTGTGCAGCTCAATAACTGAGGAGTTCCGGTAGCCGACGACACCGGAAACAGCTGATCAGCAATGATCCTAAGAATTGGCCATCAACGTCCAGGCAACCCCTTTGATTTAGCTTTTATTTTATTACCATGTACACTTTTATAACTACTTAGATCCAGTGCTTCTGATCGATAATGACAACTATCCTTTTGAATTTCTAAGCTGCAGACAACAGAAGCCGCTAAAGTCCTTTCATTTGAGCTCTTCCCCTTCCCAGCCGATCACACTTCAGCTGAGTTAGCCCTTTATACTTTAAAATTTCATTATGAGACGTAAGTATGGCAGCACCTTTAAATGCCAAATCACTTCAGTATACAAATGTATGCAGATGGCCTTTCAGTTTTTAGTCTCGAAGCCGACACGAGCAAGGAAATTTTTCCAGCACTGGGATATAAATAAATAAGCCTCATAGGCAGAATGCTATTGCTACAATAAATCAACATATTTAGACAGAGCCCTACACAAAGCCAGCCATATTTATTTACAAGGTTGTCAGAGCTGAGCAAGATTTATGTTATATAATTCAAACTATTGCGGTTTGTTCATGAGATTTTGTATCTGCCACTTTGAAAATAGAGTCCTGAATCTGAATATGACTGACAGGAAAAGTCAAATTATTGATAGTAAACATAAAGGATTGTTTGTATCCAATACAAAGCATCGTTGGAATTCAAATTTGTGAATTAATCGGGAGAATGAACAATACAAAGATAACAAGATAAGTATGAATTATGGAGTTATTTTAGGATCTGACTTTGAGAGGACATCGTCAGTCGCTTATGATGAAAGCTAGATTTCGCCTCCCCCGTTCCTCGCCACTTTTATTTCTTTCTATTTATTTTATGTTTTTTGGAATTCATTCAGATGTCAATCCCAAGTTTTACACCATCTGTCTTCTTTTAGAAAACTTGGATTAAAGATTCCTAATATATTCAGGGCAAATGTTTTTTTTTGTTATTTTTTTAATCAAAACGTTAATGGGAGTTCACAGTTTTGGAGGCTTAAAATAAATTATAATTCTTTTGCTAAACCAAAGTCATTAATTGAATAGATGAATTAATTGTATTACAGAGATAGATTATGTAGAAATAGACAGAGGAGATCTAATAACTATGTCTACAATGTATTTATAAGCGCTATTCCCAGCTTTACAAATCATCGCCTGTCTGTTGGACGGTAATGAACAATTGTGAAGAAGAGAATGGCTAACGAAATCAATTCTTAAACCTTGTATAAGCTAGTTCAGATATGGTGTAGAAACATGGCGTCAGTGTCCTGGAACCATCCTGGAAGGAATCTCTGGAGTGCGAACATTAAGAGACACTGAAATAAACCAAGACAACATATATGGAAGTGGAGTTGGCATCGACCCATCATAGACTGACATTGGCTGCTCAGAAGATTATGCAACACCCATTTCCGGTCTGTAGCATGGTTCTTTGTCCTGAAAATAAAGTGCAGTTGTGTGCAAGCCTTTGCCGAGAAAGGAGTGTACATCTAACTCTGTGTTCGATGTGTCTCTTTTAAGCTAGCACTCAGCTATTTATTGGTCAGAAACAGGCAATCCCTGAGATCTCACTTTAAGGGATCACCCTAACACAATGGTGACCGGCACTCGCCTCTTTAAAGATAATAATTTTTAATTTGTATTTTCTTCATTTATAATTTGTATTTTCTTCAAATGAAAACAACATACATGTGACGCGTTTCAACTCACATTCACAGTTGAAGAGGGCTCAGTGTGGGACGAAACGCGTCACGTCTGATGATTTCGCTTGAATTAGATACAAATAATCTTTGCAGAAGCGAGAGCCGGTCGTCATTGTTCATTGTGAAATGTGATTAAATACAAAGATGTGGACACATGAGATTTTCAACTGGAATTTTATCCCTATGTGGGTCCAACCACAGACGAATATTAGAGTTTTGTTCTTATACTTGTGTAATCTCTTGACTTTAGAGAATTTTTGTGAGCCATTTTCCAATTGCTATCGACAGGATAAACAAAATGGCCTTAAAGGGAACCTGTCAGCTAGTACATGCTGGCCAAACCGTAGGCAGCACGTATCAGCCATTGACTGTACGATCACAGCCACGTATGTTTGTCTCAAACACTGCGGCCTTTCAAAGTAAAACAATTTTAATAGCCTCCGGTGAGCAAGGGGCACTATTGACTAGTGGTACTGGCAAGCCCCCTGCATGTTTTTCTCTGAAACGCCGCAGCCAGTGACTCATACATGCTGCCCATGATTTGGGCATGTATCAGCTGAAAGGTTCCCTCTAAGGCCTCATTACACAATAGACAGCAGTCGTTGATTGATCATTTGGCTGGCACGTACCTCTACTGCCTCACTCATACTCTAGAACACTGAGCACCATTATGTTCTGTATGAAAGCTGCTGCCAGACTCCTGTGGCAGAGGTATATCTCCTTGAGGGAAAAAAAAGATTCTCCACTGAAATTCAGCAGGTTGAGTCTTTTCTCCCCAGACAGGAATCGGAATCATGTCTAAAGTATAGGTGGGCCTATAGGATGTCCTCTTTTAATGGGAAAGTCTCACTGATCAGACCTACAGTGAACAGGTAGCAAGATTAAACATTACATTGTGCCTGTTGAAATCTCTGGACTGACCATAAAAATTCACAGATATTATTATTATACATTTTTATAGTGCCATTTATTCCATGGCGCTTTACATGTGAAGAGGGGCAAATATAGACAAGTACAGTAAACATGAGCAATACAAGGCACACACGAGTACAGAAGGAGAGAGGATATGCAGGGTCTTTTAGTTATCTTTTGAGTTCCAACTCATTGGTGCATTTTGGGAACATTTTACCTCCTTTCTCATATTAGACTTCTCTAAAAAAAACATTGAAAATAAGATGTCTAAACCAGACAACTGTTTTAAGTTTAAAATAACAAGATACCAAAGATTAGGATTAGGTTATGTGTGATCAAAGCATGCTATAAGATTAGACCTTCTTAAAATATGTGCAGAAGATTTTAAGCAATTCATATGAATACCGCTATAATAATGCAGTGCAGCTATGTTCATCCAATAAGGTAGTATCTGCAAAAGATATCATGACTTTAAAGCATTTTGCCATAAGTAAATGTGATATCATGAGTCTGCTAACCAGCCGCTGAATTCGCTCACATCTGTGTCTATCCCTGGTGAGGACTCAATTCAATCTGGTTCCCGCAATATGCTTTACATTTTAGAAAATGATGTTCAGATTTTTTTTTAGGTTGACAGCCTAACCAAAGCAGCAATCAACAACGATTAGTTTTCAGTATGAGGACAGATCTTCCAATTCTACATAAACCCTTGTTTTACCGTAAGGACCCACTCATTGGTTGAACTGGGTGATATAATGCATTTTAGCAGATTGCTCTCAAAATAATTTTCCTAATGTCTTGATGTGTCCTTTCTTATGTCAATGCCTCACAGGTGATGGTCTGATTGAGTCCATCGCACAGTAAACCATGTAAGTATGGGGGCTCTGGGCTTTCACAAAATGTCGGCAGAGCCCCCGCACCACCGAATACCCACAGCGGCGCACATCAGAACACCCCCTCATCCCAGCCTGTGGCCTGCAGCAACGCTCCACTCTTGCCTCCTTCAGCAGCGACCCTGGCACCCCGCTTGACCACAGCCACCACCTCCGGTAAGCAATAAGACACATGGATTATAAGCACCACCATTTTATTAAAAAAGTTTTTTTTTCCTATTTTTCTCCTCAAAATTTGGGGTGCGTCTTATAATCCGATGCGTCTTATAAACCACAAAATACGGTAATCAGTCGTAGGCAGCCCACTCTTTTCTTAAATTAAAAACACAGCCCCAGACTGGTGATAGGTACTTTATGTGTTCCTCTGAAAGGACCATCAAAATGTGAAAATAAAAAGCAAAGAAAATTCTTACACCACCTCCCTGGCCAGACCTTACCACATCTTCTGATCACTGCCACTCGCGCTGAAACCCCTGGGAATATCAAGCTAGGATGGGACTTCTTGCTCTGATGAGGCCTAGGATGGTTCTGTGCAAGTGTGCGTAAGGTCAAGGCTCACATATCAATGTCATGATGTCAAGACCTTCTGAATATTTGGACAGAACCTTCTCGAGCCTTATCAGACCTGGAATTCCCAGCTCAGTGTAAGAGGCCTGGGGATCGTGGATTATAGTGGAAATGGTGGTGATCAGAAGATGCAGCAAGGACCGAACAGGTCTCATGAGAGGCAGAGGGGTTGAAGAGGTGATTTTTTGCTTCTTACTTTTATTATTTTTTTGGGATCTGGAGAGACCCTAGCCCAAAATAAGGGACATTAAATTTTAAGAGAATAACTTCTCTGCAAATTGAATTAGCCAGGAAACATCCACATGAAGAGGCAAGTTTTCATTTTTAATGAACCGCTCATCACTAATACTTTTTATGATAGGTCACCAATAAAACAAGACTAGTATAGAAAGGTGCAACGTTATGCCTTATTAGCAACAACTGGAGAGTCACTTTCTCACTGCTTTATGCTTCCAATCCACCATATTGTTGGTAATCTGGGACACCATAATAAATCTGTGGTTGGATCCTCTCTTTGGCTCGAATATGTTTACTAAAATATTACCTTTTCACAAGCTACCCTGCCACCATAACTTGACATATCCTCAAACACTGACATGAAATCCCTTATGCTGCCCATATATTAACAGTTAATTCCAGTATTTTCTACGCGGAAAGTGAGATTTGGATATAACTGGTGCATATGATCCTGATGAAACCCTAAAATCACCGAGAACAAGCAGAAGCCAAATGTGTAATATCCCTAATATATAATAACCCATAAATATTCTGTCAATAATCCAACCTTGTATATTGGTGCAGCACATGAGAAGAAAAGCCTCTGGGCAAATATTAAGCTTTCTCATCTACAGAGAGGATGAAGAACATGGCCTTTTCCTAAGTTATCGTGTTTTCAATGCTTTCATGTTTAATTTTAAAAATAATTTTGATTACTTATCCACGCGAGCCGACTCAAAATACTTATTTCAAAAGGGGTCGTAGAGAGTTCACAATACGTGGTAAGTCGCACTTAGTATTCTAATGGCGCTCTCGTCTGCCGCGGCTCTGCCACAGCCTTTTATTTAACCAGAGAAACTCATATTTCACAGAGCGATGATTTTAAGGTGGGTTTGATGAAAGCTCATGTAGAAAAAAAAAGACTGTAAAATAATTTCAGATTAACTTCCTAGACGGAATGATTTTTGCATATATGATATTTAGGAGAATGGAAAAATGTGTTTTTCTGCTAACTTGCATATTAACAAGTAACACCCTAGGAGGAAATGATACTTCCCTAAAGCCAATAAATGAGCAAAGAAATGACAGCTTTCCCCATACTCCGATGCAATTAGGGCTTGAATGTTTATCCTCTTTATCTCTATTAAGCAATGATCGGATTATCAGGAAATTATATACTGTGGATAGGGACATGAGCACAGAGGCCGATAGATTCAGAGGAAATTGAGTTACTGCAATATTTTTTCTATAGTTAATGGCATAAATTATAAAAGCAGGGCAAGGGCTAAATAGAGAAGGAACGTATCGTCAGAAAATGGCATGTTATTTAAATCAGGTTTTTGACAGACATCTTTAGCAAACATTTTAGGTGGATTTTTATTATTTTATTTTATATTTTTCTATTTAATAGGGTTGTCCTCTTCTGTGCCACCCCTTCTTAGTACCTCCAGTCTGTGGCACAAAATAGAAAAAAACTGCACGTAGCGATGAGCGGATCTGGAAAAATTCTAATTTGCAAGATCGCGGGGATTTTCCCAGGAAATTTGATTTGTAGCAAAGTTATTCTCAACAAATTAAATTTCCATTATTCCAAATAAAAAAGAAATACTTACGGTATACTCCCCTCATGGCTCACCTTTCTGCCTCCTCTGCTCCACCTCGTCCCCGGTCCGGTCCTCATCGCATCTCATTACTGCCATGAGCACTGAAATCCTGGGCTTCTTCACGCTAGGCTGGGACTTCCGGCTCTGATGAGGTCTGGGACAGTCCTGCGGATGCGCGCATTAGGTCATGACCTATGTCATGACATTGTGAACTTAGGCGCCCATGCGTAGAACAGTCCCGAGCACCGTCAGAGGTGGCAGTCCCTGCCTGGCACGAAGAGGCTCAGGATTTCAGCATTTATATCAACAGTAAGAAGATGCAGCAAGGACTGAAGAGGGGATGATGAGGAGTAAAGGGGCCAGAGAGGTGAGTATAAGGATTTTTTTTTCTTCAATTTTAAAATCTATGTTTATTATGCTTTGGGGTCTGGACAGACCCCAGATCATAGTAAGAGATACTAAATTATTATTTTCTAGGTTGTCTCTAAGTATTGTTTTTTTTTTATTTTTAACCTTTTAATGGCCCTTTACGGTTCAGGAAAATGATGGCCAGCCGATCATCATCTAGTTGGTTCTGTGCTAAAGAAAATTACAAAAAAATCTGCATTTCGGCAAATGCAGGTTTTTGCAAAATTTGTATTGAATTCAGTTCCAGTGCGTACATTACTCCTCCAATCTCTAAGCGACCAACGTTGCTCTTCCAGTTTCCTTGCTGTTTTTCATGGTGGTCCAATTATATAAATGGTCTTCCACTCTGACAAAACATAGAAAGCTGCAGTAGAACAGCAGCCTCTGATTGGCTGCAGCGGTCACGTAACATGCTGAACAGACTGGGTCATCTTATTAATATTAGAAGGTGGGTGAATTATCGACATGTCTGCTATTTTGCTGGACATCTAGGTAAAGTAGGAAACATATAAGGATCCCGAGTGAAGGAATATACTCCATCAGTTCAGTTCCCACATAAACCCTGACACACTATATTTACCCCTTTTGAGGCCTGCGGATGGAGCAGCACAGGCACCATTATTAGGAGATCTGCAGGACTTTTGGTGAGGTGTTTCAGTCACATGACAGCTTGGACTCCACGCCCTACAGCTCGACGGCTCTTCACTAACCGCATGCTACTTCCAAGGTTGTGCAAGGGTTCACAACCAGGATAGGTGAGTGGATCCCTGTTTTAAAAGATACCTAATCTGACCACCAGGTATAATTCTATGAGCGCGCCCCTGCTCTTTTGTTTCTTTGTTACACTATATTTATCCGGCACAAGCCACGACCTGTGATTAGGTGATCGCAGGGGGAGCTAACACATAATTGTTGAAGTTGAGTAACATTTAGAACCAAAAGAATGAACAAAAGTTTATCAAATTTCTTGATTTGATATAATTGTTTTAGAAAACCTGCAGAATATTTTGTGCCGATTTTTTCATTCTACTTTTACCTCTTTCAAACTTGCTTTTTGGAAATACAATTTTTTTTACTTTTGTACTTCCAGGTGATAATAGTTTTGACCCCAAATATTTAGGAATTACCCATTTGCCAACCAAGACTACTTCCGAAGAACACTGCTTTGCCATGAAACACTGCGAGGCCGACTCCCAAGATGCCAGCCTACGGTATGGGCTCCTAGCTGGGCAGCGGCTGGGAGCTTATATGGATAAGTAGTCACAGCTAATGAAGCTTGTGCATTTCTTCTAACGAAGATGCTGGATAGGTCTAATGAATAGCAGAAATGATAGCACTTCCCTGGAATTGCCATTTCATATTTGCTCAAAGGGGAGTTATGAGACCAAAGGTCCTCTTTCATCCTGCACAATGGAAAGAATAGAATAATTAAAAATATGAGACAATTAGCTATTCATGAAATGTTGTATATAGACACTGTAATATTCACTTTGATATTTGGGGATTGGCACGAATTAACAATGCTTAGGAGCACAAAATAATAACCCTTTTGCTTAACAATCAAAATCAAGCGGCTCATTATCTGGCAGGATATCAAATAAGAGTCAAAAAATGACTAAATGAACTTATTCATTATTTAAAGGGAATCTGTCACCAGGTTTTTGCTACTTTATCAGAGAGCAGAATAATGGAATGAAACAGACCCCGACTCCAGTGACGTATCACTTAGTTTACTGGGTGCCGCAGTTCTCATACGATCAGCGTTTTCTCTGCTGTAGATGTGGCAGAGCTCAGATAGCTAACCCCGCTCACACCCCTGATTAGCAGCTTCCTATGCACATTGTATACTGACAGTAAGATGCTAATCAGTGCTGGGGGTGTGGTTGGACTAGGAGGGACAAGGCAGCTAGTCCGACAGTAATAATCTCCTGCTGATAAAACACTGATGCTATTGAAACAGCCCCTAGCCTAGTAAGTGACATATCACTGAAATCGGGGTCTTAATCCCTACCTCACGCTGCCCTCAGATTACATGGGCAAAAACCTGCTGACAGATTCTCTTTAAACATACAAGGGTAAAACAAAGCCAGCACTGCACACAGGCACCTGTAAGGGCAGATTTAGGCAAGGGCTGCACAGTGACATTGAAGAGTCGCGTTGTGACATTGCATCCAATGATTTCCTATAGTGTCATATTGCGACCTGCGACTTCCTGCAATGTGACACAGTCACAAAGGTTTCCAAATAATTTTATCTTGACCACTGTGATTTATGAGCCTTGTGAACCTGTAATACCATAGACCGACCAATGGAAAATTTGATCATGTTTGGACAATTTTATCTTCATCCATCTACGCAACCTGATCTTTATGTAGTCATTGGCCCCAATTCATGAAAACTTATGGCCAGATTTAAAGCTGTAAAACTTTCTTTTTTTTTTTTTGCGAAATGCCAGGTTACACAAAAAATGTGCAACTTTTGGCATTCTCACAGCATCTTTACCCCGCTCTGAGAAAGTGGGCAGGACAGGACATGGTAACCCCCACTCCTCAAATGCATGAGAAGAGGCAGCATTCGCTACACCACAAATCTTACTCCAGTCTCTGAGTAGGATTGGTGGGAGACACACGCCACTTCTTGCCTCGCCTGATTCATTAAGAGGCGTGCGTCTCTTAATCAGGAGCCTCACACTTCAATCTCCCCCTCATCAAGATTGGCGTGAACATTGGTGATCTTGATGAATCGGGACCCTTAAGGTACTCTCATGTGGAGTTTTTTATTTTGTGATTTTCAAGCAATCTAGTTAAAAATCCAGATCTATTTGTATTCAAAAAGTTTCAAAGCGGTTTTTGAAGCTGATCTGTTTAAAAATTCCACTTAAAAAAACTCAGTGCGAACATACGCTTAGCATAAATCCCAATCACACTCTTTTTCACATGGTCTGTGACACAAACAATGAGACATTTTAGAAGATGAGGTCCACAACCAAACAAGGACTAGTAAAGTGAATCTGGTAGACTTTGCAGGAAAGACTGCAATTCTACCCAAGCCAGAAACATAGGGTTAAAGGAAGGCGACAGCTTCAATAAGTCACTACTTCCTTTGGGCAAAGTGGTACCTGCTCTTGCAGACATGTGAGATGTCCACGACATAAACCAATGGAGCACCAAAATGCGCATTAAGACTCAATACAGTCAGTTTTTGGTGAAGGTCTTCCCTGATTATTGGAGAACTCTCCTACCATGCAGTATGTCGCCTAAAGGTAAAAAAGACCTTTTTGCTCATTTTTTTTCTTTTAAAAACTGTTTAAATACATTTCCTTCCCTGAAAATGATTAGAAGTGATTGTCTCACTATCACATGAATGCGGCCGATTAGCTAGTCCCCGCAGGATCTCTCGCCGGGCGCTTCAGAAGAACCACGCTGACCATTCTAATGAGCGGCTGATTATGTAACACATGTATCAGCAGTGATCAACAAAGGGAGAGCAGCTCTTTATTACTGCCTTTCAATCCAGACTAAAAAAAAAAGTAGTCACATCATGGAGACCCCACATAAGCCTTAACGGAGGTATAAATGGGTGTCGGAGACAATTCTTTACATTTTTCTTATGCATACATTTGTTTCAGTAACTGTATCCTGAAATCATGTCAGAAAAAGAATCAACAGCGTTCACTCAGAACAGATGTGCAGGACGCCTGTTACCAAATGGGATGGAAGAGTCCCTTAAAGGGAATCTGTCACCCCATTTTAGTCATATCAGCTAAAGATATGACTGAATAGTGCGTCCCATAAGCAAGCTATCGGTATGTATGATATATCCTGATACCCCCGTTTTGATAGCAAAATACCTTTGTAAAGTTGGGATTCTTTTCTGTAAATCAGGGCGGTCCGGTCCGTAGGCCGGCGTTTTCTCTCTTCCCCCCACCCCCCGGTCCTCTGCATCTCTTGCGTGTCGCCGTCTGTGAATTGCAGACGGCATTCTGCTTCCCGCGATTGCGCTTTTCAAATTCCCCCCTGCGCATGCGCAGTGTGCTTTGCCCAACAGTGGGCAAAACATAAAATCATGACAGCGCATGCCCAATTCTTTCCTTGCCCCGGAAATGACTGCTTGCCTTGGACGACTTCCAGGACAAGAAAAGTGAATGACAATAGTTGCGCATGCGCTTTAATGATTTTATGTTTTGCCCACTGTTGGGCAAAGCACACTGCGCATGCGCGGGGGGAATTTGAAAAGCGCAATCGCGGGAAGCAGAACGCCGTCTGTGCGATTCACAGACGGCCTACGCAAGAAATGCAGAGGAGCGGTGGGGGGGGGGGGGGAAGAGAGAAAACGCCGCCCTCCGGACTGGACCGCCCTGATTTACAGAAAAGAATCCCAACTTTACAAAGGTATTTGGCTATCAAAACGGGGGTATCTGGATATAAGTTACATACCGATAGCTTGCTTATGGGACGCACTATTCAGTCATATCTTTACCTGATATGACTAAAATGGGGTGACAGATTCCCTTGAAGAAAATCCATAAATCAGAAAAAGAAGCACTTCAATCTTAAAGGGGTATTCCCATCTCCAATATCCTATCCCAATATGTAGTAGGTGTTATAATATTAATACTAACAAATATATCCAATTAGAAATGTAGTATAGTTCTTCTGATTTGCTACGTCATTTTACCCCATGTACAGGGCATTGCAGTAGCTTAGGTATCCATGGTTACGACCACTCATATAGTGACAGCTTGTTGCTAGTGGTTGTAACCATGGATCCCTAAGCTCCTGCAATGCCCCTTGGGGAAAGCAACATAGTGAATCAGAAGAACTGTACATTTCTAATTGAAGACTTTTGCTAATATTATTATTACACGTACTACATATCGGGATAGGATCTTGGAGATTGTAAACGGCCTTAAGCAAAAAAAAAAAAAAAACATTTCAGCAGCTTTATTCAACACCACAAGACTGCGACATTTCAGCTCAGTAGAGAGTGAAAACGTCACACACTTGTTGTGGGGAACAAACTTTTTGCCTAGGGTCGAGGTGATGTTGCTTCCTTTTCTAGACTATAATATCAGGATACAGTTATTGAAACATAACTTCTTTTTGTAATTTATGGATTTTCTTAAATAGTAACTGTCGTTTTAATTTTTATTTTTTTTTGCTTTATTATTCTGATTGATTTTTCACCATCAATTCTTGGGGTAAAATCTGTATTTAGTGAAGACAGACTTTCACATTACTGAGGAAGATGACAGTTGGTGCTTTTAAAATTCGATGGAGAGGGAAAAGGTGAAGAGCTAGAGGCAGAGAGAGGCATTCTGCTGCAAGACAGTTACAGATCTCCATAGAACTTTATGAGCACCAACTCATCTCCTATCTCAGTAATGGGTAAATCTGTATTCCCTGAAGACAGATTTTAACTGTGAATGAAAAATATTTAGAATTGAGAGTCCTCAATTCTATCTACTGGCTAACAAGGTACAAAGATATACATCTTTCCTGTAACTGTGAATGAAGAAATGTGACAGTGAATGATCAGATCAGGACAAGAAAGCAGCAGATTTCACGAATAAGATATATTACAAAGTTTCTTATTACCACACAACAGGTCCACTCTTTACAAGTTTTCGGACAGATTAGTGACTGTTAAAAGCACATCTCACTAAGGTGAGCAATTCGGCTTACGCTCAGTTACTTTAATTATCTAAAACCTCCACAATATTGAGCCTCGCCCTAGGAAAGGTCATCAATATCAGATCAGTAATGGTTCCATTCATGGTATCTCTGCTGACCAGATTATTGAGGGTGCAAAGGCGCAATGGACGTTACTACATTGTGCAATAGCTGCAAATGATACCAGTGCATGCGGAGAGCTTGCTGTACCATTCATGGCCACTGCACAATTTAGAGTTGTGCTAATGTTAAGAGGTTGTCCAGGATGGGATGAAAGTCTGCAGTCACTCTATGTAACTGCAGACTTCTTAATCCTGACAGCACGTCATGAGCACACTGTCAGGATTCTCCTGTTTCCGGTGAGAGCAGGCAGTCATATTTGCGATCACATGATGACATGCTCATCCTCTGTCAATAGAAGTGCAATGAGAAAGAACAAGCACATCTAGTCTGAATGTGAGCATAAGTATGCAAATCAAACGTTTGCGGTCACGTGCAACACCGGAGAATTAAAACAGCATGCACACTGTCAGGAATCAGAAGTCTGCAGTCAAATAATGTCTAGAGACTTTCATCCCAAGCCTAAATAACCCCTTTAAACGTGCCCCTTAAATCAGCTAGGGTTGCCAGAATTAGGACAATTAAGTAAACTGAATATGAAACCTTTATTGCAACTTCTATAGTTTTGCCATCTTCATTTGCTTGACTTTAGAAGCCCTAACAAGCTTTATAGATAGAAATTAAAAAAGTACAAAATGGCCATTCAGTTCCTGTATGTACAATATTGCAATTCCTACATATAACTCGTATAACGTTGTATTTCCCATGAGACCTGGGTCTCACATAGCGATACACCAGCGATCCCGACAACGATATGCACTTGTCAGGATCGCTGGTGTATCGCTACATGATCGCTGCTGAGCTGCCAAACAGGCAGCTCAGGGCAGCGATCAGCACAGCGACACTGCGGGTAACATCACTTAGTTACCCGCAGTGTACCTTGGATACCAGCGCCCTGATGCAGGGAGCTAGTAACCAAGGTACACATCGGGTTTCCAGGCGCTGCGCGGTGCCTGGAAACCCGCTGTGTACCTTGGTTACCAGCTCGCCTGCATCAGGGTGCTGGTATCCAAGGTACACAGCGGGTTTCTAGGCACAGCCCCGCACCTGGAAACCCACTGTGTACCCTGGTTGACAGCGGATCGCTGGTCTCCCGCCTGTCACACACAGCGATGCGTGCCTGTCAGCGGGAGACCAGCGATCAAAAAAATGTCCAGGACATTCAGCGATGATCAGCGATACCCAGCAGGGGGGCTGATCGTCGCTGAATGTCACACACAGCGATATCGCTGGGGAGATCGCTGCTGCGTCACAAAACTAGTGCACCGCGCAGCGCCTGAAAACCCGACGTGTACCTTGGTTACCAGCTCCCTGCATCAGGGCGCTGGTATCCAAGGTACACTGCGGGTAACTAAGCGATGTTTACCCGCAGTGTCGCTGTCCCAGATCGCTGCCTGTTTGGCAGCTCAGCAGCGATCATGTAGTGATACACCAGCGATCCTGACAAGTACATATCGTTGTCGGGATCGCTGGTGTATCGCTATGTGAGACCCAGCCTTTACTGTAAAGCCTATCAGGAAAATGGTTTTAAGCTGACCAAAAACATCCCTCTTCAGTGGATAATGCCTCAATGAAGAGATCGGCCACTTAATACAGAAGGTGCAAACAATGCTGACAATGGAATCAATACTACAGTGCTGACGGGGAAGACTGGAGTTGCGATAATTCCTCTCCTCCTCTTGAATTTGCAAATAAAGATCTCTTGATTTGGAATAGAGCTCGTCTACTTGACTGGAAATTTAAGAGTCCTATTTAAATGACATTTACACATAGAACAATTTTATCTTGGTTGCTTTGCCTTATCACTAATAATAACATCAGATTAACGGATTTAGGCCAGCTGAATAGCAATGCCTTCTCTGATCCTCTCTTCAAGCAGATCTTTCCATCTGCCTTGTTGAGATTTTCCCTCCATGCTTGCCATGCTACAATTAGCAATAAAGCCTTATCCGACACTGGCTTCCAGGATTGTTAAAGTGATAGTACAATGATTATGAAGGACAAAGCAAATAAATTACAGATTATTGTGACACCTAGTTTGGCTCTGAATCTCATTAATTGAAATTATCCACAATATCTACATGTCATTACTTTTCAAACTGGCACATGGTGGTCCTATCATAAAAAAAACACCACCCCTCTGTCTTGCTGCTGGTGCCCTACGGATTTCCTGGCAACCTATTCAGGCCAAGAATGTCAGATGACCTGAAAAAGTGCCCCAAAAATGCCCCATAAAATGAACATAGTGCACAACAATGTGAAAGCGGCATTGCTGTGCTCGGAAGCCACTTGCTCTCTATAGTTAGCAGTAAGAGTGAAAGCTGCCAGCAGCGGAGCTGCCACAAGAACAAAGGTGAAGACGTAGTGAAGTTGCCTCAGGAACACGACCATCTGTGTTTTTCTGAAGCGGCATCTCCTGGGAATACTTGGCGGTTGCAACAGCGTCTACATAAGCACATACCCTTTGTGATAGTTCAACTCACTCAGCGGTACACAGAGGTAGAAAACAGGGACATTGTCTCTTTAAATTTTCGTTTGGTTTATTACATGGTGGCATAAGCCAACAAGAAGGGGAAAGTAAACCACAGCCTTTCAGGCAAACACAGGAAAACAACAAAGAAAACAAAAATGCTGTACAGTACACAGTCCATACATTTGGGGGGAGCTGCCCGTTCTGGAGCAAAACAGGTTCAGTCTTTCCTCCTCAGGACACAAACCACTGGAGATCCTCTCTCCAGCCCTGCTGAACCAAGACTGCCTCAGGAGCCCAGTTATCTAAGCCCCAGAGCACACCCTGGGATGAAGATAAGGTGGACACATCCTCCCACCGGCTCTATGGAAGTCCACATAAAAGCTAGCCCATTATTTAAGTTAACTTAACCCCTCACGGTGCAGGAAGAAAGAACTCTGGGTTTTTATCACTGACGCAATTAAGCGTAGTGACACATATCTTCCCTCCAGCACTTTACCAGCGACTTTGTCACAAATTATACTGACATATAGTGATTGTAATCAGGCCAAAAGTAAACTGTTTTTGCTTCATTTTAGCAATATAGCCTTCAACCTATAATGTTCACCGGAAGAAAAAACAAGATGAGAAGAAGGTGTTAAGCCTCCCACATATATTGGACAGCCATCAGTGGAACGATACTTCGGCTGAATGATGTTTTGGCCGACAGCCATCCTGACCAGCTCTCCCATAAACAGTTTGTTTGACTGAGAGTTCCTGAGCTCTCTGTGAGAAAGCCGCTGACAGACATCATTGGTTGCGTCTCATCTCTGGAAAAACAAAGCGCTTGGCAGTTCGAAATTGGAAATGCCCAACCGGCTTCCTCCTTGACAATAAGTTGGCTGGCACCCCCATACACATTAGACTGTTGTCCGAACCTGTCAATATCAACGAATGTGGTGAATATTAGACTAATGTGTATGAGAGGCTTTACTGGCTCAGAATAATGACATAGTGAGAATATTGCCTATTTACTGTGCCACATAGCTAGAACATAAGATGCACGCACGTGGCTGACTTTGGAGAGATTGTCCATCACAACAAATGGGTTTCTCCACAGTATATCTGCATGCTTGATGTAGAGTCCTCATATCAGACTGATATCAAGCCTCCTCGTCCCCCTCACCTGCTGTGCCTCATAGTAAATATTCCTTGAACATAGCAGTCAACTTGACTTGAGCCAGTTTATATTGGCCTTTTCAGATGAGAGAAAATTGGTGTCGGCAGGCTGCTGAGCACATTTTAATAATCAGCCTGATCATGGGTGCATGGCAGCTGCTCGATTGATGGCGTTAGACAGCGAATAAAGGGAGATGCCAGTAATGCCCTTAGATCTGACATAACGAGAGATGCATCAGTCATTCGGCTAAAAAGCTCATAAGGGCTCTATCAGCTGTGACACAGGGCTCCGTCTCACGAAGAGCTAATGAGCAAACGTAGAAGCGTTAGCATTCTCCTCAGACAGTAACAAGTTGGAAATGATCTGCATTGTAGATGAAAATGTTTCTGCTCCAGACTACTACATGTGCATATTATTGAAATAACAAGCTAAGATATGCCAGCGCTAAATGAAACTATGCAAGATGTTATCCATCCTTCTGGGTTTTATGCAGGGAAATAATCATTAGAGCTTAGTATGCAAAGTCACATGCAGTCATTGAAGACTGTGTAATGAGGACATCACTGCAAAGAGAATTAGTATTTAATTATTTTGTGCCCTTGTTATTGGTAAAGTACCCAACAAAGAGCATTTTGTGTATTATTTAAGAGCCGTTATTTTTCAAAGTGCGTAACTACTTATGAAGACACACAAATCCATGTATAAATACAACACCGAATTTTTGGGGTTCCAATTAAATAGCACAAAAAACCATACTCAAGAAATGTAGATACAGGTATCAAACTGATACATTAGTATATCAGAGCACAGAAAAACATGAAAGTACAAAATGTATTCTGTAAAGTCTTAAAAGTGAATCTGCCGTTATACGGTGCCGTTTTGTTTTTAGGTACACTTTTACTATTAGTACATTGCAGAAAAACTTTAATATTATAGGGCTGCTGGCCTTGACTTTAGAGGCAGATCAAGAATGGAAAAGCCATCTACCAGTGACAAGGTGAATTCATTGCCTGGACCATAAAGCCGCCATAAATATTAGATGGCAGTTGGCTGAATGATGGTTCAGACAATCGCTCAGCCGGCAGTTATCTTGGCCGCATCTACCATACACAAGAACGATTGTTTGGCTGAATGCTCCTGTGTTCTCTTCCTGTGTTCTCTACAAGAGTCACTGTCAGACAGGCAGCTTATCTCAGCAAGAACAAAAGGATCAGTAGTCCGCAATCAGACATCTCCCTCAACGATCAATAGTCCGGGGTCCCCGGACATATTAGAGTGTTGGCCAAGCTTGTCAATATTGCAAAGTCTAATGTGCCTCACCTATCAGTCTGTACTTGACATAGCACATATTGTCCAAAAATAGTTTGTCAAATGACTAATTGCACAAAAGAAAAAATACGTTAAAGGTTTTTTTTTTTTTAATCGCACCCCCATCGCAGTCCTGGTATACATGGCCCCATTCTGATATACATGGTCACCTCATCCCCATCATGGTATATATGGCCCCATCCTGGTATGCATGCCCCCATCTCCATCCTCATCCTGGTATAAATGGTCTCCTCATCCCCATCCTAGTATACATGGCCCCTCATCTCCATCCTGGTAAACATGATTCCCTCATCCCCATTGTGGTATACATGGTCCCCTCATCCCAATCCTAGTATACGTGGTCCCATCATACCCATCCCAATATACATAGCCTCCTTCATCCCCATCCTGGTATACATGGTCTCTTCATCTGCATCCTGGTATGGTCTCCCTTCCTGATATACACTGCCCCATCAGGTATATATGTATACATGGTCCTCTCGTCCCCATCCTGGTATACATAGTCTTCTCATTCCCATCCTTATATACATGGTCTTCTCATCCCCATACTGGTATACATGGGGCGCTCATCCCTATCCTGGCATACATGGACCTTCATCCTAATCCTGGTATGCACGGTCCCCTCATTCCCATCCTGGTATACACCGCCCCCATCCAGGTATATATGGCCCATCCCCATCTTGGTATCTGTGGTCCCCCCCCCATCCAAAACCTGGTTACATGGTTCCGTCATCCCCATCCTGGTACACATGGTCCACTCATCCCCATCCTGTTATGCATGTTCCCCTCATCCCCATCCTGGTATGCATCCCCCCTCATCCCCATCCTGGTGTGCATGGTCCACTTATCCTCATCCTGGAATGCATGGTCCCCTCATCCCAATCTTGGTATACATAGTCCCTTCATCCCCATCCTTGTATATGTGGTCCCTTCATCCACATCCTTGTATACATGGTCCTCTCATCCCCATCCTTGTATACATGGTCCTCTCATCCCTATCCTTGTATACATGAGCCCCTCATCCCCATCCTGGTATGCATGGTCCCTTATCCTCATCCTGGTATACATGGTCATCTCATCCCCATCCTGGTATACATGGCCCCATCATCATCCATGAGTCCTGTGCTGATGCCAGCAGCTGATTTCAGCGTGTAAGCAGCACATGACATCATTATCATGCGCCCCCATACGCCGAGGTCAGCTGTCAGAATATTCACTGCTCCCCACGTCCGAGACTATGGGAGTGGAGAGAAGTTAATATTCATCTTCTTTATAGCGGGCACACGTGATCGCCCTGCCACTGCAGGAGTCCGTGACTGCAGTTAATAGTGTGCCCACTATTAAAGATGAATAGTCACTTTTGTCTACTCCCATAGTCCTGCTCACCTTTCGGTGTTTGCTTCAGTGCATGGAGGCGGTAGGGACTATGGGCGTGGGGAGCAGTGAATATTAATTTTCTTTAACAGGGGGCACACATGTTTGCTGCAGCTGCCGGCTCCTGCTGAAACTAAGGTATATCCGGGCTATAAGACACATCCCCCACTTTCCTCCAAAATTATGGAGGAAGAAAGTGCATCTTGTAGTCCGAAAAATACAGCATTTTAAAATTGTCCTCAACTGCTTTTTACTCAATCTGTATAAAAAGCTTTACTGCCTTGCCTACATACTCATAGAGGTTTGATGAACTGATTCATAGATATCCAGACAACCTTGTAATTCCTCCTAATCACATGGGCGTTTGTACTATGAATAGACAATCTGGCATGGTCAAATATTGCTGAGAACCACATAATAGAGTAAAATATAAAATGAATACATACATTTATAAATCTTTGTAGGTTTATCGTGAAAATGCATTTCCTTGACATTTTAATACATTTATACTGGTAATAATGTAATGTCAAGGATCCTAGATGAAGATCAGTCATGATTTATTACACATTAAAAGTGCTTTGAATTGTAGCATTATTACAGTGATTGAAAAAGATTGCACCATAAAATGATGTCAAAGTCATAGGACCTAGCAATCACAAGAGGCATCCAGGATGCGGGTATTTGAGTGGTGGTCAAGGAAGTTCACCCTGGCAAGGTCCAGGTGCCATGAACGGCCAACTTGGATGCTGCAGAATGGTCTTTTGAATCTTTTTGCTCAACTCCATGTATCAATTGATGCATGAGATATAGTTGTTGAACTGTTAATTAATAGCATATTGACAAAGATCTAGCAAAGGTTATCCTGACAAAGATGGTCCAACAGTTGAATATCAGAGCACAAAACAAATGTATTTTGACACTTAACAACAGTTGTGCAATGTTACATTATCTTAATTTTCTCAAGTTTGCAAGATATTCCTTATCCATGAATATCTCCCCGGTCGGTCACTGAGGGTTCAACATCAATCCCAAGAAACTGCGATTGATTGGTCTTTGGTACTCATACAGTATAAGAATGAATGGAGCGTCAGTTGGCATAATCGACCTCCACTCAATTTACACGGGCTCTTCACAGCCCCATTTCTCAGGAGTTGTATGGCCCCAGCGGTCAGACAAACAACAATCTGGTAGTTATCCTCTATTCTATGGTTAGGAGATATTTACGACCTCGGGAATTCTCCTTCCAATGAGATAACCACCTGTGTCAATTTATCAAAATGGTGCATTGAAAGTCATGCTAAACTTCAAAACATCACTATGCAATATGTGGGTGGTGTTGTAACTCATAGAATGGGGTACAGAAGAAAGGGAGGTGGCAGGGGAATAAGATCTGGAAGGCAAACATTGGCTCTCAAAGTGAGAGTGAAGAGGAAAGCATCATAGTAGGTGGTGCTGATTGCCAGAGAAGAATATTTTGTGGTACAAGGTCCCAAAGAGAGAAAGTAGGGTAACCTGAGCTAAAGCAAAATAAAGACAGTAGTGAACAAAAGGGCAGTAGCAGACTACAGATCCTCTGGGGTAGTGGAGGCAAAGGGCTTATACTAATTCCCACCGATCACTGTGCACTTCAAAGCGTGACTGCTGTCAAATTCACTGGTAACACACGAGTCAAAATTAAGGGGCACATAGTGTATCAACCCTACAATAGTGTACAGGATTGCAAACCCTAAATTGTTTTCAGTACATTAGCATATACAGTATTCCAATGTACAGACTCAATTCAATGTGGTACCCCAGCAAGTTATCGCACAGACTACGTCATGTACATTCTAAGCTGATAAGAGTTATCCAGTTGTGGTGGGCCAAAATTAACGTTAGACCGTGTTTTCTAAGCAATTCATGTCTTCAGTTGGCACTGAGTTTGTATCAAGTGGTAGGACTTAACCACCACAAGAAAATGGGTTGTGTGCTCATTAGGGGAGGGGTGGGGGGTAAAACTTTTTAAACCAAACACAAAACGGCTGTGAAAATGTTCGAATGATCAAGAACTCCCTCCAAAAAAAAAATCTACACCATGGCAGATTAGAAGAACAATTACTAGATAGTCTACCGATGGCATCTAAAGTGGGTCTTTGACATCAGCAGGTCTTCAGTGCAGGTGGGACTCTAGCAGCAACCAAGTAAGCTGTGAAGATCTATTCTAACGCTAACGTAGTATTAGAATACATTCGACCAATTCAGGTAGATGTCATTTAAGGGTAAAGTAGAGCTCAAGTCTGACCACTAGTTGAATTTTAATTTTCTGCCTAGAGACAAACAGTAACAATACAATATGTATAAAAAGGCTCCGGTTTGTGCGCTTTAGACCTCTTCATCATTTCAACAGTCTGCTGAAGGCAAAGCTTGCAGCAGCTATTCAGTAAAGGCAGGTTTTCTATATGCCTGTGTATGTGTGACCCACATGTACGGGTTAAGAACTGTACATTTCACAGTGTGTGTTCCATTCCTTGAAAGTGTTGAATGCTGAGAACCTCAAGGTAGAGCCCTGGAGAATGATATCCTGCCAAGAGTAGACTATGGAAAGCTGACTCAAATATCTCACTTTTAAAATACAAATACGATTACAATTTTTTTTCAGCCATTATGCTGGGATTGAAAACCTCTGCTGTGTATTGCAACTTTATTTTATCTGTGTCTTTTCTTTCACTTATCGTTGCCCTGTGTATTAACTTGTCCTCAGAAAGCCGCAGAAGGTTCACATTTGTGATAATCTTATCTCTGAATACACGCTAACAAGTCAGACACTGCACTGCAGAATAGAGACAGAATAAAGGGATCGTGAAGCCATCATGATATAAAAACGAATCCGTACGATTTGTACTTAAAGGGGTTGTTCAAGCTTGGGATGAAAATCATCAGTCACTTTGTGGCTATAGGTTTCTGATCCTGACAGCGTGCAGAGCACTCACTGTCAGGATTCTCCGGTATTGCCGGCGAGAGCGGGCAGTCATGTGATTGCAAGTTTAATGATTTGTACACTTGCGGTCATGTGCTGACTTGACATGCTTGTCCTCTTTCAGTAGAAGTGCAGTGCTAGTATATCGGAGAGGTGGCATTGCATGCAGGGCTCTTTACTTTTACAAGAGTTTTGAAAATTGTCAAGCATGCTTGGGAATACTCCGTTAATACAATTGACAAAGCACAGAAAATGGATGGAAATAGGGATGGACATGTAAGGTGCCTGAATGAGGTGAGCTGCTGCTCCTGCTTGCTCGTCCTCCATTGGTTACAGGCTTTCCTTTTCTGGACCCTTGGAGGTAAACAATCCAAGAGACACAGAATTCATCAAAACAGTCAAACTTTTATTTGATAACTGGCAGTTTATACAAACAGGGATAAAGGATAAGGCCCAATGGGTTGTAGTCTTTCCCACTGGTACCGGACTCAACTTCAGCTCTGGTTCTCGGTATGCGTGAAATATTTATCTTGCTATCTTCCCTAGCACTAGAAATCCTTCTTCACCACTAGCAATGCACCCACATTGCATCACCTTCCGCATCTTAGAATTAGAGTCCATTGTAACTTCACAGACTGAGTGAGCCCAAGGGCCCAGACGTCCATTTCGAGATTACCTGCCGATAGACGGATTCCCATGAAGGATACTTTGACAATCCACTGCCTTGAGTATTAGGCTCATGTTGTCTCTAGCAGCCGATTGCCTGTTATCACTACTCAACACTCCTCTCTACTGAGCTGTCACTTTGTGAACTTGGCAATAACACTGAGTTTCCCTCCCCCAAACCTGGGCCAGCCGTTACAGTTAACCCTATCTAGGCTAGACTGCAGCCCCAGTGGGTTTTACCCTTGACAACATACATTGATAAAAATACATTTAATCATTTGGGGTACCAAGGAGTAGAACATTACCACCACCACTCCTACAGACACATAAGGCTTATTGCAATATAATAAACCATATTGACCACTATATGTCACAGAACATCCAAAAAGTGCAGTTTGCACAGACGTTTTGACTTTTGTTCCAGAAATGTACAAGTAAAATTTTCTAATAGTACAGTAATTTTTATGGCATTTTAGAGGAGAATTCACAGTAAAGGAAGACCACATACTCTCTATGGTGCCCATTAGTTAGTGGGGAACTCAGTGCCAATGGCCTGAACCTCTCACTTCCGTAGCTCTGGTCCCAACTCCTGAGCCCTGTCATCCCATGTGGCTAAAAACATCAGCAAATAAAGCAGGTGTAGGAATTTTCTGAATTTTGCTCACTATTTCTAGGTACGCCCCTTCAAATGTGCAAATGCCCCATTATCAGCACAACACATGCCAGTTAAAAAATACAGAGCTATGCAAATTATGTAAATGAGAAGCACATAATGAATGACAGGCAGATTAAGAGCTCATTCAGACATTAGTTTTTCCGGTATGAGTTCTGTCTATGGTTTTATTATAGTCTATGGAGTTGTTCATCTGTTTGTGTATTTTTCCAGACCAAGTGGTCCATACAAAATCAGACACGTTCGATTATGATCCTAGCCAAAGATCAAATGAGTCAATGCAAATCTGTAGGGCTGCGAAAAAAAACCTTGGATGCCATCAGTATGATGCCCATTTTTCAGGGACTGTTTGATATAAGAAACTTCCATCTTTTTTTTTTTTTCGTATGAGAAAAACTTATGAAACTCTGATGGCAAAACCTTACAAATACTGATGAAAATCTGATTCGAAGCACTGATGAAATTTGGACAGTTTTTGTGTGCAAGAAAAATCACTGAGCCCTTAAAAATGAGACAGAACATGGGCGCAATAAATGTTAATGCAATTGCTACTATTACCACATTAAATATGCGCCAAATTTTAATTCATACCTGTGACTGAGGCTTTAAAGGGAACCAGACAGCTGACATATGCTGTCCAATCCATGGGCAGTATGCATCAGACATTGGCGTAATGACTTCCTCCAGGTATGTTTGACTCTGAAATAATGTATACTTTAAGAGCCTCCGGGGACCTTAAAGCCCTTTGGGAGACTAATTCGAAAGGCGATTCCCAGTGGGCTTCTCCTAGCCTGCTCCCTGTAAGTGACAGGTCTCTCTCCCTACGTACATGTATAGGGAGAGACCTGTCAATCACTGGAAATGGGTGGAGAGGAGCAGACGGGGATCCGCCTGTCCGACTTGTCTTCCAAAAGGCTCAATCCCATTGGCTAGAATGTTTTTCTCTGAATCGATGCAGCATTTAAGAGTCGAATATAATTTGCTGAAATCGTGCAGCAAGTACCTAATACATGCTGCCTGTGGCTTGGGCAGCCTGTATCAGCTGTCAGGTTCCATGTAAATGTATTCTCTGCTGAAGCATATCATTTAGTCTTTTGGTTTTATATCCATATAACAGCATTTATTTTTCTGGTACTAGAACATTTTAAGTATAATCTGACGCTGTTTTCCGAAATGTAACAACATACAGGTAACTAACTAGAGCAAGTTCAGAGAAGAGCCACCAGAATGGTGACCGGTCTGCAAACCATGTCCTATGAGGAATGGTTGCAGGATTTGGGAATGTTTAGCTTGCAAAAAAGAAGACTGAGAGGAGACTTAATAGCTGTCTACAAATATCTCAAGGGCTGTCACATTGTAGAAGGATCATCTTTATTCTCATTTGCACAAGGAAAGACTAGAAGCAATGGGATGAAACTGAATGGGAGGAGACACAGATTAGATATTAGAAAAAACTTTTTGACAGTTAGGGTGATCAAGGAGTGGAACAGGCTGCCACGAGAGGTGGTGAGTTCTCCTTCAATGGAAGTCTTCAAACAGAGGCTGGACAGACATCTGTCTGGGATGATTTAGAGAATCCTGCCTTGAGCAGGGGGTTGGACCAGATGGCCCAGGAGGTCCCTTCCAACTCTACCATTCTATGATTCTATGAACTATGTGTATAATACAGTAATATATGTAGCATAACTGATGATGAGCTTTATGGGTGAAATGACTTGAAACATTATCCTTCCATGAGGTCTTCTAGTCTGATAGTCACACCTTTCTACTTTGCACATCAAACGAGACACGATCAATGGGAAAATTGCACCTAAATTACAGACTACAGCTGTTCCCAGGAGTAAGTTCATTGTGTTTTAGTTTTTCATTTTTTTGCCTTTATATTATCAACCAAAATGGTCAATAGCTGTATAGAGGGGAAAGGGCGCAAATACTAAAAGTAAAATTATCCATTTCTTACAGGGGGAAAAAAGGAAAAGCTTCATCAAAAAAGTGATCCGGGACTCTCTACTGGTTCCGATTGATGTTAACACACCCTCCATCATAAGACGACATAAGGCTATGTTCACACATTGGGGTTTGTTTTCTGCAGGCAAAACCTGCTCGAAGATGCTACAAAAAAAAACAGGTTTTGCTGAGTTTTTTGCTGCGTTTTTGCAGTCTCTTGTCCATGCTGATAAAATTTACTGCCCTTCCTCCCAAAAAAAACATGATGCAACTTCCGTAAGGTTTTTGAACCAAAACCGAAACACAACCTTTTACCTGCATTTTTTGCACTTATCCAAACGTTTCCGATTGGTGAAAAGTCGCTGCGAAAACGCTGAAAGTGACATGCAGCAGTTTGCAAAAACGCAGCAGTTTTCTATATCAGTCTGGGAAATTAAACCAATGTGTGTGCATGAGATTTCTGACATCTCATAGGCTTTGCTGATACTGTAAAAAAAAAAAAAAAAACAGCTTAAAATTTGCTTAAAAACCCCCAGCAAAAACACAACGTGTGAACATAGACTAAGGGTTCTCTTTTTCTCATTTGAAATTTCTGTAGACCCTGAAGGAATATGGGCTCCTGGGGCGGACATGTCATTGGTGCAACCACAGGGGGCCAAGAGATAAAGGGGCCAATATCCCCCTTCAAAGCAGGTGGAACTGCAAAGGGCCCATATATTGTTCTCGCCTGGTTCCTCTCCTTCACACGTAATAGCGTCTATTACTGGTGAAGTCTGTATTTATTATGTTATGTTTTTATATTCATTATGAGCTTGCCTTTATTTTATCTCCACTAATATATAAATGTGAAAAAAACAAAACAATTGCACGGCTAATAAGACCATAAGGTGGCGCTGCATTGCTTCTAATGGCAGAGACTTATTACCTGGTTGGACAAAACCAAATTGCAGCCTTCCTAATATAAATATATGGAAGCCATGAATTATGTTGGCGCTGACTGTGAAGCAGAACATAAACACTACTTACAATAATGCACATTTCCTTTTAATCAAACTGTCAGGGAAAGCAACAATCATTGACATTCGCTATGGAGTGATGTGGAAGTGAGCTATTGAGCCCGAGCAAAAGAGGTGAAAACAGATGTCAGCATTAGTGAAAAGGTGTGCCATGGGTGAGCAAGCACACTTTATTGTAAATTCAATGTACCATGTACAAAGTGACAATTGCAGAAGCTAATTTTACTCTTTGCAAGCATCATTAGCCGTCTCGCCGCTCACTGCACATCCTGCTCTCCGAAATGCGGCAGGTAATTCCACGGACAGGATCCATTGCACCTTATTTCTACAATTATTTACCGTACGTTAATCACTTTAACCTACTCGATCCCCTTCGTGTTTCGCTTTGTTCATTCTCAAAGCTAAAAAATAAATAAATAAAAAATTAAACATCTACCCAAGCAAAGAAAAGTGGCATAGGCAAGGGCTGAAATGTCCTGTATGCCCTGCAGCTGCTAGGAAATGCAAAATGCAATGC
>JARQOD010000008.1:88504763-88575828 GCA_033576555.1 Oophaga sylvatica | reverse complement strand
AGAAATCAAGAATTGATAAAAGAAGGGGCATGTGGGATAAATTGGAGACACATCTAGAGATGAACGGACCACTTTGAGCAAACCTGATCCACCATCCAGGTCAGTGCTCTCTGGCCATGGACAGGAGCTGCATGAAATTGCAGAGTTTCCGTGTTCATCTGATTCGCTTTCCTGGCATGCATCAACTTTGTAATGTGCAGCGTATAGATGACCACCCGCCAGCCCAGTTAATCATTAACCAAGCCTGGGATTTCAGAGAGCCCGAGTGCATGGACCTGGATCATAGACTGTTGCTGAGCGGAGCGATACGCTCATCTCTACTCTTAACCTAAAACCTCAAAGATGTTAGTTTACAATCAAAAATCCATCAAGAGTAGTTAATAAATGTATTCATTTTGATCTGACCAATTCAAAATCTCATTACTAATACATACCTCATGGAATGGCGTGCTACACCAGAGCCATCTAAGTATTTCCTGGCAGCTCATTTTCATGCACTTTGTAACCACTACACGATGTTTAACAAAACAAGATCTGATCGGGTCCATTCCTGTAACCAAACTGACATCTTTATATCACAGAGCGCGAATGAATCCATATATTAAGTTATAAATTAATTGCGCTGCTGCCATTGGTCAAGTCTATCCTCAGGAAGAAAAATTAAAAAAAAAAGGGAAGAAAACAATTCTGACTAGCAGCTGAATTTGATCCTTGACAACTATAATGTTTGGATTCTTTCAGTGAAACTGACCCTCTGTAGTTCTTTTGTGACTCAGGCATGCCGTGAGACAACTATCACTTAAAAGATTCATCTTTCTTTCCAGTCTGCTTGCCAGCATTGCTTGAGACATGGTAGAAGAATGTTTTTCGCTTTAACCACTTATAAAAAAATAAGTAAATAAAACTATAAAAAACAAATAAACTATAAGGAGGGTATCTTAAATCTGCTTACGATTACTCTTTGTATATTAAGAGACGTTATTTAATTGGATACCCGAACACTTAAAGGGAATCTGTCACCCCATTTTAGTCATATCAGCTAAAGATATGACTGAATAGTGCGTCCCATAAGCAAGCTATCGGTGTGTAGCTTATATCCAGATACCCCCGTTTTGATAGCAAAAAATACCTTTGTAAACTTGGGATTCTTTTCTTTTAAGTCAGGGCGGTCCGGTCCGGAGGGCGGCGTTTTCTCTCTTCTCCCCCCCCCCGCTCCTCTGCATCTCTTGCATATCGCCGTCTGTGAATAGCACAGATGGCGTTCTGCTTCCCGCGATTGCACTTTTCAAATCCCCCCCCCGCGCATGCGCAGTGTGCTTTGCCCAACAGTGGGCAAAACATAAAATCATTACAGCACATGCGCAACTATTGTCATTCACTTTCCTTGCCCCAGAAGTCATCTAAGGCAAGCAGTCATTTCCGGGCAAGGAAAGAGTTGGGCATGCGCTGTCATGATTTTATGTTTTTTCCGATCATGTGTATATATGCTTGCTGATCAAATGAAAAATGAGCAAATACTCAGTTAAATGCATATTTTATGCTGAAATAAAAATCATTGCCCTCGGCAGCACATTCACTTGCATCGTAGGAACGATCATTTATTTGCACACACTGACAATGATTGCCACATATAAGTGAAAGCAAATAATCACCTTGTTAAATCATCGACCAGCGCTCACAAAGAGTAGATTCTCTTTCTGTGTAAATGGCCTTAAATACAAATAAACCGCTATCCTCAGATTTTAGTCTTAGCTCCCTTTGTTTTCATGCATTATCAACCGCTATAAGGTCCAACAATGTTCACAGTACTGAGTAGGACTTTCTAGAAATGATTATTGTACATGAGATAAAATTTTAATTCTTCCAGGTCTCTAATAGAGGATATTATTATGTTTTACCAATTTGTAGTCTAGGACTCATAGAAATTATTGACTTTAGGTCTAGCCTGTCTATTCACATAGAATCCGTGGGAAAAATAAATGGTGGCATATTCCATGGCTTATCTTATTACACAGATGACCTTCTATATATAGGAGTTTTGCTACTAAGGACGCCTACGGTGCCTCACAAAGGAATCATACAGTGACCACAAAGTTCTTACAAATCTATAACACAGAATCATATGGACTTCATGTGTTGGTGTACAGGCTTAGTGCACTCAGGTCAGCGCAAGGTTGAGCCCCCAAAACCAATAAATAGCTAACAACTGTCTCTACCCACTCCTCCATACACAGGAATGCTCAGCCCTTATTCACTCTATTAGAAAGCTGCTACACAGGAATGCTCGGCTCGGCCATGTGCCCCTGTTCACTCCATTAGAAGCTGCTACATAGGAATGCTCAGCCCGGCCAAGTGCCCCTGTTCATGCCATTAGAAAGCTGCTACACAGAAATGCTCAGCCCGGCCATGTGCCCCTGTTCACTCCATTAGAAAGCTGCTACACAGGAATGCTCGGCTCGGCCAAGTGCCCCTGTTCACGCCATTAGAAAGCTGCTACACAGGAATGCTCAGCCCGGCCATGTGCCCCTGTTCACTCCATTAGAAAGCTGCTACACAGGAATGCTCGGCTCGGCCAAGTGCCCCTGTTCACGCCATTAGAAAGCTGCTACACAGGAATGCTCAGCCCGGCCATGTGCCCCTGTTCACTCCATTAGAAAGCTGCTACATAGGAATGCTGGGCTCGGCCATGTGCCCCTGTTCACTCCATTAGAAAGCTGCTACATAGGAATGCTGGGCTCGGCCATGTGCCCCTGTTCACTCCATTAGAAAGCTGCTACACAGGAATGCTCGGCCAAGTGCTCTTGTGCACTCTGTTAGAATCCTGCAGCCAGACCCCTCTGGTAGCAGCTTATTTCCCCAAAAACAAAAGAATCAGCCATTAACAATCTATAATGCCAGATCCTTCTCGTCCCGAAAATTAACAGCTAGGGGATAGTAGGGATGCTCCACACTCAGCCTTGCCAATCTTGCTGATATTGTTGGATCCAGCCAACTTTAGTCTATTGTGTATGGAGGGCTTTAATCTTTTACACCCCATATTTATGCTTCTCACCACTTTGTCATCATCCTATTCCCATCTGTCTTTTTAACGGCATTGTTCAGGTTTGGGATGAAAGTCTTCATGTCAGGATTCTCCAGTGCTGACGGAAAGACTGGGTGGTCACATTACCGCATGTATGCAATAAACATATTACTGGCCACATTTTGATTAGTAGTTGTGCAATTCCTGACTCAGTACAAGTGAATTGAACAACATCAAACACGTCTAGTCAGCACATGACAGCATGTAGGTAAATCGCATACTTGCACTCACAAGACTGACCGCCTTGCCGCCAACACCGGAGAATGCTGACAGCATGTGGTGCGCACGCTATGAGGATTCAGAAGTTTGCATTCACAAAGAGTGACTGCAGACTTTCATCCCAAATTTAGACAATCCCTATAAAGTAAGGAAAATACCTTATTATTGCCTCCTTGCAACTCTGTCCCACAGAAGAAACCTTATTACAAGTAGCAGTGAATAAGATTTTAGTTTTCAAACTGCCCTAAAGCATTAAACCTGGAAACAATGATCCTCTGGGCAAGAAAAACTCCTCCGTTGAGACACAACGTCCACTGATTGTGGTCGTTGTACACACTTTTTTGGGCCATTTCAACAAGTTCACATTGTTCCGCTGTTTGACCATACTTGGCTTAGCTGATGATTACGGTACATATAAAAATAATGGTCACCATCCCAATTCTACATTTAAACTGAAGAATAAAACCAAACTCAATACAGAAAAAGCTTCAAAACCTGGAAACAAAACCCGAATAGGTCTGTCCAGCTCCCGGTTAATTATAACAGTCCTCAATAACAGAAAACTCGACTAAAAAGCAATTGCCCACTTCTTACAATTACAGCAAAGCCCTAAAAATATTGTTGCTATCCTAAATAAAGTTTTCTGTATGCCTCCATTTAATGAATTAGATTAGTGCTGCGGCAACCGGCGCGGACAGAAAATATATTGTAACGATCAGCCAGTGTGCATGACAAAGAAAGAAATGTACTATGCATAATTCAGAGATTTCACCGCTCAGATTTTATTACAGTACCCTGTGTATCGTACAATAGGATTTCATGCTTTTCTTTGTTTAAAAAACACATCCCACTCAGTCTTTATTACCGTATTTCATGTACCTCTAATTTCACAAATGATTGCAAATATAAAAGGTGAGATAAATAGTAACTGTGCGCTTTCGGTTGTAAATCCAAGAAAGAGGCAAATTAAAATGATGAAAGTGACCATTTTACATATAATTAGTTCTTATTGTGATTTGCGTGTCTGCTTCCAGCAGGCATTGTCTGCTTCAGCTTAGCAGCCCCAGATTAACCCTTTCCGCACACATTCTTGACCTTCAGACACGGGGCATATATCATCGATGTGGTGGCGCATTTAATTTATGTTGTATGCTCACTAGTGATTCTAAAAGCTTTGTAAATCATAGAAGACCAGACATCTTCTGTGCCGATGAAAAATGAAGGAGCTGGCCGCCTCATTTATTCCACATTCTGGCAAAGATGCATTTTTTTTTTTCAGAATTTTTTGTTTTTTTTCTTTTTTTTTTCTTAGCAAAGAAAGGAGAGTTGTAAAAAAATCAACTTAAAGCTAGAATTTCCTGGGGCTGATTTTAACATGACACACCATCTCAAATGAACTCTAAACAGATTGCAACGTGCACGCTTGGAGTTTACACTGTCTGCACCGCAAGCTTGAAGCACAAAAACACCATCTTAGTGCACACACGGTGAGCAGAGCTCTAGAGCAGGATTTCAAACAGGAAGCCCATCTACAAGTTTTTGAAGAAGTTTTGCTTGACAAGCTTAATGAAAGCCAGCTGCACTGCAGGTGGCTCCGAACAGGACTTGTAGGAAACATTTACAAGCATCTCAATCAGACAGCCACCCCAGGACAATATTAACAATGGCTATCATTCTCAGAATGTTACATCCCTGCACAATATCTCCCCTCCAATCCTGTGCGCTGATACTACTGTTCAGAATTTGATCATTTAGGCTAAGTTCACACAAGGCGTTTTTGCTGCATTTTTTTTTCTGCAGCAAAACCAGAATGCTTGGTAGGAAAGACGCTGAGGAAAAAAAAAAGGAAATTAGACCTACCGGTAATTCTATTTCCAGGTAGTCCCTCAGGACAGAACCCTTAATTCCCTCCGCTATGTTTCTCTTTAGGATTGCACGGGATCAATCTTCGGCGGATGGTCCGTCGAGTTGCCAAGGCTCGAGATACAGAAGAAGTTGTTCAATGGTTTCTTACATACGAAATTGTAAGGGCGCGTTTAGACCATTTCCTGCCATCCTTCGGTGGTACTTTGAAAAAACACTGGAGGGTGGAGGTTGGAGGGGCCTTTTAACCTCTCTGTGATCCTGTCCCGCTATAGGTCAAGGGAGGACGTCCTCCATGGTGCTGTCCTGAGGGACGTAATGGGAAAAAGCAGGTTTTGATGCATTTTTGGCTGCATTTTTGGTGCTTTAACGAGTTTTTTCCGTTCAATTCAATGGGTGAAAAACGCTGAAAAAACTTAAGAAGTGACATGCCTTTTGTCCAAAAAAATGCAAGAAACAGGACAAAAAAAAACAAGCTTTGTGCATGAGATTTCTGAAATGTCATAGACATAGCTGGTACTGTCAAATGCAGCTGAAAATTAGCATAAAAAAATGCAGCAAAAACGCCCAGCGTGAACGTAGCCTTAATGTGGACCATCTATAAGGTCAAAAGTGGCCACTTTTTGCTCTTACTGTATTCCATCTGCTTTCAGGACAAATCCTTTTTTATATACAGTTCCAGAGATACAGGCCTATTTAGTGTTATTTTTTATGGTCTTTACCAGAGGGGCATGACCCACAGGGTAATAATGTAGAGCAGCCAAATGATACAACCAAAAAGAATCATCTGTGCCCATTGGTAAAGACCACGACAATTAGCACAAAATAAAAAGTTCCATATGGCAGATTAAAAAAAAAACACTCAGGAGATCAGTGGGAATAAAATATGCATAAAAACTGTCCACTTTTGACCTGTTGACAGTTCTTCACTAAGCAACCTGCATAACATACCGTACTTATCTCATCAGTAGGATAACTATAAAGGGCTCAATGCCTGTGAATCCCATACACAAAAAGATGCTCTATAACTTGGTGGCCTAGTAATCCACAGACAAATGATAATGTCGCAAAGAATACAAATTCAAGCTTTATCGCTATATTGAATGCTTCACTTGCTTGAGGTCTTGCTTCATAAAGCTACGTGGCAATCAGTCTGGGTCCCGTTCCCAAAACCCCTAGCAAACAGCTGATTTTTGCTGAGGAAGACATGGACAGCTAGGCAACCGCTGCAAAAATAATGTGACTTACCTTCAGGTAAATGTTCACCTATTAAATTTAAAAACTGGAATCTGCAAGAATGGGCGTCAGAGAGAAATCATATAGGGTGGGGTGGGGGATCACACATGTTTTAATATGAATAAAATTGTGTTATACAGCAACCAGGGCTGAGGAGTCAGTAAGCTTAACCCCTGACCATGACTCCAACTGCACAGCACTGGTCACTACTGAGCATGTGCATAAAGTGCAGCACAGATTCATCTCATCTATGACTCCACAGCACTGGTCACTACTGAGCATGTACATAAAGTGCAGCACAGATTCATCTCATCTATGACCCCACAGCACTGGTCACTACTGAGCATGTACATAAAGTGCAGCACAGATTCATCTCATCTACGACCCCACAGCACTGGTCACTACTGAGCATGTACATAAAGTGCAGCACAGATTCATCTAATCTATGACCCCACAGCACTGGTCACTACTGAGCATGTACATAAAGGGCAGCACAGATTCATCTCATCTATGACTCCACAGCACTGGTGACTACTGAGCATGTACATAAAGTGCAGCACAGATTCATCTCATCTATGACCCCACAGCACTGGTCACTACTGAGCATGTGCATAAAGTGCAGCACAGATTCATCTCATCTATGACTCCACAGCACTGGTGACTACGGAGCATGTACATAAAGTGCAGCACAGATTCATCTCACCTATGACTCCACAGCACTGGACACTACTGAGCATGTGCATAAAGTGCAGCACAGATTCATCTCATCTATGACTCCACAGCACTGGTGACTACGGAGCATGTACATAAAGTGCAGCACAGATTCATCTCACCTATGACTCCACAGCACTGGACACTACTGAGCCTGTGCATAAAGTGCAGCACAGATTCATCTCATCTATGACTCCACAGCACTGGTCACTACTGAGCATGTATATAAAGTGCAGCACAGATTCATCTCATCTATGACTCCACAGCACTGGTCACTACTGAGCATGTACATAAAGTGCAGCACAGATTCATCTCATCTATGACTCCACAGCACTGGTCACTACTGAGCATGTGCATAAAGTGCAGCACAGATTCATCTCAACTATAACCCCACAGCACTGGTCACTACTGAGCATGTACATAAAGTGCAGCACAGATTCATCTCAGCTACGACCCCACAACACTGGTCACTACTGAGCATGTGCATAAAGTGCAGCACAGATTCATCTCATCTATGACTCCACAGCACTGGTCACTACTGAGCATGTACATAAAGTGCAGCACAGATTCATCTCATCTACGACTCCACAACACTGGTCACTACTGAGCATGTGCATAAAGTGCAGCACAGATTCATCTCATCTATGACCCCACAGCACTGGTCACTACTGAGCATGTACATAAAGTGCAGCACAGATTCATCTCATCTACGACTCCACAGCACTGGTCACTATTGAACATGTACATAAAGTGCAGCACAGATTCATCTCATCTATGACTCCACAGCACTGGTCACTACTGAGCATGTACATAAAGTGCAGCACAGATTCATCTCATCTACGACTCCACAGCACTGGTCACTATTGAACATGTACAAAAAGTGCAGCACAGATTCATCTTATCTATGACTCCACAGCACTGGTCACTACTGAGCATGTACATAAAGTGCAGCACAGAATCATCTAATCTATGACTCCACAGCACTGGTTACTACTGAGCATGTACATAAAGTGCAGCACAGATTCATCTCATCTATGACCCCACAGCACTGGTCACTACTGAGCATGTACATAAAGTGCAGCACAGATTCACCTCATCTATGACCCCACAGCACTGGTCACTACTGAGCATGTACATAAAGTACAGCACAGATTCATCTCATCTATGACCCCACAGCACTGGTCACTACTGAGCATGTACATAAAGTGCAGCACAGATTCATCTCATCTATGACCCCACAGAACTGGTCACTACTGAGCATGTACATAAAGTGCAGCACAGATTCATCTCATCTATGACTCCACAGCACTGGTCACTACTGAGCATGTACATAAAGTACAGCACAGATTCATCTCATCTATGACTCCACAGCACTGGTCACTACTGAGCATGTACATAAAGAGCAGCACAGATTCATCTCATCTATGACTCCACAGCACTGGTCACTACTGAACATGTACATAAAGTGCAGCACAGATTCATCTCATCTATGACCCCACAGAACTGGTCACTACTGAGCATGTACATAAAGTGCAGCACAGATTCATCTCATCTATGACCCCACAGCACTGGTCACTACTGAGCATGTACATAAAGTGCAGCACAGATTCATCTCATCTATGACCCCACAGCACTGGTCACTACTGAGCATGTACATAAAGTGCAGCACAGATTCATCTCATCTATGACCCCACAGCACTGGTCACTACTGAGCATGTACATAAAGTGCAGCACAGATTCATCTCATCTATGACCCCACAGCACTGGTCACTATTGAACATGTACATAAAGTGCAGCACAGATTCATCTCATCTATGACCCCACAGCACTGGTCACTACTAAGCATGTACATAAAGAGCAGCACAGATTCATCTCATCTATGACTCCACAGCACTGGTCACTACTGAGCATGTACATAAAATGCAGCACAGATTCATCTCATCTATGACCCCACAGCACTGGTCACTACTGAGCATGTACATAAAGTGCAGCACAGATTCATCTCATCTATGACTCCACAGCACTGGTCACTACTGAGCATGTACATAAAGAGCAGCGCAGATTCATCTCATCTATGACTCCACAACACTGGTCACTACTGAGCATGTACATAAAGCGCAGCACAGATTCATCTCATCTATGACCCCACAGAACTGGTCACTACTGAGCATGTACATAAAGTGCAGCACAGATTCATCTCATCTATGACCCCACAGAACTGGTCACTACTGAGCATGTACATAAAGTGCAGCACAGATTTATCCCAACTAAAAGCCAATATCCTTAGATCAGGAACAAAACATTTCATAACTTTGCCAAATTCTTATGAAAACATTTACAGTATATCCTGCATTGTACTACTGCACCCAGTTTATTATATATTTTAGGAGTCAGAGTCGGTCCATTTTATACCAACTCCACCTCCACGACTTTGACTCTGACTCCACAGCCCTGACTGCGTTTATGCAAATGAATGCATTCCAATATGTGGCCTAAAACGAATAAAGGTCTTATGTAATAGATACAAAAACCTACAAGGAAAAAGAAGTATAACGCATAAGCAATTATATTACAAAAGAAATAAAAAAGTGTTGACTGTATACAGAGATACTATGTCACTGAGTTACCCCAACAAATAATCAAGACAAATATCATGTGTATGGCAAAATCCCAGGAAAAATATGTAATCAAATAAATGGTGTAATTACTGCTACAAAATAGTACGATGGCTTATGGCTAGAGTTGAGCGATACTTTCCGATATCCTAAAGTATCGGAATCGGAATGGTATCGCCGATATCACTAAAATATCGGCGATACCCGATACCGAAAGTCCCATGTAAGTCTATGGGAACAAAATATCGCAACTAAAAAAACCCCATTCTTTCCTTGTAAACACTAAATATACACACATAGAATACATATATATATATATACATGTCATTGTGACATATATATATACATATATGTATAGTTTATACACTTCTACATAGTAAAATATCCTCTCATTCAATTGCCGGGTAAAGCCGGCTTCAGTGAAAAGACAGAAGCACCCGACATGAAATGACACTTGGTGTACATAGGGTTAACCATGTCTTTTCATGTCGTTTGCTATCTGATTTGCACAAACAATTAAATCAGACTATGTGTGCAAAATTTCACACCTGTAGGGGTTAATTAAAGGTGTAAATTCGTTGTAAAAAAAACGGACTTTTTTGCTACGAATTTACACCTTTAATTAACCCCTACAGGTGTGAAATTTTGCACACATAGTCTGATTTAATTGTTTGTGCACATTAGATAGCAAAGGACATGAAAAGACATGGTTAACCCTATGTACACCAAGTGTCATTTCATGTCGGGTCACCCGACATGAAATGACACTTGGTGTACATAGGGTTAACCATGTCTTTTCATGTCCTTTGCTATCTAATTTGCACAAACAATTAAATCAGACTATGTGTGCAAAATTTCACACCTGTAGGGGTTAATTAAAGGTGTAAATTCGTTGTAAAAAAAACGGACTTTTTTGCTACGAATTTACACCTTTAATTAACCCCTACAGGTGTGAAATTTTGCACACATAGTCTGATTTAATTGTTTGTGCAAATCAGATAGCAAACGACATGAAAAGACATGGTTAACCCTATGTACACCAAGTGTCATTTCATGTCGGGTTCTGCATTTTCACAAAAGCCGGCAATTGAATTAGCGGCTATTATACTATGTAGAAGTGTATGAACTACAAATATAAATATATATATATATATATGTGTCACAAATTCAATGACATGTATATATATATATATATATATGAGGTGTAAAATTGCTGAAAAAAAATTCGTGGGCTCCCGCCCTATTTTCGCAACCAGACAGACAAAGCCAGTGAGTGGGGGCAGATAATAATAGCCCAGAGAGGGACCATTATTTTTGCCCCCCCCCCGGCTACTAACATCTGCCCCCAGACACCCCAGGAAAGACAAATCTATAATTAGATTCGCCCTTTCTGGCACTTTGCCCGTCTATTCCCATTGCCCTGTAGCGGTGGCGAATGGGTTAATATGGGGTTAAAGCCACCTTGCTATTGAAAGGTGACCTTAAGCCAGGTTAATAATTGAGAGCTGTCAATTAGACAACTATCAATTATTAATCCTATTGCATGAAATAAAATAAAACACACACACTTTAATTAAAAATCATTTTAATGAAATAAAGACACATGTTTTTGACCATCTTTTATTTTACTGCAAAAACCATTTCCTGTAATAAAAATAAAATAAAAAAGCAAAATTATTCTTACCTATCCCATGCACAGTCAGGTCCCACGGTGTAATCCTTCAGAAAGGGTTAATGTTTACTGCAGGGACCGCAGCTAATGCTGCAGCCTCACAGTAAACCCCAAATGAATGAGTTCCTCTCCTGCCTGACAGGAGAGTAAAGGCTGGGTGTAACATAACGATACACCAGCGATCCCGACAACGATATGCACTTGTCAGGATCGCTGGTGTATCGCTACATGATCGCTGCTGAGCTGCCAAACAGGCAGCTCAGGCAGCGATCTGGGACAGCGACACTGCGGGTAACATCGCTTAAGGGCCCGTCTCACATAGCGATATCGCTACCGAGATCGCTGCTGAGTCACTAGTTTTGTGACGCAGCAGCGAGCTCACCAGCGATATCGCTGTGTGTGACATTCAGCGACGATCAGCCCCCCTGCCGGGTATCGCTGATCGTCGCAGAAATGTCAGGACCTTTTTTTGATCGCTGGTTTCCCTCTGACAGGCACGCATCGCTGCGTGTGACAGGCGGGAGACCAGCGATCCGCTGGTAACCAAGGTACACAGCGGGTTTCCAGGCACCGCGCAGCGCTTGGAAACCCGCTGTGTACCTTGGATACCAGCTCCCTGCATCAGGGCGCTGGTATCCAAGGTACACAGCGGGTTTCTAGGCACAGCCCCGCGCCTGGAAACCCGCTGTGTACCTTGGTTACCAGCGGATCGCTGGTCTCCCGCCTGTCACACGCAGCGATGTGTGCCTGTCAGCGGGAAACCAGCGATCAAAAAAAGGTCCTGACATTTCAGCGACGATCAGCGATACCCGGCAGGGGGGCTGATCGTCGCTGAATGTCACACACAGCGATATCGCTGGTGAGCTCGCTGCTGCGTCACAAAACTAGTGACTCAGCAGCGATCTCAGTAGCGATATCGCTATGTGAGACGGGCCCTTAAGTGGAAAGCTTAATTGATTGCTTTCCACTTTCACTTCAGGTCAGCCAGGGACACAATCAGTGACGTCAGAGGGAACTGATTAACAAAAATAGGGGTTCCCTTCGAAAAAAAAATGGCGTGGGGTCCCCCCTATTTTTGTTAACCAGCCAGATGAAGCAGACCGCTGAGGCCTGGATTTTCAGGCTGTTAAGGAGCCAAGATCCATGGACCTTGCCAGCCTGATAATACTAGGCCACAGCAGTCTGCATATCTTGGCTGATTAACAAAAATAGGGGATCCCCTCGAAAAAAATTGGCGTGGGGTCCCCCCTATTTTTGTTAACCAGCCAGATGAAGCAGACCGCTGAGGCCTGGTTTTTCAGGCTGGTAAGGATCCAATATCCATGGACCTTGCCAGCCTGATAATACCAGGCCACAGCAGTCTGCTTAGCTTGGCTGGTTAACAAAAATAGGGGATCCCCTCGAAAAAAAAACGGCGTGGGGATCCCCCCTATTTTTGTTAACCAGCCAAGTAAAATGCAGACTGCTGCGGCCTGGTATTAAAAGACTGTCAAGGCCCATGGATTTTGGCCCTCAACAGCCTGATAATACCAGGCTACAGCAGCCCCACATTTGGCGCATCAAAAGATGTGCCAATTGTGGCACTTTACCCGGCTCTTCCCACTTGCCCTGTAGCGGTGGCAAGCGGGGTAATAAGGGGTTAATGTCACCGTTGATTGCACGGTGACAATAAGCCCGGTTAATAATGGAGAGGCGTCAATAAGACACCGATCCATTATTAATCCCAAAGTTATTAAATGTATAAAAAAAAGACAAAGCAAGAAAAAAGTCTTTTAATGAAATAAAAGAGACAACACAGTTTTCATTTCTTTTATTGTACTCTCATTCCTGCGACGCCATCGATCTCCTGTAAAAAAAGAAAAAAAACAAACCAACAGTATACCACCTGTCCGACGCAGTCCATAGTAATGACAGTCCCACGACGATCCAGCTCTGCTACATCGCAATGACAGGCAGAGCCTGTCATCGCGACGCAGCACAGCTGATTACCTGCTTCCCCGGCGGTGACGTCATCGGACTGACTGCTTTACGGCCGGGATTACCCAGCAGTCACTGAAGTTATCGCGAGAAACTGCATGTGACCACCGGGGAAAGAAGATTGCGGCCATGAAGCAGTCCAGGACGTGACCGCCGGAGATCTTCTGCCAGGTAAGTGCCGCTGACTCCTGACAGACCCGACCGACGGACACTGACAGTGACAGTGACAATCCCGATTCCGGTATCCGATATGACGAAAATATCGGAACTCGGAATCGGAATTCCGATACAGCCAATATCGGCCGATACCCGATATTTGCAGTATCGGAATGCTCAACCCTACTTATGGCGGTAGAAATACTTTTTGAAGTCTGGAGTTTAAGGCCAAGTGGCCATATAAAGGTAAGCAACTCACACGGAAAAACTGTTGTGCAAGATTAATATTGCTAATATTTAGTAAAAGACTAATGTCATGTGAATACCAAAGTTCAGAAATTATACTCCATCAAATAAATGGCAGCAGATATGGCTAAAATATAAGAAATTGGAGACAGCACACTATTCAAATTGAAAAAAATATGCTGCTTAATGGTCCATCATGGCAACGTTTCAGTTTTAAAGTGAGAACCATTTTATCACACTTTGAATTTTTGACCTATTTTTCTGTACATTATGTGGTAAAATAAATGGTGCCACTCAAAACTACAACTCGTCCAGTGAAAAACAAGCCATCATACGTCTAAGTGTATAGAAACATAAAAAAGTTATCGCTCTCGGAAAAAGGTAAAGAAAAAAACAAAAGCAGAAAAATGAAAGATTCACTGGAACTTAAAGGATTAAGTACTTTTTCCTATGTGCCAAAATGATCTCAAATTCCAACCTTCTTGAAGGATCCATTGGTGTTTACATACCACTCAACACAATTAAATGTATAGCTTTTCAGAATCCTTCAGATATAAAAAGATATGACTGAAAACATACCATAAGTTCCTTTTTAGATAGGCAAACACAAAATCAATAGAAAAAGGGTAGGTTTCTTAGCTTTTAGTTGACCACCTTTAGTTTAGTCAATTTGTCACCAGATTTTACAAAAATAAACTGCGTATATTATTAAAAAAAAAAACCTCTCAGGCCTAATGAGGACACAGTAAGCCCTTTGAAAATTTTATAATTCTTAATTAAAAATTAGAATTTTTTTTCTTTAGCTACAGCGGAACTCATAAAATGATCATTTTAATACTAGACAGAGTAACTTTCACAAAGGCTTATACAGCCAACCGGGCATGAATTTTCAGGTTAGTGCATCAGCCTCATCAGGTCTAAGAGATCTATTTAATACTGTATTGAATGATGTGCTTTAAAGGGATTCATGCTGCCCCAATGCTCTGGTGTTTCAGAAATATTACACTTTGAAGATGTGGCTAGAGACCAAACTAGTCCAGCTCTGCCCTAGGCCTGCTTCTCCCAGTGACACAGCATTAGTCCTGGGAAGAGTCGTCCAGGGGGGGAGCCGGACGAGTCGTTTCCAGATGTTTAAAGTTCATTCTCTTTGACACTCAGAGTGTTTCAGAGAATATTATACCCGGCTGCAATCCGGAAGCCAGGCTATGTATCATGCTGCGGTTTGGGCATCACAAACTGCTTAACAGGTTCTCTTTAAGTCTATTGTTTAAAACTCATCACAGCAAAATTAATGCCACTACAGCACTAGTAATCATTACTATAGTCAAGAGTAAAAAAAAACCTTAACAAAAAAAGAATGCCATCGCTGTAAGACAAATGTTTCTTCTGTATTACCATAATAGTTCTCAACTTCTCCCAGATCTCAACAATATCCCCCACCCAGGGGCGTACATAGAAATCATGGGGCCCCATAGCAAAAGTCTGAATGGGCCCCCCCCCAAAAAAAACCCCAGAGCCATTGTAAATGTAAAGTGCCAGCACAGTGAGGGGACACATTAAACAAAAAAATGTATTATGCCCCCATAGATTGTGCCCCCATAGATGCTCCATAGATCATGCCCCCATAGATTGTGCCCCATAGATTGTGCCCCCATAGATGCTCCATAGTATAGGCCCTTATGCTGCCGCAGCTGCTGCAACCAAAAAAAAAAAAAAAAAAAAGACATACTCACCTCTCGTCACTGGGGGCCAGGTGCCGGTGTCCTGAGCAGGGGGTGAAACCAGGTGCCGATGTCACCGCTCGCTCAGGGCCCCGGCACCTGAGATATTTACCTGTCCTCTCTCCACTGCTGAGTGCCGCTGTCTTCGGGGTCCTCCAGCAGTGAATGATCAGGCAGAGGGCGCGGCGCGCACTAACGACGTCATCGCGCCCTCTGACCTGAACATTGCAGCAAGAAGACGCGAGCAACGGTGGAACGGGACAGGTAAATATCCCTTATACTCACCCTTCCGCCGGCGCGGTCTCTGCAGCCCCTGCCTCTCCCGCGGTCTGCGCCGCCAGTGTTCAGCGGTCACGCGGGACAGCTCATTAAAGTCATGAATATGTGAATATTCATGACTGTAATGAGCGGTACCACCTGACCGCTGAACACAGGCGTCGGAAACCGTGGGAGAAGAGCAGGGGCTGCAGAGACCGCGCCGGCGGAAGGGTGAGTATATAGAAGAGCTGCGCTCCCCCTCCCCCGTCGACCCCCTGGTAGTACTGTGTCAGCACAGCTACCCGACCGTCGCGGGCCCCCTCACCTGTCCGGGCCCCATAGCAGCTGCATGGTCTGCTTCATTCACAGTACGCCACTGCCCCCACCTACTAGACATAAAAATTTACCCAGGAGCAACGTCAACAAAGAAGGAAGATGCTGGTGTGTGTTTTACTTTACGTAGACAGTTTCCCTTCTGTCCTTTAAATAACCCCGGTACTAACAAGAATTATTTCTCTACCGACACTGTTCTTCAAAATCAGCTTGAACATTTCTTTCGGCAGTGTAATTTCTAGCAATTAATGTGGAGAAACACCAAGGGAATTTTATTTCTAATTTTCTGAATGCAAATTAATATGAAATCGCTTATCTGACACAGTTGATCGGATCTAAACTCTGAGCCTCTACTTTAGACATTTGTGACTAATCTATCACCCATGGGAGCACCTGAAGACACAGGACTAGAAAGAAGTATACTTAGTCATCTCAATTATCCTATAGGCTTTCAATGGAAAAATCTTTCTACTTTCGATATAGCTACGTCTGAATCTATGGCTTTTCACAATTCATGAAGGGTGTAGAAGAAAATACTATTTGAAGTTGTGCCGTGTATGAATTATGCTCTTGCATAGTTATATATAGGTTGGAAAAAGACTTCGGTCCATCAAGTTCAACCCTTCTCCTCCAGTAATACATTCTCTATCACTAGACTATTTATAACCCATAATATGTCATTTGTTGTGAGAAAAGCACCCAGTCCTTTTCCTTTCACGCCACGGCCAATATCTGTTTTTTCAACCTCGCTTTTCCTCCCCTTCTTCCAAGAGCATAACTTTTTTATTTTTCTGTCCACATAGCTGTATGAGGGCTTGTTCTTTTGCAGGACAAGTTTTATTTTTGAATGACACCTTTAATTTTATCATGGGATGCACTGAAAAGCAGGAAAAAAAATTAATTCCAAGTGCATTAAAAATAGCAAAAAAGTGCAATTTCACAAAGTATTTGGGGGGGGGGTTGTATTTACTATGTTCACTATATGGTAAAACTGACCTAGTACTATGATTCTCTAGGTCAGTATGATTACAGACATACCAAGCATGCATAGTTTTTTTTTGCTATTTAAGTGATGAAAAAAATTCAGAAATTTATAAAAAAAAAAAAAAAATTTGCTTATGTTGCCATTATCCAAGACCCATAACACTTTAAGGCTAAGTGCACACGTTCAGGAATATTTGCGTTTTTTTCGCGGGAAAAAACGCGTCAAAAACGCATGTATTAAGCATCCTATCATTTAGAATGAATTCCGCAATTTCTGTGCACATGGTGCGTTTTTTTTCCGCAAAAAAAACGCATCGCGGAAAATCTAGCAACATGTCCATTAATTTTGCGGAATTCTAGCGTTTTTTCCCGCTATATTATTGACCTAGAAAGTTCAGGAAAAAATCGCGGTAAAAACGCGTCAAATCCGCGCAAAAAAACGCACAAAAAACGCCCAAAAACCCGCGCGTTTTTGTCGCGAAAAAAGTCCGGTTTTGATCAGGAATAGGGTTGAGCATTCCGATACTGCAAATATCGGGTATCGGCCGATATTGGCTGTATCGGAATTCCGATTCCGAGTACCGATATTTTCGTCATATCGGATACCGGAATCGGGATTGTCACTGTCACTGTCAGTGTCTGTCGGTCGGGTCTGTCAGGAGTCAGCGGCACTTACCCGGCAGAAGATCTCCGGCGGTCACATCCCAGACTGCTTAATGGCCGCCATCCTCTTCTCCCCGGCGGTCACATGCAGTATCTCGCGATAACTGCAGTGACTGCTGGGTAATCGCGGCCGTAAAGCAGTCAGTCCGATGACGTCACCGCCGGGGAAGCTGGTAAGCAGCTGTGCTGCGCCGGGATGTCAGGCTCTGCCTGTCATTCCGATGTAGCAGAGCTGGATCGTCGTGGGACTGTCGTTACTATGAACTGCGTCGGACAGGTGGTATACTGTTGGTTTGTTTTTTTTATTTTTTTACAGGAGATCGATGGCGTCGCAGGAATGAGAGAGTAATAAAAAAAATGAAAACTGTGTTGTCTCTTTTATTTCATTAAAAGACTTTTTCTTGCTGTGTCTTTTTTTTTACACATTTAAAAACTTTGGGATTAATAATGGATCGGTGTCTTATTGACACCTCTCCATTATTAACCGGGCTTATTGTCACCGTGCAATCAACGGTGACATTAACCCCTTATTACCCCGCTTGCCACCGCTACAGGGCAAGTGGGAAGAGCCGGGTAAAGTGCCACAATTGGCACATCTTTTGATGCGCCAAATGTGGGGCTGCTGTAGCCTGGTATTATCAGGCTGTTGAGGGCCAAAATCCATGGGCCTTGACAGTCTTTTAATACCAGGCCGCAGCAGTCTGCATTTTACTTGGCTGGTTAACAAAAATAGGGGGACCCCTACGCCGTTTTTTTTTCGAGGGGATCCCCTATTTTTGTTAACCAGCCAAGCTAAGCAGACTGCTGTGGCCTGGTATTATCAGGCTTGCAAGGTCCATGGATATTGGATCCTTACCAGCCTGAAAAACCAGGCCTCAGCGGTCTGCTTCATCTGGCTGGTTAACAAAAATAGGGGGGACCCCACGCCAATTTTTTTCGAGGGGATCCCCTATTTTTGTTAATCAGCCAAGATATGCAGACTGCTGTGGCCTGGTATTATCAGGCTGGCAAGGTCCATGGATCTTGGCTCCTTAACAGCCTGAAAATCCAGGCCTCAGCGGTCTGCTTCATCTGGCTGCTTAACAAAAATAGGGGGGACCCCACGCCAATTTTTTTCGAGGGGATCCCCTATTTTTGTTAATCAGCCAAGATATGCAGACTGCTGTGGCCTGGTATTATCAGGCTGGCAAGGTCCATGGATCTTGGCTCCTTAACAGCCTGAAAATCCAGGCCTCAGCGGTCTGCTTCATCTGGCTGGTTAACAAAAATAGGGGGACCCCACGCCATTTTTTTTTCGAAGGGAACCCCTATTTTTGTTAATCAGTTCCCTCTGACGTCACTGATGGTGTCCCTGGCTGACCTGAAGTGAAAGTGGAAAGCAATCAATTAAGCTTTCCACTTCCTCTCCTGTCAGCCAGGAGAGGAGCTCATTCATTTGGGGGTTTACTGTGAGGCTGTAGCATTAGCTGCGGTCCCTGCAGTAAACATTAACCCTTTCTGAAGGATTACACCGTGGGACCTGACTGTGCATGGGATAGGTAAGAATAATTTTGCTTTATTATTTTATTTTTATTACAGGAAATGGTTTTAGCAGGTAAATAAAATATGGTCAAAAACTGTGTGATTATTTCATTAAACTTCTTTTTTATTAAAGTGTGTGTGTTTGATTTTTCTTTCATACAATAGGATTAAAAATTGATAGTTGTCTAATTGACAGCTCTCAATTATTAACCTGGCTTAAAGTGACCTTTCAATTGCAAGGTCATTTTAACCCCTTATTAACCCATTCGCCACCGCTACAGGGCAATGGGAATAGACGGGCAAAGTGCCAGAAAGGGCAAATCTAATTAGAGATTTGCCCTTTCTGGGGTGTCTGGGGGCAGATGTTAAGTAGCCGGGGGGGGCCAAAAAAAATGGTCCCTCTCTGGGCTATTATTATCTGCCCCCACTCACTGGCTTTGTCTGTCTGGTTGCGAAAATAGGGCGGGAGCCCACACATTTTTTTTCAGCAATTTTACACCTCATATATATATATACATGTCATTGAATTTGTGACACATATATATATATATTTATATTTATAGTTCATACACTTCTACATAGTATAATAGCCGCTAATTCAATTGCCGGCTTTTGTGAAAATGCAGAACCCGACATGAAATGACACTTGGTGTACATAGGGTTAACCATGTCTTTTCATGTAGTTTGATATCTGATTTGCACAAACAATTGCATGAGTGTAAGTGTGCAAAATTTCACACCTGTAGGGGTTAATTAAAGGTGTAAATTCGTAGCAAAAAAGTCTGTTTTTTTTACAACGAATTTACACCTTTAATTAACCCCTACAGGTGTGAAATTTTGCACACATAGACTGATGTAATTGTTTGTGCAAATCAGATAGCAAAGGACATGAAAAGACATGGTTAACCCTATGTACACCAAGTGTCATTTCATGTCGGGTGCTTCTGTCTTTTCACAGATGCCGGCTTTACCCGGCAATTGAATCAGAGGATATTTTACTATGTAGAAGTGTATAAACTATACATATATGTATATATACATGTCACAATGACATGTATATATATATATATATGTATTCTATGTGTGTATATTTAGTGTTTACAAGGAAAGAAAGGTTTTTTAGTTGCGATATTTTGTTCCCATAGACTTACATGGGACTTCTGGTATCGGTATCGGGTATCGCCGATATTTTAGTGATATCGGCGATACCATTCCGATTCCGATACTTTTGGATATCGGAAAGTATCGCTCAACTCTACTCAGGAATATTCTGCAAACATTCTGCAAACGTGTGCACTTAGCCTTAATGTTCAGAATACGGGGCTGTGTGAGGGGTTATTTTCTGCAACCTAAGCTGGCGATTATACTGATGCCATTTTTTGGGGTAGATCTGATGTTTTGATCAACTCTTATTGCATTTTATTGCCATGTGGGGGCAGCCAAAAAAACATAATTCTGACATTTTTTTTTTTTTTTTTATCATTACACGATTTATCGATAGGATTAATTTATTGTATATTTTCATAGATTGGACTTTTAAAAAAGCATCAATGCCAAATATATGTATTTGTATTTTTTTATTGCTTTATTTTTAATCGGACAAAAGGGGGTGATTTTAATTTTTTATATATTTTTTTTTTTAAAAAAACTTTTTTTTTGTTTTATTGTATTTAATAGTTTCTTTGGGGGACTTGAAGTTGAGGTCAACCGATCACTTGTGCTATCCATAACAGTGCATCATCATCAAAGGCAGGGACACAAAATATGATGCACATGTTCGTCATATGTTGTGAAGGGGTTAAAAGCTGTTACAGTATCTGCCATTACTACCTCTTGTGGTCGGCCATTCCACAGCCTCTGCTGTCTGTTCCAATTATCCTGTCCGCCCGTGGTCTCCAGTCTCCGGTCTGCTTGCGGACTCAAAGACTTGTGCTACCTGTCTGCAGTTTCCAGGACCTCTGCTACCTGTTGCTGTTTTCCTGTCCACCTGTGAACTCCAGGACCTCTGCTGCCTGTTCCCATTCTCCTGTCTGCCTTCAGTCTCAAGGACCTCTGCTAACTGCCTGCGGTTTCCAAGACCTCTGCTACCTGTTGCCCGTCTCCTGTCCGTCTGTGGTCTCCTGGACCTCTGCCACCTGTTCCCAGTCTCCAGTTTGCCTTCGCTCTCCAGGACCTCTGCTAACAGCCTGCGGTCTCCAGGACCTCTGCTACCTGTCTGCAGTCTCTAGGACAAATGCTAATTGCTCCCGATCTCCTGTCTGCCTGTGGACTCTAGGAGCTCTACTGCCTGTCTGCGGTCTCCAGGACCTCTGCCACCTTTTCCCAGACTCCTTTCTGCCTGCCGTCTCCATTAACTCGGCTACCTGTTCCAATTATCCTGTCCGCCCATGGTCTCCAGGACCTCTGATACCTGGTTCCAGTCTCCTGTCTGGCTGTGGACTCCAGAACCTGTGCTACCTGTCTGCAGTCTCCAGGACCTTTCCTACCTGTTCCTGGTTTGCTGTCCACCTGCGAACTTCAGGACCTCTGCTATCTGTTCCCATTCTCCTGTCCGCCTGCAGTCTCCAGGACCTCTGCCCAGTCTCCTGTCTACCTTCTGTCTTCAGGACCTCTGCTAACTATCTGCGGTCTCCAGGACCTTTACTACCTGTTCCCAGTCTCCTGTCTGCCTTCGGTTTTCAGGACCTCTGCTACCTGTTGCCTGTCTTGTGTCAGCCAGCAGAAACCAGAACCTCTGCTACCTGTTCCCAGTCTCCTGTCTGCCTGTGGTCTCCAGGACCTCTGCCACCTGTTCCCTGTCTCTTGTCTGCCTGCAGTCTCCAGGACCTCTGCTACCTGCGTGTCCCACTTTTCTGCTGCAATGACGACTGTGGTCCCAGTGCCTTCCTGGACTTTGGGTTTGATGGAGCCACCTCACCAGGTTAACTTAACCAGTATGTCCAGTAGTGGACAACCACTTTAATATTCAGAAGACTTGTGCTTTAATTATTAAAGTCTGGTACTAATATTATGTGATACATGATATAAAGTCTCAAGTTATGATTTCTGAGTTAATGCAATTAAACTGTAACTTACTGTCTATTATGATTTTGGGGATAGGGTGATGAGGTTTCATAATTTACTTACACATTCCGTGCCACTGCTACTAGCTGCCATGTTTGCTTTTACTCATTTCTCCTTCGAGACTGAGCAATTCATGCAAAGGCCTTCGATATACCCATGTCTAGGGATTACACATAAGCAAACAAAACCTGCAGCCTGAAGACTCTTTACAGGTCCCTGACAGTGAATTTGAAGTTCCAGGTTCACAAGAGAAAAAAAAAACTAACTTGTTTTGTATTAAACTTGTTTTTAAGTCTACATATTTCTTCTAAAACATTTCTTGACAAGCTCTTAAGCAGAAAACATAATTGTTAACCTATGTCGTCAGCATTGTAGATGTGGAGCACCTCACCCTTTTAATAAATACATCCGTGGCCAAGTTAAATAAAATGTAATACAACTGCTAATATAAAAAGAGCAGAAAAGTTATATCACTTTTTAAAAAATGTTTACAGAGATTATGTAAAATATACTGCATGGTGGAGGCTTCGCAAAACATACGGTTTCGAATCTTAGTCAATGGTGAATTTTCTTCTTTCCGCAAACAAAATTTCCAATCTCAAAACTGTATTTGTTCTAAGTTTCTACAATAAAACTAAAACCTTATAATGCCCTGCTAATGTAATGTAAGTAATGATGTGCAACTGTTAAAATTGTGGCTTTTCCACCTGCTAATTACATTAGTCCAACTATACATAACACATTTGAGAAAACTCTTAAATAGTAAACCAAGTAGTTAAGGCACAAGTGTAACTTAAAGAGAACTCAAAGTTGCAATATTTATAAGCAGCCGCGGTATTCCAAAATTCTGGGAGGATAGTGTAAGGTTGGCCATACACATTAGATGGTTGTCGGCTGAACGATTCTTCAGCCGATTGTTTGCTCAACAGCCATCACTCCCATACACAGAAACAGGGGGATTTGGCATGTGATACATTAAATTGAGCCAAAATTTTTGTCAAAAACTGGTCACATAGGTCTACAGTAAGCCAACTAAGAGATGGTATAAAGTTAGATTACAAAAACTAAATCTGCACCATATTTATCATCTAGCATGAATCACCATTATAAATTTGACAGATCTAGGATCTAGTCTGATTCTTTGCTGTCCAATTTTAAGACAGCTTTAGTAAATCTGATGAGCCAGTTAATTTCTCTCAATGATGGCTCCTTTGCAAGTCACTGATTTTTCCTCATATGTAAGTGTCCAAATTCATCTGTGTTTTTGACAAAGTGTCATCGGTCTTGGTCAGTGTGTCAATTACTACCATAAAAGCTTCGTCAAATTTTTCTGGATAAAAAAAAATAAACTGATGGAGGTTTGTCTCCTATCAGTCAGTGAAAAACGGATGGCTCATGGATCGCATTCAAGTCCAACATGGCTCAATACACATGTTTGATTACATACACGGATCCATATTGGGCAAGTCTCCATGTGTTCATGTGTACCACTCAGTCCGAGGAAAAGATTGGATGTGTGAACTAGCCCGTGCCATATCATAGGTTTGAATGCTATCAGTGAAAAACACGGATAGAACTTCTGCGAGAAATGCTGACGTCTGAATGAGCCCAGACTTTAATGGTTGTGCGACACTGTAGGGTTGTCGCACTCTACGACTTTGCAAACTGTGGAGTCTCCGATGTATAAGGCAGCATTTCTTTCTAAATGTAAGACGACAGCGCCTGCTGGTTACCAATGTGTAAATAAGGAAATCAACCGCACTCAATATTTCATGCAAAGAAAAATATCCATTTATTGTATGCACACACACCATAAGGTTTCAGTAGACATGTGGTTTAGAAAAATGACGGACGATACTGTTGGAGTTAACGTTTCGACCAGAAATTGGTCTTTGTCAAAACTCACTGTGAAACAAATGCAGACAAAGTAAGGCAAGTGCTGTACAACAGAGTAAAATATATATATAAAGACCAAAAACAAGAAAAAATAAATAAATACGTTTGTCAACATCAAATAATGTAAAAAACATCTGAGCACAACATTATTGTCAATGTATAGGGATATTATATGCAGGAGCAGCAGAATAATTGTGTCCCATAGTGGTAACAGATACAAACAGCGTCCCCACAAAGGTGTATAGACATGAAAATGAAACATTCTTTAGAAAACAAAATGAAATCAAAAATATAATCAGACATATAATCCTCTTGTTATATTAGTATCATAAATGGATGTAATCATTAATCGTCATTAATTTAGAAAGTATAGTATTGCATCCTTGCTAGAAATCTCTATAAGTAAGGTGGCTTACTAGAGGCCATATAAAGTGATCAAAGTTGTCATAAATTTCATAGGTACCAACAGTATTGTTCTACATAGTACCATGTATAAATATCTATCTCTATAGATGAGGTATTTAGTAAGTATGCAAAGAAATCAGTAAATCCCTATAAGTAGGGTAACTCACTAAAGGCCATATAAAGTAATTCATGTTGTCATAGATTACATAGGCACCAACGGTATTATTTTACATAGTACCATGAAAATGAGGTAGTTAGTAAATATGCATAGAAGCCATTAAATCAGTGGTTTCAAGTGAAAGAAGCAAATATATGATAAAAGTTTCAGGGAGACTGATCCGGACGGTACAAAATGTAACTAACCTTATTAGTAAACAGAGAAGGAGAGATGCAGAGGGCAGGTTCCGTGCACTATATATGGTAGTGGGTAGAGAAAACAATTAGAAAATGCCCTCAGATAACCACATTACAGAGATACAAAAAGTAATCCAGTGGGTAAAGAAAGCACCAACCTTGAAATGATATAGATGAGGGTATATCCGTCCAGAAATAGAAGGTGTGTGCAGCGGTAGTAAATGTGGCGCTTTAAGTACCAGCGTCTGGGGTCATTTCCGTATGGAGGAAGTTAGTATGCGGCTGGGGAAGCCTAAAGGAGGCTTGGCACGCAGGAGTGCGTTCCTCCTTAATGCGCATGCGCGTGGAGCGAACGTATATAGTGACTTGGTTTTTTTGGATGAGGATGAGGCTTGAGATGCAAATTACGTCCCAGTTAATAGTGTATGGTGCCGCAGAGACTATGTTGTTTCGTGACCAGAGTGTGAGGCTGGAGATGCTAATCGCGTCTCAGATAATAGCGCATGGGGCCGCGAAGACTATGTATACAATTTAAGAGGCTGGACATGGATAACCAAAAGAGGGGAAGGGAAACCAAAGAAAGAGTGAAAGTGAACAGAATAAAAAATGATAAACGATAAAGTAACAAGAGAATAGAATTGAAGGCAAGATAAAAGGAGTAGAATAAGATATAGGACTAAAGAGAATGAGACTGAATATGAAAAAATAAAAAATCATGAAAGAAAGTAGTAACAATGGAAAAATAAAACAAACGCAAAAATTACAAGGAGTGTGTTAAGCTAAAAGTTGAAAAACTGAAAGAGAATAAAATATGAAAAAAATAGAAATAAGAATTGAAAATAAAACTGAAAACTAAAAAATTTATTGAAATATGGAAAATAAAAAATAAAAAATAAAAATAAAATTGACAGTTGGGAACTAAAATTAAAAATAAAAATGAAAAAAACAAAATGAAACCAGTATGGGATCAAAAAACTTACCCCAGATTGATGTGAAAAAAATTATTTGATGTGTTCTTCATGGGACGTTGTCCCCCTATTAAGGGACCTAAAAACAGACAAGGTTAGAGTACCAATCCAGATCAGAGAGCCCGAAAAAAGGAAGAATGATTATGAAGACATAATATACGTATGCTTAGCAAAAAGTGAAATCCAGTTCCCTATTAAGCCCTTTGGGGGCTAGGGTCTGAAGTGTGTGGATCCAAAAGGATTCACGCTCCTTTAGAAGCTTGATATGGTTACCTCCGCGTCTTGGTTTATCCACTTGTTCAATAATTTGAAAGCGGAGCTGTGATACCGAATGGTTGGCTGTTGAAAAGTGGTGAGGTAAAGGAAGCCATGTTTTGTTTAGTCTGATTGTGGACTTATGGCTTGAAATTCTATCCCTGATGTGTTGCGTGGTCTCGCCAATATATAGGAGGCCGCACGGGCATTTAATTAGATAGATTGCAAAATTAGTGTCACATGTGTAAAATCCTTTGATTTTATACCTTTTCCCTGTATACGGGTGGAGGATGTCCCCAGATTTGATGACATTAGCACAACAGGCACAACCCAAGCATGGGAATGTGCCTGTTCTATGTGTCCCTAAGAATAGTTGTTTTGGTTGTCTTGTAAAGCTACCAATGTCCGCTCGGACTAATAGATCCTTATAGTTTTTTGGTCTCCTCCTGCACATAAGTGCAGGTAACTGGAAAGATGGAATTTGTGGGTATGAGTTAGATAAGAGAGACCAATGTTTATTAATGGTTTTGTAAATTATGTTCATCAACGGGTGATGCGTGTGAATAAATGGGACCCGTTCAGGTTTGGATAATCTCTCGAGAGGGGGATTCCATGATGATGCTCTTTGTTTTTCGGACATGAGGATATCGTCTGGATATTTCCTTTCTCTAAATTTTTGAGCCATTTCCTCCAACCGGGTTTCAACCAGTCCTGTATCAGAGACTATTTTCCTGACCCTGTGGAATTGGGAGCGGGGAAGACTTTCTCTGGTTGATTTCGGATGGCAACTTGTAAACAACAAGAGATTGTTGGAGTCTGTAGGCTTAGTATACAAATCAGTATCCAAGCTACCATCCTCCTTCTTAATAACCATGGTATCCAGGAAAGGAATTTTTAATGGATCCCAATCTAGAATAAATTGCAATTCTGGTCTGATTTCATTGATTTGAGTTAGAAAAGTTGTGAGGGTATTGATGGTTCCGTCCCATAGACAAAAAATGTCGTCTATGTAACGGAGCCAGCATATTGAATGGGATTGGAAAAGGTTGTTGGTGTAGATGTGGAGGTTTTCGAAGGTATCCATATAGAGGTTGGCATAAGCTGGCGCCATGTTAGATCCCATGGCAGTGCCACAGATCTGGTAAAAGAACTGATCACCAAATATAAAGTAGTTTTCACTGAGAACCAAATTCAAGAGATCCAAGATGAATTGTTGGGACTCCAGACTCAGATTGGAAGAACGAAGGTGAATACTAATGGCCTCTACACCAAGGTCATGTTTGATCGAGGTGTAGAGGCTCTTAACGTCAAATGTAACCAGAAGGCATTCTTGTGAGATATTTGTCAGGCCTTGAATCACATTAATGAAGTGACCGGTATCTAGTATAAATGATTTAGTTTCTTTGACAAATGGTGTCAAGAATTTTTCCAAAAAAATGGATAGGGGTGATAAAACCAAATCCGTGGAGGCAACGATAGGACGCCCTGGTGGATTGGTAAGTGACTTGTGGATCTTAGGGAGAATATAGATGACGGGTGTCACTGGATATGGGTTTGTCAAGAAAGTAGCCGTTTTTTGATCGATACAATTATTCGCCAGATATTTCCTAAGGAGGGCTTCAATTTTAAGTCTAATTCTAGGAGTGGGATCAGAAGAGATCTTTTTATAGGTAGATGTATCCGATAGCTGGTTCTCAATTTCCCTAACATAGTCAGCTCGATTCATGACTACTATCGCCCCACCTTTGTCAGCTGGCTTGATAGTGATATGTTTATTTGTCTTAAGGGACTCGATGGCTTGTTTCTCGAGTGGTGTGATATTACTCTTAGTACGAAGAGCACCTTTTTGTTGTTTCACCAGTATATCATGTATTTCCCTGTCTATCAAATTGATACACGCTTAAGCTGCATGGTACGTACGAGGCGGGTGAAATGAACTCCTGTTGAACAAACCTAAAGATGAAATAGACAATTCTGATAAAGGGGCATCGGTTCTATTGATAATGGGAATTATGTTCCTGCTAGAGTCATTTTGGAGACCAAAATGAGTTTTGAGGCGAATAGTCCGATAGAAGTATTGGAGATCTTGTTCCAATTTGAAACTGTCCAATGCTGGAGTTGGACAAAATGAGAGCCCTCGTTGTAGGACTGACAGTTCTAGTGGATTTAGTGTGTACGAGGATATGTTGACCACAGATCCGGAGTTCTTACCTGTGACCTCGTCACCATCCGATCGGTTGGATTTACGGGTTGACCTCCTTGTCTTTCTCCTCCTGTCGGACGTGGGTTGCCTCTCCTGGGTTGCCTTCTTCCTAAAAAATGAGACTGATTTTGGTTGTATGAGGAACCACTGCTGTCTGAACTGAAAGAACCGGGTCGTCTTGAGGTGTAATTGTTTCGCCATGATCCCGGGTTGGTTGATTCGTTCCACTTGTATACACGTTCCGTTCTATAATCTTCTGAGTCTCTGTGGAACTTATTCCTTTTCCTTTCTTGCATAATTTTTTTCACATCAATCTGGGGTAAGTTTTTTGATCCCATACTGGTTTCATTTTGTTTTTTTCATTTTTATTTTTATTTTTAATTTTAGTTCCCAACTGTCAATTTTATTTTTATTTTTTATTTCTTATTTTTTATTTTTTTTCATTTTTTATTTTTTATTTTCTATTTTCCATATTTCAATAAATTTTTTAGTTTTATTTTTCAGTTTTATTTTCAATTCTTATTTCTATTTTTTTCATATTTTATTCTCTTTCAGTTTTTCAACTTTTAGCTTAACACACTCCTTGTAATTTTTGCGTTTGTTTTATTTTTCCATTGTTACTACTTTCTTTCATGATTTTTTATTTTTTCATATTCAGTCTCATTCTCTTTAGTCCTATATCTTATTCTACTCCTTTTATCTTGCCTTCAATTCTATTCTCTTGTTACTTTATCGTTTATCATTTTTTATTCTGTTCACTTTCACTCTTTCTTTGGTTTCCCTTCCCCTCTCTTTGGTTATCCATGTCCAGCCTCTTAAATTGTATACATAGTCTTCGCGGCCCCATGCGCTATTATCTGAGACGCGATTAGCATCTCCAGCCTCACACTCTGGTCACGAAACAACATAGTCTCTGCGGCACCATACACTATTAACTGGGACGTAATTTGCATCTCAAGCCTCATCCTCATCCAAAAAAACCAAGTCACTATATACGTTCGCTCCACGCGCATGCGCATTAAGGAGGAACGCACTCCTGCGTGCCAAGCCTCCTTTAGGCTTCCCCAGCCGCATACTAACTTCCTCCATACGGAAATGACCCCAGATGCTGGTACTTAAAGCGCCACTTTTACTACCGCTGCACACACCTTCTATTTCTGGACGGATATACCCTCACCTATATCATTTCAAGGTTGGTGCTTTCTTTACCCACTGGAACACTTTTTGTATCTCTGTAATGTGGTTATCTGAGGGCATTTTCTAATTGTTTTCTCTACCCACTACCATATATAGTGCACGGAACCTGCCCTCTGCATCTCTCCTTCTCTGTTTACTAATAAGGTTAGTTACATTTTGTACCGTCCGGATCAGTCTCCCTGAAACTTTTATCATATATTTGCTTCTTTCACTTGAAACCACTGATTTAATGGCTTCTATGCATATTTACTAACTACCTCATTTTCATGGTACTATGTAAAATAATACCGTTGGTGCCTATGTAATCTATGACAACATGAATTACTTTATATGGCCTTTAGTGAGTTACCCTACTTATAGGGATTTACTGATTTCTTTGCATACTTACTAAATACCTCATCTATAGAGATAGATATTTATACATGGTACTATGTAGAACAATACTGTTGGTACCTATGAAATTTATGACAACTTTGATCACTTTATATGGCCTCTAGTAAGCCACCTTACTTATAGAGATTTCTAGCAAGGATGCAATACTATACTTTCTAAATTAATGACGATTAATGATTACATCCATTTATGATACTAATATAACAAGAGGATTATATGTCTGATTATATTTTTGATTTCATTTTGTTTTCTAAAGAATGTTTCAGTTTCATCTCTATACACCTTTGTGGGGACGCTGTTTGTATCTGTTACCACTATGGGACACAATTATCTGCTGCTCCTGCATATAATATCCCTATACATTGACAATAATGTTGTGCTCAGATGTTTTTTACATTATTTGATGTTGACAAACGTATTTATTTATTTTTTCTTGTTTTTGGTCTTTATATATATGTTTTACTCTGTTGTACAGCACTTGCCTTACTTTGTTTGCATTTGTTTCACAGTGAGTTTTGACAAAGACCAATTTCTGGTCGAAACGTTAACTCCAACAGTATCGTCCGTCATTTTTCTAAACCACATGTCTACTGAAACCTTATGGTGTGTGTGCATACAATAAATGGATATTTTTCTTTGCATGAAATATTGAGTGCGGTTGATTTCCTTATTTACTGGACTTACTGTTCAACCAGCACCTATTACTGGACTAACAGTGTGCACATCATTTTTTCCAAACCGGTTACCAATGTGTGACAGACATATTTGCTTACGTCTAGCCTGCTGCCTGCAGGTGAACACCGAATGATATAAGAATTAATGAAAGTAACATTACTTTGCATTTAACCTAACAGATATATAGATAATATACATCAAGCACAAAGTAACATTGATATGACTCACACTAAGGAAACCGATATTCCAAAGCTTTTAGTTACACAATATAAATGACTAAATTGTGTTTTATTCCTCATACATACAATTGCTTTATGACAGGCAGAAGCTAGTAAAAAAAAAAAAAAGATTCAGTTCTTTACAGAATGAAATTAACAAGGGCCGATAAACTCGCAGTTTTATTGTGCCATTTCATTCGGAATGACTAATGCTCTATTTGTATTAAGCTTATATGCCGTTTTGAAAAACAATGAAATAAATCAAATGATGTTCTTCATATAATCTTGAAAGATGGATCCCATTAGACTTCCACCAAGCATACTTGTTGGTTACAATCATTGACCAGAATGCTTATAAATTAATCAGCTGAGGTAACGCTGGCCAAGCTGTCATCATTTTTTGTAACTAATCTACATTTTAAATTCACTTAAACTTTTCAAACCCTTTGGAATAGGTTCATCAATTCTCCACGCTCCAGACTGAAGGGAAAATGCTTTTACAATGGTTTTTCCCTTGTGACTTTTGAATAAGGCTTGGAAGCAAAATCGCATGCCTCAATATGTTGTCATTGAAGAATTGCACATTTTATAGAGTATAAATTAAATTGAGTAAACTACGCAAACTTATATTTTATGGTAATAAATTATGATCTACACATCACACACATTACAGCAGACACTTATCTCTCCTTTGACATTTTACAGATGGGTAAATCAGAATCTCACAAACTGGGATGAAGGTGAACCTTTACTTTAGCCCCTTCACCACCGTGGGAGTTTCCGTCTTTCTTTCCCATTTTCATTTTTTGCTCTCCTTCTTCCCAGAGCCATGACTTTTTTTATTTTTTTGATATGGGCATGTGAGGGCTTGTTTTTTGAGGGACAAGTTGTATGTTTTGACCGACACCATTGATTTTACCGTATAGTGTACTGGAAAACAGGTTAAAAAATTGCAAGTGCAGAGAAATTGCAAAAAAAAGTGCAATTCCACAATTGTTTTGGGTTTTTTGTATTTACCGTATTCACTAAATGCTAAAACTGACCTTCCATTATGATTCTCACCGTCACCGAGTTGACGTTTTTATTGATACCATTTTGGGGTAGATATGATGTTTTGATCGCCCGTTTTTGCATTTTATTGCAATACTGCAACAACGAAAAAACATAATTCTGGCGTTTTGATTTTTTTTCTCACTACGCTATTGAGCAAATGAATTCTTATTATATATTGATAGATTGGGTGTTTCTGAACGCGGCAATACCAGATATGTGGATTTTCTATTTTGTTAGTTATATTTTGAATAGGGCAAAAGGGGGGTAATTTGAACTTTTATATTTTTTGCAAAACTTTTTTCTTTACTTGCTGTATGATCATGTGACAGAGGCACCGATGGGCAGAGTTAGCGAAGCACTTCCAGCGCGGGCATTTTATATTCCACTGTCAGAGATTGACAGCGGCATTTAACATTTTAATAGCCGCGGGTGGATCGCGATTCCACTCGCGGCTGTTAGAGGCACATGACAGCTGATCAGTGCTTGAAAAGATATGGGCTCAGCGCCGAGAGCACATCAAAGAGGGGGAGGCGACCTATGACATACCTATACGTCATAGGTCGTAAAATGATTAAAGGAATATTTCTGTCAAATCTAATTCACTCTGCTATACCGGAACCTCGGAGGTGGTGCATGACACAAGGGTTGTTGTGTTTCACATACTCTCTGAAGACTGGCAAAAGTCATAACACTCTATATTACCTTTGCCTGGTCTGTCCTTGTAAGTACTTGATAATTTTTCTTTTATGTAACCAGTTGCTTCTTTTAGGGATTTGTCAAGATTTTTTCAGCCCATAGACAATAATTGCTTAAATCCTCTATTTATAAGGCATGGCTAATCTCAACTGGCTTAGAGTTCTTTTGGTTTAGAGGTACCCAGGCTTACAGACTTATAAAATGTGAAATTGCATTATCTATAATTCCATATTAATCTCTACTGGAAGCAGGGGAATATTTTTCCAATGACTACCTTGCAGCCCATGAACAGGCTACAGACTTTTTTATGACAGGCTAAAGCCATAGGAAAGCTGTAGCCACTGTAAATGGAAGTCTACAGAATGTTAATAGGCTCCAAAGCAAGCTATGGAAAATTTTATTCTCTAGCTGTTCAAATGTAGCTTAGGTTTGCTCCTCCTTTGCGAGACAGTAAATATTTTATAATATTTATTAGAGGTCTTCTGGACTGAATATTATGCTGAAGAGATTGGCAATATATCCCAATTAAAAAAATACTACCAATAATGTGTTTCGGGCAATAGTACTATGGTGTATGTGATAACTTTAAGCCTCCTAAAATGGGGGGCCACCTCAGGCCTGGGGGCCGTTTACAGCCCTCAATGACCTTTTATCCGGCCCCGGACAGATTCCCAGTGACCGCAGTGCTTGGGCTGGCAGCTGTAGTTTGCCATCCGCCAGCCCATTGATTTTTTCCTTGCTCTGTGAGCATGTGCATGCCATGTTCACAACTGAACACTGAGGCGTGTCCAATGAAAGTTTACGTCCTGATACCAGTGCCAGGATGTACTTTGTGGGCAGAGTTAGAGTACAACTTGTACGGCCCTCGAAGGATGGTATAATTATCCAAATGGCCCTTTGCAGAAAAAAAAAAAAAGATTCCCCACCCCTGTCCCAGAAGAGGAGTTGTACATTTAATATGTGACCCATCCCCAAGGGACACATACACGAGTAGTCTGTGATATTGTGACCCCACAATACATGCACTAATAGAGATAACACACCATGAATATGCAGAGTGCTGCAATGATTTTGTGTTCTGTACAGGAAGTGCATGGACATAAAGGGTGGGCTGGCTACTAACAACACTGCCGAGGATTTGTTGGAAATGTAGTTTGGAGCACACTATTAGGACATTAGGAAAATCCTGCGGAAAAAATGTGCCAGAATAAGTGATGTAACAACGCTAGCACAAAGCAATAGAACTTCATAAAATACAGAATAGTACATTAAACATCTTTACTAGATATGCAATTAATTGTATATGCTCTGGTGATAATTTTATATCCCATCCAATTTCTTTACCTTCTCTTGCTTTGTTGGGTAGCAAGAGCCGATTCATTTAGATCAACTGTTTTTCATATGCTCTTTCACTATGTATAAATGATAATGACATGGTTATCTCATCTGCTCATAGAGCCTCACCTCACTTGCATTAGGATAAAAAAAAGGACTGAAATACTACAAAGTTCAGAAGAATAAAGAAGTTTAGACACACAAACGTGCTAAATCTCAATGACCAAGTAGTCCCTCCAATAACAAGGACAATAAACTCGAGAGATTACATATTCATGTACCCTTCTACTCCTTAATCCTGTGTCTGGCTGTTAGACAACTAACTCCAGCAGGATTCTCAGCCACAGTCCAATCTTTAAAAGGTCAAAAAGAACGTTACATTTAGCCTTAGGCCGGGATCACACATGCGACAAAGTCGTCCGACACTCGCATGTGAAATCCCAGCTCTGGCGCCGGCACTCGGGAGTGAAGCGAGCGGCTGCATAGAACTACATGCAGCTGCGCACTCCACTCCCGAGTGCTGGCGCCAGAGCTGGGATTTCACATGCGAGTGTCGGACGACTTTGTCACATGTGTGATCCCGGCCTTATTGGCTAAGCTTCACCCTCTCTACCGATCCCCAAGGGAAATAGAACAAATAAGAAACAAATTAACCCCAAAATTATCTGCAAGCTTTTAGTTAGTTTTAGTAAAATGTGAAAAAAAATCTTGCAGACTGAAATTGGTGGGAAAGTATAGGCTATGTGCACACGTTGCGGAATTTCCGCGGCAGTCCCGCACCTCCCTGCCACGGGAAATACGCATTTTTATTGGTATGCGTATTCCCGTCAGAAACTAGCGTTTTGCAAGCGTAATTAGCTTGCAGAATGCTAGCGTTTTCCAAGCGATCTGTAGCATCGCTTGGAAAACTGATTGACAAGTTGGTCACACGAGTCACACAAGTGTTTGACAAGTGTGACCAACTTTTTACTATTGATGCCGCCTATGCCGCATCAATAGTAAAAAAGATCTAATGTTAAAAATAATAAATCGTGATATTCTCATCTTCCGGCGGCCCCCGCAGCCTTCCTGGTCCTCAGCGACGCTCCCAGCCAATCCCGTTCCCAGGCGTACTTAGCGACAATGACCCCAGATGACGTAGTGGTCTCACGTGATGCTACGTCATCTGGGGTCATTGTCGCTAAGGACGCCTGGGAATGGAAATGGCAGGGAGCGTCGCTGAGGAGCGGGAAAGCTGCGGGGGCTGCCAGAAGGTGAGACTGTCATTATTTTTTATTTTAATTACTATTTTAACAGGGATATGGTACCCAGGGTCTGGAGGAGAGTCTCCTCTCCTCCAGACCCTGGATACCATCCGCACATGAACCACTTACTTTGCGCATGGTGGGCAGAGCCACATTCGGAAAGTAAGCGGTTCAATACATTTTTATGGCGGCGGAATCGCCGCGATTCCGCAAAAAGAATGAGCATGCTGCGTATTTTTCCGTGATGCGATTCCGCCGCGGAAAAACACGCACCATGTGCACATCATTGCGGAATCCCATAGAATGAGTTGTGTTGGGTAAGCGTTTTTGCCGCGTTTTTGGCAAAAACGCTAACAATCCGCAACGTGTGCACATTGCCTTAGTCTTAGTTTAAGTCACGCCTAGTTCTTTTTTAAATCAACAACTTTTTTTTTGATTCGTCTAAATTTTTATGTGTCAGGAACACAATGTCATGTCCTGATCTAGCTTCCTAGCGCTGAATGTGGAGATCCATACTCTCCAGACTTTTTGAAATTACATTCATTTATTTAAAGTAAAAAAACTATAAATTCTGATTCTAGAGAATGTCAATGATCAGGAGAACAAAAAATTTTCACTGCAGCAAAAGACGGATTTTGGTAAGAACTTACCTGTAAAATCCTTTTCAGCGAAGAAGGAAGGGAGACACACTCATTACTAGTGGGTAGGCGGAGCCCCAGATAGGATCAATACCTCAGATTAGAAAGCGTGTTGACTGGCCCCTCCAGCTCGGGCTCCTCCTACTCAGGTCTTCAGTCGTACCAAAGCTTAAGGAAGAACAATATCACCAGCGAAGCAACATAACCCCTTCTGAAGGACTTCAGAGAAAAATACAAAAGTACAGGTTATGCATGCATTTGCAACGAAAAACCACACAGTCCCAGGTACTACTCACTGAACCTCACTACTGCGATAAGCTGGCAATGCTGGAACAGAGCCGTAGCGCGTCGACCTCAGCTCAGAAAATCGCTATCAGAGAAGGGCTACGCTGCTTCTGTAAATACAACAACACACTTCTGCCATGGGAGGGATGTGTGTCTCCCTTCCTTCTTCGCTGAAAAGGATTTTACAGGTAAGTTCTTACCAAAATCCATCTTTCAGCTGCAGATGAAGGAAGGGAGACACACTCATTACTAGTGGGACGTCCCAAAGCAGTCCAAAAAATAGGGTGGGAAAAAAAAACCAAAAGAGGCAGAAACCCAACAACCTAGATAAATGCGCAACAGGCGCCAAATACAAGTTAACTAAAACTTAGATTACCGCTGCCTGCAGGACCCTACGTCCTAAGGCCGCATCAGCGGAAGCACTGACGTCCACCTTATAAAACTTTGTAAATGCATGGACGAAACGCCAGGTCGCCGCTCGGCAGATCTGAGCTGCCGAAGCCCCTTGATGAAAGGCCCACGATGAAGCCACAGCCCTCGTGGAGTGAGCTCGAACCTTAATCGGGCAAGGTTCGCCTTTAAGACGGTAAGCCTCAAAAAAGGCTGACCGAATCCAACGAGCTATAGAGTCCCTGGAAGCTCGTTGATCACGTCTACGACCTGCTGGAATCCCAAAAAAAGAATCTGACTTCCTAAAACCTTGAGTAACAGACAGATAGAACTTCAAGGCCCGCACTAAATCCAATTTGTGCAAATCTTGTTCCTTTGCATTCCTCGGGCCCGGGCAAAGCGAGGGCAACACAATATCCTGGTTGACATGAAATTGCGACACCACCTTAGGTAGAAAGTCGCCCCGTGTGCGAAGCACTACTCGATCCGGGTAAAACTCCAGGAAAGGCGGCGAGCAAGAAAGAGCTACCAACTCAGAAACCCTTCTTAAAGAGGTTACCGCCACTAAGAATGCAACTTTCCAAGAAAGTAACGAAAGGCTAGTAAAACCCATAGGCTCAAAAGGCACATGCTGAAGAGCCTCCAAGACAAGGTTGAGCCGCCAAGGAGACACAGGTGCCTTCCGCGGTGGAAACTGACGAGTTACTCCTTGAAAAAAAGGAACGCACGTCTCTACGCGAGGCGATAGCCTTCCGAAAAAGCACGGACAGGGCAGAAACCTGACCCTTCAGAGTGCTAACTGCTAAACCTTTGTCCAACCCGTACTGTAGAAAAGCCAACTGATTGGGAATGGAAAAAATCCTCGGATTCCTTGAAGAACCCGAACACCACGAAAAGAAGGCTACCCAAGTTCTGTGATAAATCTTAGTAGTGACCGGACCTCTAGCAGCTCGCAGAGTGGCAATGACTGCAGCTGAGAAACCTCTACGGTTCAATATTTTGGTCTCAAGAGCCACGTCGTCAAACGCAGAGACTTCAAGTCCGGATGACGAACGGGCCCCTGGTTAACAGGTCCGGCCGAGGAAGAAAGTGGGAATGGCGGTGCCGCCAAAAGCGACACCAGTGTCGCGAACCACGTCCTCCTTGGCCAATCCGGGGCTATCAGAATAGCCGGAATTCTCTCCAGTCTGATCCGACGCAGCACCAGAGGAAGTAAAGATATTGGCAGAAACACATAGACTAGCTCGAAATGGTCCCACGGAGCCACCAGAGCAACCACCGCCACAGCCTTCGGGTCCTTGTACCTGGACATGAAGGTCGGTAATTTGGCATTGAACCTTGATGCCATCAAATCCACTTGGGGAGTTCCCCAACAGGAACACAGCAGTGCAAAAACTTTCGGATGAAAACTCCATTCTCCAGGATCCATCTTCTCGCGACTGAGGAAGTCCGCTTTGGTATTCTGGACTCCTGGAAAGTGAATCGCAGAGATGTCTGGAATCTTGGTCTCGGCCCATAGCAGGATCCGAGACACCTCCATCATGAGCCTGGAGCTCCTTGTTCCGCCTTGGTGGTTGATATACGCAATCGCCGTCGCGTTGTCTGTCTGTACTCGGACTGGTAGACCGCTTAAAGGGACCGTCCAGTGTTGGAGGCAAAGGAAAATTGTCCTCAATTCCAGGCTGTTGATCGGTAGAACAGACTCTCCCGATGACCATACTCCCTGGATCCAAAAGATCGTTCCAGGCATCCCCCCCAGCCCGTCAGGCTGGCATCTGTGGTTACAACAACCTCGGAGGGAGGAAAGATTTCCCCAGGGATAACGCTCCTGGACGTAACCACCATCCTAGGGATTCTCGCACCCTGTGAGAGATGATGACGCTGCAATACAGAGAAGCTTGCGATCGATCCCAAAGACTCAGAATGAGCCTTTGGAATGAAACTGGACAAACGGAAGTGTCTCCATGAACGCCACCATTAAACCCAGAAAGCGCATACACTTCTGAAGAGACATTACTGTCGAAGACTTTATAATCCGTACATGTCGAGAGGAACATGCCCGCTCGCCTGGAGGTAGAGGCACCACTGCCCGTACCGTGTCGAAATGCATTCCTAAAAATAGGATAGACTGCGACGGTTCCAGAGACGACTTCTCCCAATTGACCAGTCACCCGAAGTCCTCCAGGAGCTGAAGGAATAGATTGCGAGCCGTCACTGTCTCCTACTTTGAGGACGCCACAATCGAAAGGTCGTCTAGGTAGAGAAGAATCGTAAGTCCCTGTCTTCGAAGAATTGCCATGAGAGGCGCCAGAATCATTGTAAAAATTCTGGGCGTTAAGGTCAAGCCGAATGGCCGAGTCACATAATGGTCCTGACCTATGGCAAAATGAAGGAAGCTCTGGTGAGCCCTTCCGACGGGAACATGCAAATAAGCGCCACGAATGTCGATTGACCAAAAAGACGTTCTGCGACAAGGCTGCCACAACGGAGCGAAGCGACTACATGCGGAATGTTCGGGTGTGGACAAGCAGATTCAATCTTCCAAAATAGGCGAAATTTGTCCTCCTTTTTGGGGACCACCAAGAGGTTGGATAAAAAATCCTCTTTCCCGGTCCTCTGCGGAACCGGTATCACCACACTCTTCTGCAGAAGAGAATCGACCACTCGCAGTAGAGCGGCAAATAGTTCGGCTCTGATGGAATGCGAGATTGGTAAAAAAACTGTCCGGGGTCGAAAAAGAAACTCTATGAAGTAGCCTGCCAACACAACCTGTTTCACCCAGGCGTCCGACACACGGGAAACCCAAGTCGGTTTGAATTGGAGTAAACGACCCCCCACTCGAGGGCGCTCGAGTGAGACCCAGACGTCAGTTCGCCTTAGCAGGTTTTTTGCCAGCTTTTGTGTGAACAGAAGTTCTGTTTCCAGGGTAAGCGGAATTTCTGAGAAATCCCCCTTTTTTTTTTTTTTTTTTTTAAAAAGAGAGAGACGACCCAAACCCCTAGAGGGTTGGCTGGATCATCCCCTGAACCGAAAAGATCGCCGACAACTACCGTGCCAGATGCAGAAGTCACAGCTCTGCGTTGCAGTAAAGCTGTTTCTTCTACCTTTGCCTTGGCAATCAGCTTCGTGAGGTCAGATTCAAGTAGCTGACCACTTTCTAAGCTAAAGATAGCAAACCCTGCTTGAAAACCGCGTTCCACTGTCTAAGCCACAGTGCTCTTCTGACTGTGACTGCCGAGGATTACGCCCTGGATAGCAGTGACGCAGTATCCTTCAACTTGAAAAGCCCATCTACCTCGATAGAGGGGATCCATCTTGCCACGCCGTCTTTAGACGATACAACCGGCTCAGGGAAACTTTACAAGTACACATAGATCCTTAATACTGAATCCATGACTCGCGGCTTCGCAGATGGATATTGTTGCCATCTCCGCTTTTCTGTCCAGCAGGTCCTGCAGACTCGCCTTCCCTTTACCAGGAAGATTTGCTAAGCTGGGATAAAGGAGCATTCAGTAGAAGGGGTCCTATTAACAAACAACTCCGTAGAAACGGATACAGTTTGTAAAGCCAACGCGACCTAACTCCTGAAACATCCGGGCCGACTTACCAGGACGTCTAGTTACCTCCTCCGGTAACTGTAACGCCCTCATGGCTCCATTAGTACGGCCCATGAGAGAGGCAGAGTGTCCCTGCCGATCCTCCTTGTCCGAATCGGACATCTTCGCTATGCGAAAAGGAAGGCACCGATTTGTGTCGCTTCCTTGAGAGGATCTAGCTGACACCCAATAACCTAGAAGGTCAGACAGGCCATCAATAGAAACTAGTGAGGACCTCCATTTTGACACCACTGGAACCTCCAACCGCTGCGCATGAATCGAGGTCTGCGTGTGCGAGACTGATCCTGTAGCGGATCTGGGAGATGGACTCTGACATGCCCTTGCACAGTATACGGCAGGTTAAACCTGTCAGTAACTAGAACAGTGTGTTTCTTAAAGAAGAAACAAACACTGAAGGGTTAAAGCTCCTAAAGAGAGAGCTACCCCAGCAGTCCCCCATTAAGAGTTAACCGCCTAAGAAGGGGTTAAAGTAGCAGACTCCCCACAACCTTGATAATGAAAAGGGTGTGCGAGCCCCAAGTGCCTCTTATAAGGCCGCAGCTGCAGGACAGCTATGCCACACTATACAGAAAAACGTTCCACAAGATCGCTAAAAAATTGCGCTGTTTTGTATAACGCAATGACCGCCAAAGTCATGATCGCTAACCGCTTATGCGATGTTAATGAGATCGCTCAGATTGGCAGCTACTAGCGACATTAAAAAAGGTCACACAAACGATCGCATTAGTATGCGTCGTTATCAGGATCGTTAGCGGAAACGTATAGTGGCAATAATAATAATATTACTAATAATATTAATATCGCAGGCTCCACACAACCTCTTTATTAATATTGAAAAGAGTGTGTGAGCCCCATATGCGATAACAGCCGCAGGACCGCGCTATCTGCCACTCATTAGTGCCCCAGACGGCGTCCGCGCTGTGGGAGTGAAGGGGTTAAGCTTCTGCCCGCGGGCTAGAAGTGACTCACCCAGCTGGTAACGGTTCTTGCCGGGAGGGGAGGGGAGCGACGTCCGGAGAGCTTTTCAGTCAGCGTTCCTGTCAGCAATGGCCGCCGCGCTCTGTCTCCGATGTGCTCCATGTACAGGAGCCAGAAAAGGAGACTGCCATAAAGCGCGCGCTCAGCGGCGGAAAATTCAAAAATAAAAAAGTGTGCACTCCTCTCTCTCTTCTCCTCAGAGTCACCGGCATGTATAATGTACAGCGGCTGCCGCAGCAGCCTTTAAATCACTCACACACATTAATAAAAATGTGGAGTACTCACCAGCCGAGCGCCACAGGGACCCCCAGGGGTTTCTGGCGCTTGCCCATGCTTCCCCCCAGGGCGGGGGACGCAGTGACCCCTGTGCGCGGTTTGCGCCCCCGCCAGGGAAGCCATCCTCATCCCCCCGGGCCAGCAGGTTCTGCAGGGACCACCATATAGGGTAATACAGATCGCCAAGGGAGAGGTTGGGGTCCAGCAGCGCTGAGACCCCTGAGACCTCTAGACCACTCTGGTGATCCAAGTCTCTTGTCCGATAAAAAATAATAAAATCTTCTGAGGAGCTGCTTCCAGCAGCGACCGTCCTCTGAGACCTCAAATTTTAGACTGAAGACCTGAGTAGGAGGAGCCCGAGCTGGAGGGGCCGGTCAACACTCTTTCTAATCTGAGGTATTGATCCTATCTGGGGCTCCGCCTACCCACTAGTAATGAGTGTGTCTCCCTTCCTTCATCTGCAGCTGAAAAAGAACATAAAAGTATCACAAAAAAGTAAGTGCTCTATACCTATATATAAGCTGCACACATTCTTGCCTTCACCAGACACTATTTTTGACTCGCCTTTAACCAACAGTTTTAATGATGTGTTTTCAATGGTGCTATGGATTTATGAGATAGGAAATATATTTATATGAGTGACTTTATTACCTGCTCTTGTTTTAATATGAATGTGTAACTCTTAATCAAATGCATGTCCAACTATGTAACGTTTGCAAGTGTAGTGTACTCTTTTGAGATTTAGCACAATCCCCTTTACTATAACTTTCTGCGCTTTATATCCCACATCTTATTTACAGCGCTAATAAAAAATAAGCAGAATGACTGTAGCCTAAAACCTGCCAACTTCCCAGATGTATCCGGGATTATTTTCTATCACTGATGCGTGCCGTGAGCTCTGCTGACATCAGAAATACATGATGGATTTCACTGTTTCAGACATAATATCAATACTAATGTATTGGTATTACATGAGAGCTAATCTGATAAGACACAAAGCAGGTAATCACTTCATAGCTGCATCTATAAAATAGAAAATGTTATGCTATTATCCATATAGAGACATAAACCCAAACTCATTGAACAATTTGTCAAAGTCAGCTGCCACCTGTATAGGGACTTGTATATTGTAGATAACTGCATACATGTGAATTCTCAGTGAAGTCTGTTTCACACATCAGTTTTTGTTGGGTTTTTTGTATAACATTGTGGGAAACTAAGTATCATCACTGTTTTGGATCAGATTTTCATTTAGCCAATGTGTGGTCAGTATGCCAGTTCTGACCATTAGTATTCATCAGTTGAGATAATTGAATCTTCTGAAATTCAAACTCGTCAGCTTCAAGCAAATTTTTCACAAAAATTTGATTTCCAGCACATCTATTCTCCAAGAATCACTAGTATTGAAAACCCTCCAATTGCCCTAAAAAAAGGTCTAGGTCTCTTAGGACTGGATAGAACATGGCCTTAGTAAGGTCAAAATGACCTCAAAATATACGGCTATGACTAAACGGATTGTAGCTGTCTTTCACTGTTGTCCTGTCACACACACAATCTTTAATGTTTATTCAGTATTTTTTGTTTCCTCCCTATCTGTAGTAATAAACATTTCAGAAAAAGCTGGAGGAAGGCTCATTTAAGCCGAAACGTTGCCCTGAGATGTGGGTCTAATAAAAGTCCACAACCACTACTGAATCTAAGGAGTGCTGCCTGTTTGTTGGTATATGTAGTAATAAACAGTGAGCTGTGACATGTTCTTACATTCCAGATTTGCTGCAAAATGACTTCTGCATTCCCTGCTTCAGCTTTTAAACTGGCTATGATAGTCCCTTCTGAATGACTGTACTATACCAAGCGATGTGATAACTATAAAGCATTATGTGCCTGAGGTCATGTGAGACTTCTCTAGCTCCTGCAATATTCTGCTTTGTGTAAATTAGCAGTGGTTAATTTTATGGTGCTTTGCACAAATCATATTGCAAATTGATCAAATTCACAGGTTTCAGTGAATTTCTTAAAATTTCACACAAATTCGATTTGCATCAGATTAATCTGCTCATACCTATTTATCAGTTTATCTAGTAGTCTAAAAAAGTGATGGTTTTCTAGCTACTCCTATCAAACAGTCAATGAAAATGGACGATAGTATGCAAGTGTAATGCCATTACTGTACTGTTAGAGTTCATTGATCCATAGACTTGAAAGCGTGATTCTGATCCAAGGCTCCGAATTGGATCAGATGCTTGGTTTGCAAAAATAGGACATCTGAATAGCCTGATAGAACTTATACCCATTACAGTGAAAAACATGGATAATACACATGAGAAAATCAGACATGTGAATCCGACCTCATTATAATTACTCACCCAAAGGGGTTGTCTTATGTTCATAAAAAACCTTTCTATTAATGAAGCCAATACAATGTAGAGAAGATAAACTGATCGTTGTGGGTCAGGCTTCTGAAAGCTCTGTACTCAATTATAATCCCTAAATAGTCATATTTTCCTGTAACCACAGCTGCTAAAATGGTAGCCATGCAGTAAATTACATCCATGTAAGGTACGAAAGTGAATGGACTTGTTTTGTATGGGACAATTCCTTTTAGTATTAGAAGTCTCTATAATATATCATGTAGGAATGCTGGAAATTTCAAACGTCTGTCCGCAGTCACTGTGTGGGGGTCAAACACCACCCTATGCATATATTTTTGGAAAAAATGTTGGGATTGGTAAAGTACGGTAAGCATATATTGGTTCATAAGGACAGGGGAGGGCAGAAAAGTGTTAACTGATGTAGAAGCAAGAGCTAGTATTCAGAAAAATCTAACCAGGCTAAACATTTTATCAGGCTAGCTAAAATGTTCCATCATAGATTTGATAATTGTTGCTGCAATTCAGCAGGAAACTGCTTAGGGCCCCGTCACATAGCGACACACCAGCGATCCCGACAACGATATGAACTTGTCAGGATCGCTGGTGTGTCGCTACATGATCGCTGGTGAGCTGCCAAACAGGCAGCGATCGGGACAGCGACTATGTGGGTAACAAGCAATGCATGTCGCTTAGTTACACGCAGTGTACCTTAGATACCAGCACACTTGGTGCAGGGAGCTGGTAACCAAGGTACACATCGGGTTTTAAACCCGATGTGTACCTTGGTTACCAGCTCCAGCTCGCTGATCGCTGGTCTCCCACACGCAGCGATGCATGCTGGCCAGCGGGAGAACAACGATCAAGAAAATGTCCAGGACATTCAGCGATGATCAGCGATACCCAGCAGGGGGGCTGATCGTCGCTGCGTGTCACACACAGCGATATCGCTGGGGAGATCGCTGTTGCGTCACAAAACTTGTGACTCAGCAGCGATCTCGCTAGAGATCTCGCTATGTGAGACGGAGGCTTTAGTCTTGAAGAATCATCTAACATCTAAGGAATCCAACAAATAAGGAGATACATTTTGTACATCCTACAAAATATAATATTCTGGCACAAACCATATTATGGTCACTGGTGAGTAGTTGCAACCACCTCTTCCAAAACTAGTCAGATAAATAGAATATTAGCAGAATCGTTATAATTTATATGATAGAAGATCCATCTTTAGAGCCACTTAAAGAGGTTTAGTTACCCCTAAAACAACCTGCTTTTCTTAAAGGATCAGTTGTCATCGATGGACAGCGTCCTTTTTTAGGCGGGGTACATCGATGACATCTTCTTGACCTGACAGGGACCACCTGAACCATTACATGAGTTTATGAGGTTTTGAATAATAATGATTGTAACATCCACATTACATACCAAATGTGAGCATGATATTATAGATTTCCTAGATGATAACTTTAAAAGAGAGGTCAATGATGTGTTGCAGACCAATATCTTCATGAAAAGTACTGTACCTCCAGCAACAAGCTATTGCACGCCTCCTCCTCCCATCCCAGACACATGACACAGTAATCCCCATCGGGCAATTTCTCTGCCTCTGCAGGATCGGTTTGAGTGACTCTGACTTTGAGAAGCAGGAAAGTGATCTTAAATATAGGTTTTACACACAAACATGGTATAGCAAAGTTAATAGCTGGTTTGCACGCAAAATAAAATGGAGGTGCTGGAGTAGTGGGTATTAGTCCGGGTATATATAGAGGAAAATCCACCGCACTCTCAAAGTCGATAAAATCAAGATACTTTATTGACTGGTACACATCAAAGAAGCATGAACCAGTTGAAAACAGATTAGTGCCAAAATAAAGAAGACGTTTCGACCTGAGTCTTTATCACAAGTGAGAATCCCAGCAGTCAAGACTTCCACCGATCAGTAAGTTATCACCTATTCTGTATAGGAAAGATGTGTATCTTCGTACCGTGTTAGCCAGTAGATAGAAAAATATTTAGAATTGAGATTCCTCAGTGGCTGATTCTTCAGATTTTGTATTAGTCTTCGCCTGATGAAGAGACCTGAGTAGTCTCGAAAGCTTGCAATTTGTTACCATCTTTGCAGTTAGCCATTAAAAGGTATCAACCACTGAGGACTCTCAAGTCTAAATATTTTTCTGAAGATCCTATGAATTTTAAAACTCCATATGTACCATTCTTTCCTATAAGAAATGTCATGTTAAATAACTTTCTTGAAATCAATAGGCCACCATGGTACAATGCAATGCTCAGTCCATCAGAATCATAGGAGCTCTTTCTAATGATTCTCTCTTCTGTTTGATACAGGGAAGTCCCAATAGGGTATTCATGTGAGTTATGCCCAGGGGTGTAATTATAGAAGGTGCAGGAGTTGAAGTTGCATCCAGACACTTTGGCCCTTTACATATGGGCCAAAGAGATCTTTTGGTACTAGGGGCACCCAAAATATCCCTTTAGCCAATATGTAAAGATGAATACGATTAGAGATCCATTATATTTTGGGGTCGTGTTGGAGATTTTGCATTGAGTCTCATGAGCTTCCAAGTTACGCTACTGGTTGATCCCGATCAACCCCTTTCAAAATAATTTAAAAGATGAGTGAATGGCATTTTATTTCCTTCTGTGGACTAAGATCTGAATATATACATGTAAAGGAAACCTAAGAAATTTAAAAAAAAAATGGTGTGCAGTAAAGGAAACAAAACCATCCATGTAAATGGGCTGTGTCTGGCATTGCAGCTCAGTTCCACTTAGTTGATCAGGGATGACTTGCAATACCAGACAAAACCAAAGGACGCTGTTTTTACATGAAAAAGTTGATCAATTTCTTATCACATCAACCCTTGGATTCAAGAGTACAGCTTACCTTTAAGGGGGTTATTAACAAATTGGGGAGAACCCCAAATAAACCCACGCTATCAATCCTTAAAATTTAACTTTTATTATTATATTAATATAAAAAACTAGCTTGGCCTATGCAAAATTTTCGCACATTGGTCGTCGGGGGCGCAGACAATTTCAGAAAAAGCAAGCTGGTCAAATGTAAATGTATTTCATGAGATGATGAACACAGATAGGTATTTATATATGCAGATTTGTAATACAATAAATTGGTTTGATTAGTAGAGGCCACAAAATGTCTTCTGGTTGAGGTGCCACCTGCAGGTCATTGTTTCTTTCTGCAGGTTTATGAAAATGAATGTTTAAATTGTATTTAGTGATAAAATCATGAATGTGTGGTTTGTTTGGCTCTTTTCCTGTTGAAGGAAGCAAGTTTTTCTTTCAAATAGTGTATCATTTGTGTGTGGGGCGAAGTAATCAGCGAAAAAGCAGTGCATGTTTACAAATGTGTTTGCATATGTGACTCATCTGCAGTGAAGTGTGCAATCCTCCAATGTGCCTGAAATATGCTGGGCAAGCAGTTCGGCAAGCTGGAAAGACCCCAAGGCAAATGTTTGGATTTGTTTGTGATGTCTGTAAGCAGCTTTGTGGTAGTGTGGTTTTGGGTAGTGTGCTGCCACCTGCAGGTCATTTGACCTTTCAAATGGTGCATCATTTGTTTGTGTGGGTGGATTATGAATGGCGCAAGTGTCCAATTCAATAGGCAGTGCATGCTTACAAATGTGTTTGCATATGTAAGTCACCTGCAGTGAAGTGTGCAATCCCCAATTTGGCTGAAATAGGCTGGGCAAGCAGTTTGGCAAGCTGGAAAGCCACCAAGGCAAATGTTTGGATTTTTTTTGTGATGTCTGTAAGCAGCTTTGTGGTAGTGTGCTTTGGGGTAATGTGGTGCCACCTGCAGATCATTTTTCCTTACTGCAGGTTTATGAAATTTAATGTTTAAACCGTTATTTTGTGATCAAATCGTGGATGTGTGGTTTGTTTGACTATTTTCTTGCTGAAGGGGGAAAGTTTACCTTTCAAATGGTGTATCATTTGTGTGTGTGGGTGCAGTATCAACGGAGATACAAAGTAATCACCGAAAGACAGTGTTTAGAAATAACAGATGCTTGAAGGTATATAAAACTTTGTCCCTAATCTGCCTCAACTTATTGTCTATAAAGTGCTCAGTTACATATGCTTAATGGGTAACACCCCGGGGTGCTAACACCTGTCTGGCAGAATGGAACATATAATTTTAACGCACTAGTCCTCCCAACATGTTTCACTGCATTTGCGGCGTCATCAGGTCCAAACTGAAAAGTCTGCAGCCACTCTGCGTGACTGCAGACTTATGAATCCGCCGGTGCATGCACTGTGCGCTGCAGGGATTTGCCAGTTTCTGACCAGAGGCCGGAATGTACGTATGCTTTACACATACTCCCGGCCACAGCATGTCTAGTGGGTATGGCCTCGCTTCGTGCCCACTGGCCAGGAGTATGTACAACGTATGCGTCATCGCCGGTCCCGGCTCAGAAACAGGCGAATCCTCACAGCACACAGTGCGTGCACCAGGGGGATTCATAAGTCATCAGTCACACAGAGTGACTGCAAACTATCGATTTGGAGCCTTTTAACATTCTAGTAGAGAACAGACTCATTTTTCATTTGTATATGAACTAATATTGAGTTTTGCATCTAATGCCCTTTTATTTGTAAATGCCTTATTCCAAGTTTTCAATCTCTTCTCCTTATGACCATTCTCTTCCAGGAGAGATGTGTTTTCCAGATGTCTGTTAGATGATATTGGGGTGTTCGTGTTAAATAGAGAACCTGTATGATTCCAATTATGTTTGATAATGCATCATGCAAGACTGTAGTCCAAGAGGTAATAAATATATCATAAGGGCAAATTAAAAATATACCATGTGTAAGAAACAGCATATTGCAGGACCCGGTGGGACTTAGCAAATAAAACCAGTTTTAGGTAATCACATCAATGAGGCCTAGACACTTTGTAAGATGCAGGAAATATATAGCAGAGTTCAAATGTTTCTCTCTCCCCTGGTGGTTCTGGTGCAGCTGTAACTGCTGCTTTCAGTCATTTCCTGTATCAAAACCTATGCAAAGTGGAAAGCAAAACTGAATTGTTAACTGCTTCAATTAATCAAAAACAGGCATAGAGGAAAAAAAAGGCAAGAGGAACTTGGAACCTTCCAGTGTAAAGCAAAATGCATAAAAATGATATTACAGTCTGTTCAATAGTTCACCCAGGGCACTGGCTGCGTTGCCGGTACAAGCCATTTAAACTTGCAGTAAAAATATTGCTAGAATTTGTAAAGTGATTATTTATCTGAAATTCTGGAAACAAATTATTTCTAACAAACTGCATCATCTACACTAGACAGGGACAAAGACAGAACAGTATGGAACGAATATATGCAATCTAATAGGCAACTGGATCCTGAAAGCTGAGGACCCCCTTGCCCCCTACCAGGGGTGGACATGCAGCTGCACCCATGGCACATTTGGCATTTCCACCCCTGATAATGGACAAACTGTGGACTGTAGCGTCGGCGTCCCTGCCTTCTGCTAGGCAGGGACGCTGTTCCCCTGCAGCAGCGTCCTCTGCCAGGCAGGGACGTCGCCCCCCTTACCCTTCCTCAGCGTCCTCCTTCCGCCCTGCTGGGGCCGCGCGCTCCTTCCCTGCTGCTGGACTTAGGGCGCGCGCCCGCGCCCTCCCCCGCTCTTAAAGGAGCCGCGCGCATTTTTCAAATAAGTCCCCGGCCAATGCCGGAGGACTCCACCCTATATTAAGGGCTTCCTCCTTAATGGAGGTGCCCGAGCAATGTTGTTGTTGCACTGTTTCACTCTGCTTCAGCCCTCAGGTCCCGTTACCAGTTACCTGCCTGTTTCCTGCCCGTTTGCTGTATGCTACCTGTCCGCAAGTCTACCCGGAGGTTCGGACGTCACAAGTGGTGATCCACGGCTATTCCAGAGACTCTTGCCTGCTCGCTTGGGAGCGATCATCTGCCATCTGACTGCAGCCCTACCCGGAGGTTCGGACGTCACAAGCGGTGATCCCCGGCTATTCCAGAGACTCTTGCCTGCTCACTTGGGAGCGATCATCTGCCATCTGACTGCAGCCCTACCCGGAGGTTCGGACGTCACAAGCGGTGATCCCCGGCTGTTCCAGAGACTCTCGCCTGCTCACTTGGGAGTGTCCATCCGCCATCTGCCTGCTAGCCTACCGGGAGGCTTCACCATCTCAGGTCGTATATACCTGTCCATCTAGAGACTGCCCCGGTTACTTGCTGTGACAACCTGCCTGTCAATCCAGAGACTGCCCCGGTCACTTGCCGTGACAACCTGCCTGTCTATCCAGAGACTACCCCGGTCACTTGCCGTGACAACCTGCCTGTCAATCCAGAGACTGCCCCGGTCACTTGCCGTGACAACCTGCCTGTCTATCCAGAGACTGCCCCGGTCACTTGCCGTGACAACCTACCTGTCAATCCAAAGACTGCCCCGGTCACTTGCCGTGACAACCTGCCTGTCAATCCAGAGACTGCCCCGGTCACTTGCCGTGATCCTTTCCCGTATAACCAGAGACTGCCCCGTCACTTGCCGTGACTTCCTGTCCGTCTCCCTGGGCGCCACCCGCTCTCTTACAAGTATAACCTTCTTGTATAAATAAAGCTCAGAGGTTCCACCTACCTGACCCGTTACATGGACAATACATGTCAGCAGAACAAGACATCCCATAATATCCTGCAATGTATGCAGATGGAAGGCAACTGCCTATCACGAGAATAGAGATAAGACCTTTCACCAGTTTAATTTGGGTTTTTAGTACAGGCAGAATATACATGTATTGGAACACCTATGGTTTTAGCTTGCAAAGAGGCATTTATTGATCACTATCAATTTAAGAAATCTTGCATAAATCATAAAAACATATTACAAATTAATATATCGAATCAGATAATTCTGCATTCTTCTCCACTCAAAGGGGTTGTCCACTATTCACACAATCCCTTTTCAATGTATATATTCCCCCATGTAAAATAGAAACAGCCTGTACTCATCTCAGATGCTGTCGCCATTCAAGCAATATCGGCGCTGGGTATTGTGTGACATTGTTATGTAACATGAGCTCTGCAGCCAATCAGCGGTCATCAATGGGCGGCTTCGCTCTCACTTATTTGGACGAAACTAACCTCCGGAGGAAACAAGAGAGCAGCAGCAGTTCTCACTTCTTTAGAATATCATTTTCTTTTCAAAGATGTGATAGTGAAGTAGACTATTAGCAGCTGGTGATTGGCTGCAGGGTTCATTTGACGTAGCCATGTCATGCAAGCCATGGGAGACCTGTGGCTGACATTGCTGGAATGGTGCAGACACTGGAGGTGAGTACAGGCTGTTTTTATTTTACATGAGGGATGATAGTAACTGAGGAGGGGTTATCAGAGTGGTTGGCAACCCCTTTAAAAGCTACATCTTACCTTTTTCTCTGCCTAATTAGCCACTCTGAAAAAATAGCTCTATAATATCTTCCATGGGTCTACTTCTTCTGACTGCGTACTGCAGAATAAAGAGCACTATTCCAGCTCTCAGTGTGCACTGTGTATGGGAGACATCATGGCACCTAGTTTCCACCCACCAGCTCAGAGAGAACTGAAAATTAAAACCGGGAAAAAACTGGTGAAGTATGCAGGAAACAAGTCATATAATTGCCAGATATGATGATATGACTCATAACAGCTTTTTCTGAAAAGTTACTAGTCTCTCTGCAAACCTTTGCTCTATGTATACAAAACTGCCTCATATAAAAGGCAATGCCATGAGTATAGACATGTAGAGTGGCCCATTAAATCCTACTGGCTCACATTAAAGACCCTTAGGCACCATAATGAAGTGCTTCTAGAAGGTGATGCTGCTGTGGGAGACAAAAAAGAGGGAGATGCAGACCATGAATGATGCAGACCAGGAATGATGCAGACCAGGAATGATGCAGACCTGGAATAAAGCGTTGTGCATAAGATAACATTTTAGAGAAGCATTATAAAGCGGCAATCTTTACCCCTTTCCATCCATGATCATACCGTAGTGCAGTATTTTTAGGATGTGGTCACTTATTGTAACCATACTGCTCGATAATATACTAAGGAGGCTAGTAATATGTATTAAGAACTGGATGAAGTACTGTAAGTAATTAGAATCCATGATAGGCATCTTCCCCAAAGGAGCAGAGTGGTTCTCTGTATGAGGATATACTTATGCATAGCACAGCAGATAGGTGATCACTTTGATAAATTGTCTTCATGGTGAAAAAGGCTTGATGTCAGTGTTTGCCAATTAGCGACTATCCTTATGCAGTAGCTCCCTTTAGAATAAATAAATAGGTCTGGGCCAAACAAAGCTTCATTCCCTTCACAGATCCAAAGTCTCTTAATTAAATGGGAATAAACCACGTACAAGTGACAGCCTCTCCACAAAGCGGGTCACCAGTAGCCAAAATCTGACAGTTCTTCTGTTAATCTGTTCAACGGCGTAGATTAAATCCTGACAGATCAGATTCATTAAATAATAATTATACAACTGAAGGATGTAACCTGAGCATTTGTAACCACGAGGATTATATCAGCTACCGGGGACCCGGATGGTTTACTGCCGCTGATTAATGAGGATATTATACTATAGTAACACAATGTTTATGTGATATGAGAAAAACGTCTATTATACGAGGTGCAAATGTCAGACCAAGAACATAATAATACTGTCATCCCTTCCTCATAATGTGTAGACACATGAACATTACAGCTATTTAAGGGGTGATCACCCAGCTCTCCGAGACCCTTTAATTGGAATAGTGATACACGAGCAGGGATATATTGCTCCATAATTAAACCAATTTGCCATCCAGTACTCTAAGAAAACAATGTATCACTCTTTATGGGAATTATAATGTCTGTCATATCAGTCGCACTCTAGCTTCTCGGAAACAAACATTACTTTAAAACTACATGCAACTGTTAAAAAATGGAAAAAGGAGAAGTCATGGCCTTCTAGCTACTGGATGTACTAATACTCCTGAATTGTGATCGGCCCTTTAATTCAATCAACTACACTATTTGGCAATAAATATAAAGGCATAAACCTGTAGCAGAATAGCATCCAGAAATATAGACGCTTTTTTCACCGTTTCGCCATATACTTTTTGCCAGTGATGTTTTTTAGGCTTTTATCTAAAATTGTTTTTGGCCAGTCTCTAAATTCATCTGAGTAAAGCCCCCGTCACACACAGCGATCTCGCTAGCGAGATCGCTGCTGAGTCACTAGTTTTGTGACGCAACAGCGATCTCCCCAGCGATATCACTGTGTGTGACATTCAGCGACGATCAGGCCCCTGCTGGGTATCGCTGATCGTCGCTGAATGTCCTGGACATTTTTTTGCTCGTTGGTCTCCTGCTGGCCAGCACGCATCGCTGTGTGTGACAGGCGGGAGACCAGCGATCAGCTGGAAACCCGATGTGTACGTTGGATACCAGCGCGCTGCTGCAGGGGAGTTGGTAACTAAGGTACACACCGCGCAGCGCCTGGAAACCCGGTGTGTACCTTGGTTACCAGCTCCCTGCACCCGCGGGCTGGTATCCAACGTACACTGCGGGTAACTAAGCGGGTAAACTAATACCCAGCAGGGGGGCTGATCGTCGCTGAATGTCACACACAGCGATATCGCTGGGAGATTGCTGTTGAGTCACAAAACTAGTGACTCAGCAGTGATCTCGCTAGCGAGATCGCTGTGTGTGACGGGGGCTTAAGGCTCTCTTAACACGAACCAACCGGCGTCAATAAACTGCCAATCAGTTCTTTGTTTGCTGATCGGTGAATATTTAATACCTGGTTTACACAGGCGCACCGCTTGTCAGATGTGTCCTGAACGATCAGTAATCGATCATTCTTCCTGGCTGCGTAGGTCATGTTTACACGGGGCAATTCACTGCCGAGAACGATGATCTTTTGTACAGCACAAAAGATTATTTTACCCATCAAACCGGAATCTTGTTCATTCGTCGGGTGATCATCAGCCTGCGTAGGCTATCTGCACATGGCATTATTTAAATGTCAGCACAGTCACTGAGTTTTCCCTGATGAAGCTTATTAAAAAATTTATTTAAAAAAAGCCTGGTAGTCATTTTCCTGACGTGGTTTTGCTGGCTGCTTTGCCATCGTATTTTTGGCAGCTTTGCCACAGGCATATTTTACTCTACTGGGAAAAAAAAAAAACAGCTCACCTGTGTTGGCTTGTGGTGCTTTGAGAAAGAACACTTGTCTGTTCATAACGCGTTACCTGCAAGAACATGTGCGGTCTGTCCATTGATCTCAGTTTTTAATGGTCTTGCAATAAATTTTGTATTCAATTTGGAAGCAGGATCCATTCTACTTATTTTATCTTTTACTCTACACTTTCAAGTATAGAGAGTGGGCAGCTCCCACTTGGAATGACCATGACACTTCTTTTAACAAGCTTCCAAATTTCTGAACGTTGAAGCGGTTAAAAGAAGTGACTTAAGACGGATCATGTGCACAGCAATGTCGCTTTGACAGTACTGTTTATTTTATATATTTAATTAGGTACTTTTGTGGCGCTTTTTCAGACAAATTTTGGGCGGAATCCTCCTGAAGAACACATCATGTGCACATATCTTAGCCTGCAAGTTTATCAGGAAACAAGCATTCCTAGGAAGGTCTGTTTTTGATAATCTTGCAGTATAAATGGACCTCCAGTGAAGTAAGCGAGGCACATCTAGTCAAAACGTTGCTTAAAATATCTAATTTGCAGCACGGTGGGTGACTCAGTGGTTAGCATTCTTGCTTTGCAGCACTGGGATCCTGGGTTCAAATCCCACCAAGGACGACATCGGTAAGGAGCTTGTATGTTCGCCCTGTGTTTCCGTGGGTTTCCTCCAGCTTCCTCCCACACTCCAAAGACATACTGATAGGAAATTTAGATAGTGAGCAACAATGAGGACAGTGACGATGAGGTCTGTAAAGCAGGGGGAATTAATGGCGCTATATACAGTATGTAAAATAAATACTTGCAATAATAACGTGATCGGCCAGCCTAGCTGCAGAATCCTGACAGTGTGCGCGCCGTTAACATTCAGAAGTCTGCCGTCATATACCGTGTCTGTTCACTTTCCCAATAAGACCGAACAACCCCTTTAAGTCTACAGCCAGTGAAGTGCAAAATATGAAAAATAAATTAATTAATTTTCAATTTAATATTTTTCTAATTAAATTATATAACCAAATTTGATCTTTAAACTATATAATCTAGCTATATTTAATAGATTTGTACAATTGGAAATGTTCATATTTTTTATATAAAAAATAGATACCTTCACTTAATAACTGATATTTGGTTGGAATGTAGCACATAGTATATGACATGGCGAGTTCATAACAGAAATACCATCGTAACCATGAAATAATATTCATATACAAATTCCATTTTCAGCATTTTTGTTTTTTTTTTACGCATACTCATTTAAGCTTACAGCCTTCTGTTTTACACCCTCCCCCTCAACGCTGACTACCAAATTACTAACAGTTAATACAGGGTCAAAGAGTCATGGGAAAGAGATAGAGAGGGGCTCAGTTTCAACATCTGATTACCAGGCACCAGTGCAACATGCACTTTGTATAAAAAAATAAATAAAACCATTTGTGTCCCATTGAGGTAAAGATGCCCTTGAAGCCGCCTTGTATTTTCATTCATCGAACAGATAAAATATCCTAACTGGGGGGGAAGAAAAAAAAAAAAAGGTTTTGGCTTTTGTGTCTGGGAAGTTACATGGAGGAAGACTGCATGCTTGTGCTACAGGATCATATTTTTTCTACAGGGAAAATAAATCAGGCATTGAAAATACATTTAGGAGTTTGAGAATATCGAGTTCTGTTAATGGCACTCTGCCACAATGTCAGAAAAGTAATAGGTATCTTGAGTACTCATTATTTATCCAACTTACTTGAAATTGTGCAGTCTGTAACTGAAGACAGATTTATTGTCGCAAAACAAATGTTTTAAAAATTGTGTTCTCTTACAAAGTAAACATTTATTCAACACGACTCTGCTGCACAAAGAAGCAGAAACGACTTCTCGGCAAGACTCTTACACTAATTGCTCATTTCTAGGAGATTTGTATCAGAAATTGATACACGTCTTAGGATAAGAATACATTTGTTTTCTGGACGAACTTTTCTATTTTACTTATGCAAATTCTGAATGTTTTCCTTCAAAGAGAATTTTCATAAGATTTTTCATGCGCTTATCTTCTAGCAATAATGGGAATTCTACAGATTTTTCAACTAACTACACAGGATTGTGGGCAAAATATAAAGAACAATATAGAGAGATATGATAGATAGAGAGAGATACATGATAGCTATGGATGCATGAATAGTTATGAAATTTATACATAGAAAGTTGCAGTAGATAGATAAGAAATATGGAAGGATGGAAAGATATAACAAGAGATAGGCAGATATACAGAATGGACAGACAGAAGATATGATTGAGATAGATGATAGCTATGAAATAAATATGGATGTATAGTTTTAAAATTGATAGACTAGATGATAGTTAAATAACATATAGATATGAATGTATAGTTATGAAATTGATAGAGTAGATTATAGATAGATCGATAGATAACATATCTAGAGATAGATAGATAATATATAGATAGATAGATAATAGATACTATATATACTCGAGTATAAACCGACCCGATTATAAGCCGATGCACCTAATTTTGCCACGGAAAACTGGGTAAGCTTATTGACTTGAGTATAAGCCGGGTATGCATTGTCCCCTAATCCCTGTCCTGGGGTGCATGGCTCACCCATCCTGTCCTGGTGTGCATGGCTCCCCCATTCCGTCCTGGTATGCGTGGCTCCCCAGCCCTGTCCTGTATGCGTGGCTCACCACTCTCGTCCTGGTATGCATGGCTCCTTATCCCCTATCCTTGTATGAATGTTTCCTATTAATAAAAAAAATAAAAAATCCTACTCACCCTCCAGCGTGCCCTCGCATCTCTTTGGTCCAGGGCCATCGCAGCATCTCGTTGGTTCCGGCGCCGGCAGCTCTTCCTGTGCTGAGTGATCATGTAGCCCCGCTCATTAAGGTAATGAATATTCACTCCACATCTATGGGAGTGGAGACGCGTGCATATTCATTACCTTAATGAGTGGGGCCACGTGATCGCTCGGCACAGTAAGAGCTGCTGGCCCTGGACCGACAAGATGCTGCGAGAGCATGCTGGAGGGTAAGAAGGATGTCTTCTGGAAGCTGGTGGCTGTCACTGTGTGCTTTAGCAGCAGCACAGGCTTTCGCTACAGCCACCGCCTCCTGCCTCTGTCACCAGCCGCTCCCCCTACCCCCCTTCTGGGACAACGACTCGTGCATAAGCCGAGGAGGAGGTGGGGGGGGGGCGTTTTCAGCACAAAATAATGTGCTGAAAAACTAGGCTTACACACGAGTACATACGGTAGATAATATATAGATAGATAGATTAGATAGATAGATAAATAATAGATAGATAAATGACAGATAGATAATATATAGAGATAGATAAAGAGTTAAAACGGATGGATAGACATGTGATATGTTTATTTTCTTTGCTTATATAGCACTATTATATTCCACAGCGCTTTACAGACATTCATGGATGGATAAACAAATAGAAACATGCAGATAGATATGAAACATACAGATAAATGGTTTGAGAAAGGTTCTTATTTCGAACTGAAACATCACCATTATGAGCTATTAAATAGCACTTTTTTTCACCCTTAGAAGTTGGTGTACAGCCTCCATTTTTCTACTATACTGATGGTTTGGTATTTGCCTGGGAGGCACAGCACTCGGATTCATTGCTGGTGCTTCTTTTGCAGATAGACAGACAGATACCGTATATACTAGCGTATAAGCCGAGATCTTCAGCCAATTTTTTAAGGCTGAAAGTCCCCTTCTCGGCTTATACGCGAGTCATATACCTGGGGGTCGGCGGGGGAGGGGGAGCAGGGGTGTCAGATCAAACTTACTCCCCCGCCGGAACGTCTCTGCAGCCCCCCTGCTTCTCCCACGATCTCAGGCTCCTTCCTGCAGCGGTCACATGGTACCGCTCATTAAAGTCATGAATATGCACATATTCATGACTTTAATGAGCAGTAACACGTGACCGCTGTAGGAAGGAATAGCTGCTGGAGATTGCGGGAGAAGAGCAGGGGCTGCAGAGACGCGCCAGGAGAGGGTGAGTATATGCGATAATCACCTGGCCCCGGTCCACCGCTGCACGCCGCTCTGACCTCCTTGTCCTCTGGCTGTGGTGTTCAGGCAGAGGGCGCGAAGACGTAGTTAGTGCGCGCCACGCCCTCTGCCTGAACAGTAACTGACAGAAGGACCAGGAAGATGGAGCAGCGCGCAGCGGTGGACCGGGACAGGTGATTATCGCAGGTGCCGGGGCCCTGAGCGAGCGGTGACACCGGCACCTGTCCCCCAGAGCGCGCCGGTGTCCCCGCCTGCTCAGCATACCGGCACCTGGCCCCCAGCGACAAGAGGGGAGTATGTCATTTTTTATTGTTGCAGCAGCGGCAGCATAAGGGACCTATACTATGGGGCATAATCTATGGAGCGTTATGGGGCATAATTTATGGAGCGTTATGGGGCATAATCTATGGAGCGTTATGGGGCATAATCTATGGAGCGTTATGGGGCATAATCTATGGAGCGTATGGGGCATAATCTATGGAGCGTATGGGGCATAATCTATGGAGCGTATGGGGCATAATCTATGGAGCGTATGGGGCATAATCTATGGAGCGTATGGGGCATAATCTATGGAGCGTATGGGGCATAATCTATGGAGCATATGGGGCATAATCTATTTAGCATATGGGGCATAATGTATGGAGCATATGGGCATAATCTATTTAGCATATGGGGCATAATGTATGGAGCATATGGGGCATAATCTATTAAGCATATGGGGCATAATGTATGAAGCATATGGGGCATAATCTATGAAGCATATGGGGCATAATCTATGGAGCATATGGGGCATAATCTATTTACCATATGGGGCATAATGTATGGAGAATATGGGACATAAAATATATGGAGCATCTTATGGGGGCATAACTTTTATGGAGCAGCATATGGGGCATATTATTCTATAAAGCATCTTATGGGGCCATTATTAACCTTTATGGAGCAATATATGGGGAGTATTTTGTATGGAGCATCTTATGGGGCCATTATGAACTGTATGGAGCATTATATGGGGCTCCTGATTCAATATGGATATTCAAAAACATTTAACCTACTGATGTCTTAATTTTGCTTTTATTGGTATCTATTTTTATTTTTGTAATTTACCAGTAGCTGCTGCATTTTCCACCCTAGGCTTATACGCGAGTCAATAACTTTTCCCAGTTTTTTATGGCAAAGTTAGGGGGGGTCGGCTTATACATGAGTGTATACGGTAGATATGAACACACAGATAAATGGTTTTCTTCAGGTGTTTTTTCAGTAAATATAGAAGAAAAAACACAACAGAAAAAATCTGTTTCACTATCTAGTACATCTATGAACATGTATAAGAAATATTACTAAAAATGTTTGCTGTATTGCACCTTGACTCAAGTGGGCAACAAAAAATGATTACATACAGATAAAGTAATAATGATAATAATTCCAGTTATGCACACACAAGGATTTCTAGTTCTAGTTACAATTAGTTTTTTTTTCTTTACAATGTTATGTTTTTATCCACTCTTCTATTACCTCTGCATGACTGTCTGTACACCAAGCTTCAGGAATGGGGGGTTTGAACATTTCAAACACAAACCAGAAAAATACTTTGTGTGAAAAGGGGCTAATATGCACCACTGTAGACTATTGGATATCTGTGTTGCAAAAATATATTTTTAACATTCTATTATTTTACACTTTTTCTTTACTTTATCCTGCAATAATCATATGCTTCATTACCGCTATCCCGAGTGGCGCTCATTTACAGAAACGCTGGGGGATTTCTTTTTCTAACCCACTGAAATCAATATGTTCAGAGCAGTAAATTGTATATAAGCTACACAAACACAGGTTTATACCCAGGCTATGGATTTGGATTTGTTACAGGCCCTTTCTGGCAGTAAAAGGATTAATACTTAACTTCATTCTTGTCTTAACAATTCATGATTTCTTACTTTGGTGAGAATCTCTTTATACTAGTGAAGAACCTAAATAATCTCAGACAAAGCATTCCTGCCTTTCCTTGAACATTGTTTAGACAGATTCTAAATCCCCTTAGCAATCAATTAAAACACTACAAGTGCTCTTGTCAAGTGCCCGGTGCAGAGGTGGCCATTTTCTGTTGGCTGGAGCAAATTTTATTACATTAATTAGAATTTGGTTCATTATAAACTACTGATGTCAGCACTGTGCAAAGAAATTTATATAGGAACATCACAGGAGTCTGCCATCATCATTCCCACAAAATATTAGACTATTTCACAAACCTAGGGTTAGTGATCTTTAGAGTAGAATTAAATTTACAGCTAGAAATTAAAGTTTTTGCTATATTTATAAAAACAACCTTAATAAATACAGAAGGTGTCCCGCACTAAAAGGGCATTCTCAAGTTTGCAAGATGTCCCCTATCCATAAAATAGGAGATAACTCCATGATCGCTGGTGGTCCTACAACTGGGACTGCCATTGATTCCAAGAACCTCTGCTCTTAAAAGCCCTGTGTGAATGGAGCAGTGGTCAATCAAGTGCACTGCCACTCCTTCATTCTCTTTGGGACAACCGGAGACAACCAAGAGATTCGCCCAGCTAGTCTTCGGCAACCCCCAAAGAATGAATAGTGCAGTCATGCACATTATCGACCAATGCTCCATTCCTTGCCCCCGAGCTCTTCAGAGCTGATTCTCAAGATCAGTGGATTCCCAGCAGTTTAACCCTCAACAATCAGAAAGTTACCCTCAACCCAATGGATAATTTCCTATCTTAAGAATGTCCAGCTAAATAATTGTGTGGATCACGTTGTCTAACCTGTGGCATCAGGCTTATTTTGTTGGGGGGATTTAAAGTCTGGTCATGTATTTTCTCTAATGTGACCACTTTAGAGGAATTATAGTATCACATGCATGTATGACCATGCCATATAGGCGCCAAACTACTCTCCATGGTGTATTAATTTACATGGAAAATATTAGTTTTCATGAGTTTTAATTGTTTTGTTCATGTAATATTTTTTTTACCTTAAAATTTAAACCTTGGTATCATGTCCACACGAACGTTAAATTTAGCGGAAATTAATCGGTGTCGATTCAGCTACAAACCGATAGTTAGATGCCCACTTGTCTTGGATTCTTCTACTGATTTGTTGTGAAATTATTGCTCATATTAATTCCACTCATATCGGATATAGACAGGCTGTTACAAAAATAGCATACAAAACTTGTCTTTATTTTAAGATGTAATGGATGCTGTGGACACCAATCTGTACTGACTAATGAATCTAATTTTTCAGATAATTTTTAATTCCATTAAGCAATGAAAAAAAACACTAGAATTTTTTTTCAGTGAAAATACTTAAAAACTAGCAACAAAATACCTAGGACTCTTTTTACAATTTCCATTGACTTGCATTATAAATGATGAATGTTTTCTTGCCAGAACAATGTTGATTACTTTTTTAAATACTTGGGGTTCTTTTGGAAACCAGAAATATTTAAAAGCCGCTGCAAAGCTAGCTTGATCATATGAACAAGAAGCTATTTTTACATAAAAATAAATACGTTCATTCTTTTGAGCATTTTTTTTAGCATCTTGAGGCGGTTTCTGTGAAAAATTTTGCAGAAGATGGTACAGTGTGAACAGGCCATAAAACTGCAAATGGCTGAAAGTCCAGATAACACCCCATTTATAGAAGGGAGTTGCAGTCAAAATAGCAGGCAAACAAGCAAAGTTATCTCTTTCATTCAGTGTTTATGGGCTTAAATGGTTTGGCATAAGATTATGTGCCCACAGCTTTGATGTGCTCAAGAAGACAAACTTTTTCAAGCAGAGTCAGCTTCAGCAAAGGTTCCTTCTTTAGGCCCCTTCACACTTCCACTTAGAAAAAAAACATATGCGCGAGACAGTCCTTTTTACCATCTGTGTGGTTTTCTGTTGACTGTCCGTGTGACAACTACCGGAATAGAATGTAGAATAGACATTGCAGATGTTCAACTGATGTGCAAATATGATAGATCGTTAAATAGCTTCTAACGCTATTAAAATAAATAATGAAAAAAAAAAAAAACTACATGGGTCCCCCCATTTTCAGAAACCAGCAAAGGGAAAGCAGACAGCCGTGAGCTGATATTATTAGGTTGGGAAGTTCCATGGTTATTGGGCCCTTCCCATCCTAAAAAAAACAGCCCTCAGCCACCCCAGAAGAGGAGCATTACATCAAATGCTCCAAATCTGACGATTCGCCTTGGCTTTTCCCGATTTTCCTGGTGCAGTGGCAATCAGGATAATAGTTTTTCGGGTTGATGTCAGCTGTGAATTGTCCAAAAACACAGCTTGCATCAATTCCTGGTGTAAGTAATTTAGCGGTAACAATGAGACACCCCCACTACAAATCCAGTAATTAAAAAAAAAAAAAACACAAAAATGCTTTAATGAAAATAAAGACTTCCCCACACTTCTTCTAATTCACCACTTTATTCAAAAAGGAAAAAAAATCCCACATAGGTCCCACCGTAGTCCCACCAAATCCGACGAACAAAGGCTATGGAGCCTTGTTCTGCTGCTCCATAGCCTTTGCCTACAGCCACTTTTGGGTTCTGCTGAGCAGTGAGGGACCATGCGACTTTGAACAGGGGTGACATCAGTAAGGTTACCGCTTTTCAGACATTCCGGGTCTCTTGCTGCCTTCTGCGTGACTCTGCGACTGTGAAGAGTGGTAATATTACTGATGTCACTGCTATTCAGATTCGCCGAGTCACACGCTGAACAGCGGGACCCGAAAGTGGCTGCAGGCAAAGGCTATGGTACGTAAGAACGAGACTTCATAGCCTTTGTTCGTCGGACTACGTCTACTTCAGTGGACAACGTGGGATTTTTTTTCCTTCTTGAATAAAGTGGTGAATGAGGGAAAGTGTGGGGGCGTCTTTATTTCATTTACTTATTTTTTTCAATTTGTGTGCTTTTTTTTTTTTTTTTTGATCACAGCTGACATCAATCCCAAAGATCATTACCATTACTGCCAACGTACCATGTCAATCGGGAAGAGCCAAGGCAAAGAGCCAGAATCGTAGCATCTCATGGGATGATACACTTCTGGAGCGACTGAGGGCTTGTATTTTTAGGCTGGGAAGGGCCCAATTTCCATGGGCTTTACCATAATATGATAATATCAGCTTACAGCTGTCTGCTTTAGCTTTGATGGGCAGCACGGTGGCTCAGTGGTTAGCACTGTTGCCTTGCAGAGCTGGGGTCCTGGGTTCAAATCCCACCACGGACAACATCTGCAAGGAGTTTTTATGTTCTCCCCGTGTTTGCGTGGGTTTCCTCCGGTTTCCCACATTCCAAAGACAAACTGATAGGGAATCCAGATTGTGAGCCCCATCAAGGACAGTGCCATTGTTTGTAAAGCGCTGTGGAATTAATGGTGCTGTGAGTAAAATAAATAAATATATAAAAAATAGGGGGAACCAACATAATTTTTCTTCATTTAGTTGATCATTTATGTGGCTTTATAGAAAGCATTTCAAGCTATCTATCATCTTTGCATTTTGCATATCACTTAAAAATCTGTAATTTCTAGTCTGCATTCTATTCTGGTACGTGCCAGATGGACGGCACACGGATGTCATTCATGTGCGGTACATGTTATACATGGACTCAGACTTGTATAGGTCCGTTTGATTCATTCTGACGGAAAAAAACGGACACGTCTACGTGTGGGTCACACGGACACATGGTAGATTTGAAAACACGAAAATGGGCACTGTCCCATAGATTATAATGGCCATGTGTGTGTACATGTCTTTGGTGCGTGTGAACAAGGAAGTCACATGTACCGGAAACACAAAAGTGAAAAGGGCCTAATTATGGTGGTCATTTTTTGGGGGTTGAGGCAGATCTGCTCCAAAAAAGAACTCTAAACAATCCATCTGCACATAGCTGAAACATATCTACTTGAAAACCTTGCATGGCACTATGCATAAAGACAAACCTGGTAAAACATACTGGAGCAAACACAGTGACTTGCTAGATCTGTTGACTCGTAGAACTATGCTCCTGGATTTAAATATGATAAAAAATAAATAAACAATCTTAAAACAATTCCCATTAAATGAAAATTCACATTTGATGTGATGATTAGAAGTGCCAGAAGACGCACAAGTTGATGATCAATAGTGAAATATTGTGGTCTTCCTGTTTTCAATGAGTGCACCTGGCTTATGTAAATACACTACTAAAGATGCATTGTTCATTTCATCATTAACTAAATTGAATTTGAGGCAAATGCTTGGCAGGTGGTTATAATAACAGAACCATCTCACTTTCACATTATTTCAATTAATTAGGTGGTGAAACACCCAACTGACATCTGTCAATTCTTTGTATCCTGAAGATTTCATCATGGTTTATTCTTCTGTCATGGGGTGTCGTAGAAAAAAAAACCCTAAAAAAACCTTGAAACATTAGATTTCAGATTTTCAGTAAAGAGTACAAAATAAAATAAAATACTTAAAATAATAAAAATATGCATAAAAATAAAGATGCCGCCCATCTCTTATTGGGTGGTTTTACCACATTAGACCTCGTGTGGCAGGTGGCAAATTATTCAAACTACTTGTATGATACAAAAGGCAATTATCCCATAATGCTACTGCTAAAAAAAACCCTGGTGTGCTAAAAGGGGGAAGCGTTATTCATAGAGCTGTTGCCAATCAATTTGCATGTCCCATTCCATCAGTAGTGACAGGGTCTGTGGCGGCTGGAATTGAAGAGGAGTAGTTCTTTTTTACCTGATTACATCCGCTGCTCTTCTTTTGATTAACTGTCCTGAAGCAACATCGCAATGATGATATCATGCCAATTCGGTTAATCTAGAAGAGCCACGTTGCGGACTTCAGCAGATAGGAGGCGATACCTCCTCTCCTAATCCGGCGGTCATAGACCACTGTTATGGCCAATGAATACACATAAACTCGCAACAACTCTAGGTGTTCACCAGATACTAAACTAATTTTAATAAAAAGTTGTTGAAAAAAAAAATATTCCTCTAATTCCCTGCCGCACCGATGTCACCGTCTATGTCCTTCCAAGTCTCTATTCTCTAAGGTCCCAATATCACATGGCACTTCCGCATGTGATCATTGCAGCCAAATAATGATTCAAGTGACATTTGAAGACCACTGAGATGACTGCTGCAGCCAATGATTGGCGGCTGCTTTCTCATTACATGTTAAAAAATCAACAATTTAGAGACCAACAAGGAACCAAGAAAATGTCACCTTGGAAGTGGCAGGATTGGGAAGTCGAATTTCTTCCTTTGTTATATGTATATACCATTGTAAGTTGTTTTTCTGTTTTTGTTTTTTTAATCATGGACTTGAACAACCCCTTCATCTATTAACTTTTTGTATTGTTGAAGTGGTATACTGAGCACAAAAGTTTGTATGTTATATCATCTTTGATCATAAATGTTGGGTTTATGTATATTTGTATGCAGGGGTGAACACAGAGAGAAGATGGCCTCTGTGCAAGATCTGTATATAAGAACCCTGCCGTCCAACATCTCATCATAATGCATCCTTTTATGTCAGACAGATGGCACTTGCTGCTTTGGAGGTGAAGATGGGCCCATTGACTTCTTGGAGGACCCATGTGTAGCTGTAAAGGTGGCACCAATGGTATTTTAGCTCCTGTCTGTATGCCCTCTTGCTGTGTTTTATGTGAGGAATTAAACACGCCCTATGTCTATTTTTGGGTGGTTTTTGCATAAGCCACAAGCCTTTCGATCATGTTTTGGCAAAATCAGCAATGCTGGCAAGTATTTTTGGAATGGATGCTAATGAGAAGCGCTAATAAATGAAGTGGCCCTTGACACATTCTTTGATTAGACACCTTCAGAAACCATGATGTGGCTTACCAATCATTTTCTCTAAAAACACACAATTTATTTAGGAAACACAGAAGAAAAAGGGTCACTCTGAAAAGGAGTCCTCTATATATGCAGTACAACTGCGATACAATGAAAAGGTGTATTAGTACCGAACATGTCCAATAAGAAAATTCATGCCCTCTCAACTATTGAATTGTTAAAGTAAAAATATTAATAGAAATCCTAAATGAATGATCAGCATAAAGCAGGAAATATACCGTATGACAAGTCAGAAGATAAGAGTGGAATTCCCCTTTAACCGTATGTAAATTGCCTAATACTAGTAGCTTGTGAATGAAACCTCTGGACTTACAGCTGTACTTTCGAAAGCATGAAAATGCATTCAATTTAAGAAGTCGAACCATAGAGGATGCAGGTCTAAGAACGGTCCTCGCTGTGATTATTAAAGTCAATCTCAATTTCACTCTAATTACAGTAATGCAATGACCTACGTTCAGGCTGAATCTGAGCAGATCAGAACCTCTATGTAAGTCGAAATCACATGGCAAGTTACTGTAGACACAAAGGTTCATTTACAAAAAAAGAAAGGACCTTAGATGCTAAATATAAAGTCAGCAATTACAGTTTAATTATCTAATGCATGTTATGTAAGGCAGAATATTTTACTTGTTCCTTTCACAACCACTGAAATGCCTGATAGTCCACAAATTCATCTCTTTAGTAAAAGTAAGGCTGCATTTACATTTGCCGAAAGTGGTAATTGAAAAACTGCCGAAATTCTACATGCAAGCCGATCAGCATTTCATTAAAGTGATCAGGTCACCGAGTTTTCCCCATATAAATTACAACGAGCACCTTTAAGCCCTCTGGTACAGCATAGTAAAATTCTGTATACAGTATATGTCCCCAATCCCCTATGCAAGGCACAAAAAAGACCTTTTATTATACCCACAGAGCACGCAAGTCCGGTCAGATGGGCCTCTCTGGTCTTTATCCGATGCCTCCTCTCTTCTTACGATCGTAGTCCTACTTCCCCACTTCATGTGGATGACCCATCCTATATCATCCACGCAGTGTCCCGCATATGTGGAGAAAGGCCAAAGATCAGCGATGACCTGCAGGTAAGCACTACTGTAGTTTGATCTGTTCTCTTAAGGACAGAGAGAAGTGTGCCTGTGAAGGAGAGCAATAGAGGACACTATCATCCACTCGAAGCAGGGAAGGAGGACTGAGAAGATCAGCTGGATCAAGACCAAAGGCCCCCATCAGACAGGACCGCACTGTCTGTGGGTATAATAAAAGATCTTTTTTGTGCCTTACATAGGGGATTGGGGACATATATACTGCATTCTAGTATTCTGTAACACAGGGATTACAGGTTCTGGCTGTACTTTATATGGGGAAAACCTGATGACAGATTCCCTTTAATAGCCTGTTTAGGCTAGTTTCACACTAGCGTTTGCCCGACTTGCGTCGGTCTGCGCACGGCCGCCGATGAGCTCCGCCCCAGCCACGCCTCCTCCAGATCGCTCCGCCTATGGGGGCATGACGCTGCATGCGACCTGCGCACCCTATCTTTAGCATTGGGTTCGCAGGCCGTACACAGGTATGCGTTTGCTGGTGCCCGCGTCCTTTTGACGGTGCGCCGACCTGCGCCCAACGCACCGTGTTGCATTTTGGTGCGCTCGGCGCACCGTCAAAGTGACGCAGGCGCCGGCAAACGCATACCTGCGCACGACCTGCAAACCCAATGCTAAAGATAGGGTGCACAGGTCACATGCAGCGTCATGCGCCCATAAGTGGAGCTATCGGGATGAGGCGCGGCCAGGGACGGAGCTTAGCGGCGGCCGTGCGCAGACTGACGCAGGTCGGTCAAACGCTAATGTGAAACTAGCCTTAGACAAACCAACCACACTTTCATGAATGAAAGACTTAACACTTAAGAGTTTTGCCCATTTATTTGGTTATCAGTGAGCCTGTTTAAACAAGACAATACTCTGGAAACAAATCATTTCTAGCTCCCCATACACATTAGACTAATATTGGCTGAACAGTTGATGGGTTCGGCAGACAGTCTAATGTGTATGGATGTGGAAGCCCCAGGTAACTCATCGTTGGAGAAGAAGTTGATCAGGCATGCTCCATTTTGGACTGCCGATGGCTTAGTTCTCCCAAAGATAATCCATTGCCAGACAAGTCTGGTGACCGCTTTCTCATAGAGAACAGAAGAGCGCTCAGCCAAATGAGTGTTCCAGTATATGGGACAGATCGCCAAGATGACTGCTCACCAAGCAATGGGCTGAAGCTTTGTTCGTCCATCAGCCAACCAATCTGTATGGCAGGCTTAAGCAGTAATCTGGAGGTTGGCATAGTTAAATCTTGATCTAGACAAAGTTTAAAAGAAAATTATTCGGAATACAGGAAAGCTTACTATCAAGCCTACAGAATCAGACAAAAGGCACCAATGTCAACCGCAGTCAGTATGCAGTCCTACATATGCTATATATCTGTTACCTCAGTAACAAGTCTACCAGAACATAAAAGTTAGCTATGATATCCATAGCTTTAAGGCTAAGTTCACACGTTGCAGAATTGCCGCGGAAATTTCCGCGGCAATCCCGCACTTCTCCCGCAGGAAATACGCACGTTTTTTGTGTGCTGATTCCCGCCAGAATAATAGCGTTTTGCAAGCGTAATTAGCTTGCAGAATGCTAGCGTTTTCCTAGCGATCTGTAGCATCGCTTGGAAAACTGATTGACAGGTTGGTCACACGAGTCAAACATAGTGTTTGACAAGTGTGACCAACTTTTTACTATTGATGCCGCCTATGTCGCATCAATAGTAAAAAGATCTAATGTAAAAATAATAAATAATGATATTCTCACCTTCCGGCGGCCCCCGCAGCCTTCCCGCCTTCAGCGACGCTCCCGGCAACTCCGGTCCCAAGGATGCTTTGCGGCAAATCACACCGATGACGTAGCATCTCGCGAGACCGCTATGCCATCTGGGTGATTCTCGCAAAGGACTCTTGGGACCGGAAGTTGCCGGGAGCGTCGCTGAAGGCGGGAAGGCTGCGGGGGCCGCGGGAAGGCTGCGGGGGCCGCCGGAAGGTGAGAATATCATTATTTTTTATTTTAATTATTGTTTTACCAGGGATATGGTACCCAGGGCCTGGAGGAGAGTCTCCTCTCCTCCAGACCCTGGGTACCACCGCACATGAACCGCTTACATTCCGCAAAATTAATGAACATGTTGCTATTTTTTCCGCAAAGCGTTTTTTTCGCGGAAAAAAACGCAACATGTGGCCAAAACATGCGGAATCAATTAACATGTATAGGATGCTTAATGCTTGCGTTTTTATCGCGTTTTTACCGCGGAAAACCGCGGAAAAACCGCGAAAAAAAACGCAATTATTCCTGATCGTGTGCACTTAGCCTTAATATATACTGTACGTATATGAAGCAATGGTAATGTTTTTTTCCCACTTGGTGCTCTAGGAAGCCGTTCACTTGACTTTGACTGTACTGACTACTGTTGTTTACAAGTAAAGTATATGGGAACCGTCAAAATTTAAACCAATTATGAAAAATCAATATTTGGTGGGGGTTTCCTGTAGGATAAAGAAGCTTAATCTTTGCCAGCAGATGCCTCATTCATAAAGGCCTTATGTTTCAAATAGGAATATATGTTTTTTATTAATGTACTATTAACAATAGAAGTATGTATTTTAAATGGTTCTTCCCAATTTATAAAATGATGACATTTTGTTGAATGTGTGCTCCAGTTCCCTGTACAGCCGGAGTCCGAGGTGACGCTGTGCAGTGGAGGAATAGTTTAGTACTCCTCCCATCATGGCCATAGTAACCAACTGATATTTATCTGATGAGGTCAGGGGTCATTATCGGGTTGCTATTAGGCTACGCTCCCACGATGAGCCTTTGATGCGTTTTGATGTTGCAGCATTTCTGCACCTATTAAAGGGAATCTGTCACCCCATTTTTGCCCTATAAGCTGCGGCCACCGCCATCAGGGGCTTATGTACAGCATTCTGGAATGATGTAGATAAGCCCCAGATGTCACCTGAAAGTGAAGAAAAACGAGTTATAAAATACTCACCCAGGGGCGTTCCGCAGTCCGGTCCGGAGGGAGTCGCGGTCCGGTTCGGCACCTCCCATCATCTTGTAGCGAAGCCGGCCTCTTCTTTCCGTCCCGTCGCGGCTCCTGCGCAGGCACACTGATCTGCCCTGGTGAGGGCAGAGCAGAGTACTGCAGTGCGCAGGACCTCTCTGACCTTTCCCGGCACCTGCGCACTGCTGTAGATAAGCCCCTGATGGCGGTGGATGCAGCTTATAGGGCAAAGTCTAAGTTACTTACCGTTAACGGTATTTTTCGAAGTCCATGACAGCACCCAACGAGAGAGGGGATCCGCCCTTCAGGAACAGGAAACCTACAGATACAAAAGGGCGGCACCTCTCCACACGCATCAGTTGGTTTACAGAGCACAAGAGGACTAGCCAGGTTAATGACAATCACAAGCTCTATATAACTTTATTGCGTAATGAAAATTTCATTTTATGTGAAACTTATAAGAGGAAGAAGTGCGCGCCGATAAGATAAAGGGAGGGTATACAAGGGGTGCTGTCATGGACTTCGAAAAATACCGTTAACGGTAAGTAACTTAGACTTTATTCGAAGCCATGACAGCACCCAACGAGAGAATTACAGAGAGTAATAACTACTCAGGGAGGGACTACAGCATGCAGCACCCTTACCCCAAAAGAGAGATCAGAGGAAGCACCCAAGTCTAATCTATAATGATTATAGAAAGTGCTTGGAGAGGACCAAGTGGCAGCCTTACATATCTGGTCGATGGAGACTTCCGACCTTTCCGCCCACGAGGTTGCCATGGCTCGAGTGGAATGTGCCCTCAGCTTTTCTGGAGCCGACCTGCCTTTCGAGGTGTATGCTAATGTAATAGCTTCCCTGATCCATCTAGCTAATGTGGATTTTGATACTCTAAAGGGTATGCCACACTAAACAATATCGCTAACGGGATCGCTAAAAAACGTCACTATTTAGCGATCCCGTTAGCGATATTGTTCAGTGCGGCAGCTTCCAGCGACGAGCTTCCTGCTGTGATCTCGCTCGTCGCTGGAATCGTTCCGGACCCTATTTTCTCG
>JARQOD010000008.1:88424077-88504663 GCA_033576555.1 Oophaga sylvatica | reverse complement strand
TGCCGAAAAAGCAATGATGGGAGTGATGGGGGAAAAGCAATGATGGGGAAAAAGCAATGATGGGCATGACGGGGAAAAGCAACGATGGGGTGATGGGGAAAAAGCAATGTGGGAGAATGAGTGCTGGGGAGGATGAGCGCTGGGGGGAATGAGCGCTGGAGGAGAATGAGCGCTGGGGGAGGATGAGCGCTGGGGGAGGATGAGCGCTGGGGGAGGATGAGCGCTGGGGGGAGGATGAGCGCTGGGGGGAGGATGAGCGCTGAAGGAGGATGAGAGCTGGGGGGAATGAGCGCTGGGAGAATGAGTGCTGGGGGAATGACTTCTTGCTGTTAACCAGTTAATGTTTTCTTGTCCACCACACTGCAGTGTCAAAAGAGGAAGACAGCGAGACAGGCAGCAACATCGCATCAAAGAGCTCTTGACCTCGAAACAGAAAATCCTCACATCCTGGTATTGTAACATTAGGAATAATATTAATTCATTGATATTGCGCTATTAACTCCACAGCACTTTACATACATCATCAACACTGTCCCCATTGGGGCTCACAATCTAAACATCCTATTTGTATGTCTTTTGAGTATGGTAGGAAACCACTGTCTTTGAAAGAGCTACAAGGGAACACACAGAGTCGGCAACATTCATTCCCTATGGTACTTGCAAACATGTGCGGCACTTGCGGTGAGACAAAAAAATAGCGTTTTTCTTGTGGAAAACCTGATGCGGCTCAGCCTCACCCAGATTCTACCTCCAGCGGCCCCCGGGTAAATTGAGTTTGAGACCCCTGCCCTACAGGCACTGAAGAATATTGGCTGCTATTGTGCAGTAGCACAGCTTTAAGATTTTTTTTTTGGATGAAGCCATAAAGAGTCTCCATTCAGTCACATTGTACTTAATGTTACATTTTTCCATTAGTACAGGAACATCACTGTAATACACTAGAGCACCGTCTTGAGAAAAGTATTGAAGGAATTCCTTTTCTCTGTTCCTGTAGCATGAAAAACAGGTAATAGGAGCTAGCAGGTTCTTTAGCCTAAACGTTCTGCAGAATGTTTAGGAAGGTTCAAGTCCTTGACTAAAATCATTTAATTCGAGCTATGAAAAAAATAAAACTTTGGCTCATTGGGATTAGGCCTCTTTCACACTTCCGTTGTGTGACATCCGCCCAAGCATGAAAATGGCGGATCCGTCAGAAAAGTGCAAAAACGGATGCAAAACTGTTCATTTTTCTGACGGATCCGCCAAAAAGATTTCACCCCGAAATGATGAAAATTTCGTTCCGGAAATGTAAGGAAAGAGAGATAGAGAGAGAGAGACCCTGGACACTGTTGTCTGGATTTTCAATGGATTTCTATGGAGGCGACGGTTCCGCGGGCGGATTCCGTCAAAAACGGATGCCAGCGGCTCCGCCGCCCATAGGCGGCCATTATACAAAATGGCGGATGCGGCGGATCCGCCGTAGTCCGCCATTTTGGCGGACCAAAAAAACGTTGCATTGGACGTTTTTCTAAAATGACGGACGCCAATTTTTTGGCGGATCCGTCAAAAAACAGACCTAACGGACAACCATCCGTCAAAATCCGTCACTAATGCAAGTCAATGGGAAAAAACCGGATCCGCCAAAAAAAATGGCGGATCCGTTTTTTCACATTTTGACGGATTTTGACTGAAGTGTGAAAGAGGCCTTAGCGTGAAAGTCTTTATCAGAATCCTGCTCTTCATGTTCTGATTTAGGTGTATATTCAAGTTTCTCTGGAAGTTAAGGGACAGGTATTCCTGGACCATGAGGGCACAGGATGAATCGCTGGCAGGAGGGCCAGGTATATCATTTCTTAAGGTTGAACCCCTGCACACTGCACCTACAAAAGAGTAGCAGCCATCACTATGATTTCATGTTTCCCTCCCGATCTTAGGCAATCCAAACGAAAGCTCTCCGTCTTCACAAACAGAACACACTACGTGTGGAAACCACGACTTGTCCTGATCACCCAAAGTACGCACAATACACTTTTCTAACGAAGTCCGTAATGTTCTTTTGTTGGTTCTTCACTACAAAACAACCGCAAATGTAGCAGAAGTTGTCGGGTGAATTATGTCTCCCCCTTGTAGCTATTTCGATCACGTTGTTAGAAACAGAAGCTTAATCCACTACAACCACTAAATACTGAGAGGAATCTTGGTAAGACCACCACACTCTTATGAACTCTGTCTATAAGAAAATCTGCCTTTGTTTCCCACAGCAACCAATCACAGTGCAGTTTTCAGTTCTTTTACTGCTCAGGTAAAATGAAAGCTGTGCTCTGATTGGTTGCTATAGACACCACCATACTGTTATGAACTGTGACAAAAAAAAAAAATCTGTCTTTGCTGCCCATAACAACCAATTACAACTCAGCTTTAATTTCTTACACTGCTGAGGAAAAATTAAAGATATGCTATGATTGGATGCTATGGACACCATCACACTCTTTGGAAGCAGGGTTAAGAAAATCTATTCCCACAGCAGCCAATCGCAGCACAGCGTCCATTAATTTCTAACCAATCTAATGACACCAGACATCCACCAAAGGTCACACAAAGAAAAACCCTATGGAGTCAGTGTTTGCGAAAAAACTGTACGTGATGGCATGCATTTTTTCAATATTTTTAGTCCAGTGATCGAAAGTATATAAAAAAAAAAAATCACCTCTTACTTTACAAACAATTTTACCTTTGCAGACCTGTGTCATCACACAGGAGGAGAGAGGAGGTCTGCACAAAAAAAAATAAAAATGATAATCAGACAGAACGCACAGTGTGTAATGACATCCTGGGTGGAGGGATACGCAGGTTACATATAGTATTCAATATTTTCCCTCCAATTATAAATAATCATTAAATTGATAATCACATCTATTCTAATTCTCTGTATAGCGGCGTCAAACACTGAGCGAACACATACAGCGATTTTGCAGACAAGTGACATTTCATCTCCTGTACAGGAGCCGATTAGGGTTCACATCACAGCAATAATCACTTTGTGTAAATGGTCCTTAATGTGGCATCGAGCCACTTATCACATATGTAAATGTTCCTGGGGGTTTTCATAGCTGAAGATATGTGAGAAGAGGTACAAATCATGAGGGCAGAGATTTTTTTTATAATAGTATTATAAAGCAGTCAGCCTAAATGACTGATAACAGTGAGCAACAGATTGTAAGTAACAACAAAAATGTAGGCGAGACTAGGATGTAGGTAAAAGTGAAGAGCAGCTCTGGTTATTGAACTTTGTGCAGAAAAATAATCCTTGTTTCTGATTTTCCTTTCCTGTAAAAATCAGTAAGTGCCCCACCACACGTCAGATAAAAGTTGCCTGAACCCATAGATTCTATTCAGGATTGGTTCACCGTTTAATATACCGTATAGATGAGGGGTCTCCTGACTATCCTGACAGATTATGTCGGGGAGCATAAAGGTACTGTCACACTAAGCGAGATCGCTAACGAGATCGCTACTGCGTCACCGATTTTATGATGCAGTAGCGATCTCGTTAGCGACTTAGCTGTGTGTGACATGTAGCAGCGATGTTGCCCCCGCTGCGATGTCGCTGATTGTTCATGAACGTTCTGAGCCGTTTTTTGGTCGTTGGTGTCCCGCTGGTGAGCCTGAATCGCTGAGTGTGACACCCTTTATGAACGACTTTACCAGCGTCGCAGGCGGGACTAGGTTTTCCCAACGACCGCAGAGGTCGTTATACAGATCGCTGATGAGATGTGTTTGGAAGCTAACTAGCGATCACATAGCGATCGCACTAGCGATCTCGCCAGGTCGTGTCGTTGTCATGATCGCTGGTGCGATCGCTAAGTGTGACAGTGCCTTAAGGATAAGGAGGTTGGAATCCAATCACACAGTGATTTTTTCAGAAGGTAGATAAATCACTGCAGATGATTGAGGCAGCGGCTCTCAGAGGACACCAGAACACTCAACCCTTCTAAATGTTCCTGTGAATTGTGGGAGGGTCTTATATGTATCGTCAGCTTAAGGCCGGGGTCACACTTGCGAGAAACTCGCACGAGTCTCGCACCCCATACCCGGCACTGTCACCGGCACTCGGACCGGAGCTTTCAGCTGTATAGGAAAACATGCAGCCGCACACTCCGGTCACGAGTGCCGGCGGCAGTGCCGGGTATGGAGGTGCGAGACTCGTGCGAGTTTCTCGAAAGTGTGACCCCCGCCTAAGTCATATAAACTGAAAGGGGCTGTAAGGTGAAAACAAATTGTTATCTTCTATCCACAGGATAGTGATGATCAGTGAGTTTCTGACTGCTCAGAACAGAATGGAGAACTTTTATCGCCGTTACAATGAAGCAGCAGTGCGCATGCTCAACCCGCGATCCGTTTATTCCCTATGAGTGACGCTCTCGGGTTTTTCTAACACGCCCCGGAGAAAAACAGATAAGCACTTCTGATTTTACCCCAAAAAAAGAAAAAAAAAAATCAGTAAAAAGGGGGAATCCCATGACATGATAGAAGATTATTAGCAAAAGTAGGAATTTAAAACATAACATTTAATAAATCATTAAAAGGTACCAGGACACAACAAAACATATTATTAGAGCCCTAAAGAATCTGAAACACAACCAACAAGTTCAATTAGGGAACCAATTGGCTATACTGTACTACTTATGCCAGTACCAGTGAGAAACCTACCGTAATAGGGTGTTACAGATCCATATAAAATAAACTGGAATGGTCTCACCCAATTCAGGTAAATGAAAAGTCATCCATGTCATGGGTTCAAATGGTTAGTGTCAGTTAAGAGTAAACCGACTCCCGACGCATTTCATCCCATCCAGGAATCAAGGGATACTTTTGCTAATAATCTACGCCCCGGAGAGAAGCAGTGGGCAGGCAACTTGCCCCCACAATTTGTAATGGAGATCTGATGATCTGAGTGGGTTCAAGTGGTGGAATACCTCCGGGATCTGGTGGATAAGTTCTTTTTTGTGCATTGAAGAAAGGGTGAAGTTGTGGCAAAGGGGGCACATAGGGACCTGGGGTATTTGCATAGAAGGTTAGTTAACCTTTGCCTGAGTCTCAGGGGGTTGCATGAAGGAAAGCCTGGCTACAGCCCTGCATACCAGTCAATAGGCCCATACTGTACCTTCCTATGCCTTCAACTTCATACAGAGTTTTTGGCTGTTGAATGCTGCATGAATCTGAAAGAAAAAAAAATTTGGTCCTTGTCTTGCAGTCTTACTGATGTATTTTCCCTTGAGCCACAGCTTCTGCAGGAGAATATCTACACATTACAGCAATGCATAAATGCACCAAAAGGCCTCTGTGCAGACTGTGCACACTACACGCATGAAGAAGTTTGGAGAGATTCGCCTTCTCTACCTGTTCACCAACACCCTGCGGGTCTCATATCGCACCTCTTATGTATGGGACTATGTACTAGACAAGGGAAATATTTAAAAATTCATTAAAAATGTTTACTACAATGTTACCGGGGAATGTAAATATTACTGTTACAATTAATATCCCTGCTATTATATATGTAGACACAAAATAATAAACAGCCCATCACATGAAATGAATCCCACAGCAAAAAAGTACAACCCACCCAGCCCACGGCTAATGAAGACCCCTAATGACTCCATTCTCAGATTACATTTCATCGCGAGCATTACATGGGGCGCAAAATAAGTTTACGGTTTGTTTTTAGTAAGCAGTGAAAGCGGCCTTAAAACTTTACAATGCAGTAAGTGAAGGTCACACAAGGGTTCTGAAAACAACACGTCTGGTAAAGAAAATCGGCAATAATCCAGAGGCACCTTCCGCACCAGCAATACCACGGTCCCACTGTAAAGCCCCACCTGGTAAAGGGTTATACAGAGCCCAATCCGTGAAGCAGAGACAAGGAGGGTATCCTCCCAAGTAAACACCACTGCTAGGCACTACTGCAATGGAGATCCAGTGATTTCACCAGTCTGATGGTTATTTGTTATCTCCACCGGCAGTGATTTCAGGAGCAGATTTCCTGCTGCAGTCACTGGACAATGGTCTGACGCCTCTCACACAGCCAAACCAGATCTCCGCTTTGCACTGACGAGGGGCTGAACCCCAAAACACAGTGTCTGCAAATTGAGATTCTGGTTTGGCTATTATCCTAGGTCATGTGATAAGGCTCGTTAAAGGGTCGACATTGACTTGTAGGATTGCTACCTTCCAAAAGGTGGCACTAGAGTTCTAGCTCTCTTCCTCTCTGAAGAGACACTTTGCATAATTAACACAATAAAACAATGACAGTAAGACGTGGACCATAAAACATGTAATCCTGCCAGCAGGCAGAAGAATGCAGAGTGCTATGTGCGGGCCATAGAATAATACCAGTATATAGGAAAAATATGAATCCTTATAGTCGTTACGTCACATCGTACATTTAGGTTTTCTAGTTTGGAAAATCTCTTGGTTATGACAGATCTTTAGGGTAAAGTAGAAAGTTGGGGTTTCCTTCTGCTAAGTGCTCCCTAAAATAAGCCTATTTATTTGCACACCACTGTTTAATTATTATGGGGTCAAGGGTTTATGTACCCAAGAGGCAAACTTTGCCAGGGCTCCATGATTTTATCTTCCGAGAGAATCGGGCCCATTCTGCTAACGACACTCGGCTCTATCCCCGATCAGAGTTTGAGCAGAGTGTCAGTTTTTTGCGATCCGATTCGCAGCGCAGGTGTGGAGAACTTAATTTCTCCATAGTCTGTGTAAACCTGACTGCACTTGGATGACATCAGACTGCAGTCCGATGTTTTACATGCACTCAGTGGGTGCACACAGTCAGATTATCAGATGCACTTGCAGCATGCTGCGATTGGTCTTTTTATGCCGAATCAGTATGAGAAAAAAGATAGTAGCTCTGCACTGCCCCATAGTATAACATTGGCCTGAGTGCTATCCGATAATACATCAGAGAGCACTCATCCGAATTATACGTTCATATTAGCGAGCCTTTAACAAGAGGGTAAAGTCTGTGTTGTTTCTGGTCCGGCTATTAAGTGACAGAACTTGTGTATCGCATGTATGCAGGACTCCATATTAGGGCTCGTTCACACGACCGTATTTTCAGTCCGAGTGCGGACCATGAAAAAAAATGGACAGCACTCGGACCAATGTTATTGTATTCAACGAGGCAGTGCAGAGGAGTGTTTTTCTTCTGCATGTGAAAAAAAAAATAAAAAATCGCAGCATGCGCTAGTTTCTTCTGTAAATCAGATGAGACTCACCCATTCAAATCTGTGGTGCGCAAAAAAAAAAAATGGATGTCATACAGAACGACAGAAGAGCATCCGTTTATTACGGATACATTACAGTTCTGTAACATAAGAAACTATATATAGTCTTGAAAGTGATTAATAGCTGCTGTAAAAAAAAAAAATGGATTGTATACAGATGACAAAGACGGAATATACACACGCTCATGTGAACCTAACAGGGGAGCGGCGCAAACAAAGGGTGGTGAAAATGGATGAGGAGCGAGTGGAAAGCAGCACCTGGCCCTTCTGTCCTAGGTGACAAGCCACTACATTAGGAGGCCTATCTTAATGTATACTATGGGGACCCCAGTTTTTTATGTACGTCACTGGTGGGTGTCCATTATTTTGAAAGGGCGCTAGAGGTATCCCAGAATCATTGGCTAAAGGAGACACCACTCCTGAAAGTGGGCACAAGAATCCCCCTCTTCTCTGTAGATCAATATTAGTGAATGGGTAACAAAGCAAAGTGATGTCTGAGCCTCACAGTCCCAATCAGATCACTTTTCATTGTATCCAAACCACTCAAATAAAACGCTTTAATATAAGCCGCACATAACATAATTCATTCCAACAGAAAACAATAAAGATTTTTATAGCACCAGGATGAGGAACGTTGTGAAAATGAAGTAAAGCATCCACTTCTGGACCGCTCCGTGCAGCCTGGCGCTGGGTAACGTTATGGACTGGAGTCAGCATTTGACTACACGCAAAAGGATATTTGTCACATCCTAACGACAGCTTCATTTGAATAAAACCATAAAAAGAACATAAAATATCACCCATGAAGCAGAGCTGAGTTTATCAGATGCAGAACACACGCGTTTGTCATTTGGCATAATTGATGCCGTTATATCTTTGGTTTAGCATAGGAATGCAGGTCATCAACGTGCCAACGGCTGCCACAGACAGCTGACAACACAATCAGCTCTGCTACATCTGCATTTAGACCAAATGCCAAATATTATTACAGACTGACGGAACAATACATCACAAATCTAAAATCCATGTATCCCATCCACTGTACACAGGAGCGCAGCACATTCATCCCACGACCGACCACTTCTGACATCTGTGTCTTTTTTTTTAAATAAATGATGATCTCTAATTAAAACCAGAGCGAGGTTAAAAACCCAAAATCACAGCTCTAGGTCATCCATCTACCTGACGGCACAGCGCCGGCATCTCAAACATCTCCCCAACCTGTCATGGAAGCCTTCAAAGAGGAAAGGTCTATAGTTCACCAGAACTTTCCAGACACAATTTCCCACAGAACAAACATTTTTTTATTTATTTACAAAGGATGAACCAAAACTCTCCTAGAATTAAAACAAATAGGTGGCTCCAAATTCCAGTAGTAGTATAGCACCAACATGCTCCATAGTGTGGTACAGCCACAACATCGCATAGGTCATTAACTCTTCCTTGCAAAACTGAAGACACGGGTTCAAATCGACCAAATCTAAGGAGGGCAACAATGAGCCAGGATAGGGATGGAGGAAGCACAGGTAAAAACAGAATAAAACAATAATATATATTATAACATAATAATAAACATTCATAGAAATGGATCAGATGGATACAAATACATTGTTAGGTGTATATATATATATATATATATATATATATATATATATATATACACATACATACCATATATATGCACACACATACTTTAATACAATTAATATATAGACATATATAAAATTAATCCTAATTATATATATATATCTATCTGTGTGCATACTTGCATGCATACCTAACAAAGTAAACAAAATTACAGAAACATGCATACAGTGGTATACGTGCACTGTATGTATATATATATATATATATATATATATATATATATATACATACACACACAGTATACATAGCAAACTCTGTGTGCCATGTAATATCTGCATGGATGTGTCATCTTTTCATCTGGTCACTCATTGACCCCTTGTGTGACAGGACAGCAGTGTCAGGGTCCCCTGATGACATGCACTGGCCGTCCAGCACTACCGGACCCCTCTGTGGACCGCAGGGCACATGACACTAGTGATACATTGTATCCACAACAGTTGGACAAGTCCCCACCTCCTGCGTGCAGCCGGCCAGGTTGGCTGCATGGAGCATCTGACGTGCTGGCATGTGGAAACTTAGCCCCTCATCCAGCGCTCCCAATCCGCAGCGTCTCCGGCAGGTCAGCACAGAACATGAGGAGGAAGAAAACCGCACACAAATCGCTGACAGCATCTGAAGCCCGGAAACTCCGGGAAGTCTGGGGCTCGGGCACCGGGGGCGGCAGCCCTGGCACCGGGGCACACACACCTTAACAAAGGTAAAAGCTGCACAGCTGAAGAGCGAGGAGCGTCTCCCCGATATGCCCCGATATACCGCGATATACCCACCACTGCTGCTCCAGCTCCCAGTCGCGGAAAAAGTCGAATAGATCCATAATAGCGGAGAAGGCAGCGCTGTGTCCGGCAGGGGGAGCGGAGGGACCCGGATCAGGCACGGGGGCCAGGAGGTGCCAGTGTCCGCCCCGGGAGCTCTGCGCTGGGCTCCGGCTGCTCGGCTGTGGCTGGAGGAGGCAGCAGCATCACACTGGGAGAGACACAGAGCAAGTGAGAGACATGGGAGGAGGGGAGCGAGCGGAGCAGGAGCCATTCTGCCAGCTGCACGGAGGAGCGCCCTCTGCTGGAGGCTACCGGCCACACAGCCAGGGGAGAGACCAGGAGTGTGAGCCCGAAAGTCATCCATCTACTGTACATGCATCTATTATCAGTGTTACCTCTCTATACATCTATTCTATCCATCCTCTAGCTATAGTGGAAAACCTGACCAGCACCTCCTTAGTGTGAACAGGTGCCATGACTGGAAACACAGCAGCTCTCTGTGCACTCTGTAAGGGCCATGATACATGTCAACACCAGAAATATTACATCTAAATTATGTTGTTATTCAGTAAAATGTGCTTACAAAAAATGACCGTTCTTAGCTCATAAATTGGCCAATTTGCAGTCATTACAGCCTGCACCTGTTCACACGCAGGAGGTGCTGGTCAGCTTTTCCTTTATATTGGAGGTTGTGACTGCCTCCCGCCAATAACCTGCAGGTGATATTAATCCCCTCTAATGACTCATGTGAATTGTAGGCTCATGGCCGGGAGAGACTGTAACAAGGCTCATAGCACAAGAGTGGCTTGTACGGTAGGGTAGGACCCATCAGAGGGCGGTCACCTTGCTGTGGTTGTTGGACATACATGAATTGGCCAATTTATGTGCTAAGAACCTTCATTTTTTGTAAGCACGTCTTATTGAGTGGCAGCATAGTTTAGATTTAATGTTTCTAGTGTTTTCATGTGTCTTTGCTCATACAGAGAGCTGCTGTGTTTGATTTTCATACCTATCTATCCATCATACGAAAGAGAAGCAAAGTAGAAAAGAGTGAAAAAACGGGTGCAAGCCTCAGAGTGCCGACCATTAACCCTTCCCTCAATAGTAAAATAAAGTAGGCATGATGCCAATAACTGCAGTGAAGAGGTTTTTTTCATTAACCCCCATCAATACATTGATCATGTAATGATCTAAATCAGGGGTCCTCAAACTACGGCCCGCGGCCACATGCGGCCCGCCAAGGACCTTTTTCCGGCCCGTCGGCCCCACCGACATTAAACGTCAGTACAGTTCAATGCCAGCGAGCCCTTTAATCGCGGGCGGAACTACAATGTGGCGAGGAAGGACATATGCAGCACAGATGACGTGATTGTGATCACGTCACCTGCGCGGCCTGATGACATCACGCCGCCTGTGCCTGAAGAAGACGGAGTCGAGCAGGCGCCTCTTCAGAGCAGCGGGGACATAGGTAAGTACTGGTATTTATTTTATTTTTTTTTTAAAGCCGGGCCCGGTCTATTGGGGATTATGCTGCCTATTGAGGACCTAATGATGCCTATTGGGACATTTACTTTCCTTAATGAGGACCTACGCTGCCTATTGGGGACTATGCTGCCTATTGGGGACAATGCTGCCTATTGGGGACATTTACCTGCCTATTGGGGACTATGCTGCCTATTGGGCATTATGCTGCCTATTGGGCATTATGCTGCCTATTGGGGATTATGCTGCCTATTGGGGATTATGCTGCCTATTGGGAACATTTACCTGCCTATTGGGGATTATGCTGCCTATTGAGAACCTAATGATGCCTATTGGGACATTTACTTTCCTTAATGAGGACCTACGCTGCCTATTGGGGACATTTACCTGCTTATTGGGGACTCTCGCACCACACCAGTCTGAGGCTGAAGTAAAAGCGGAGTTCCGCCAATATGGGCACTGGTGAGGCTGGAATGATATAGACTGGCAAGGCTGCATTGATGGGCACTGATCAGACGGCATTGATGGGCAGTGCAGGCTGTATGTCTCTGTATGGGCAGTTTTATTGCTGGTATATTGTTTTTGTAGCGCTGTATATATATTAGTATTTTACTAATAGCAATTTGGAATCCCTAGGAAATAATGATATCAAGAAAGAGAAAAATTGCTTCACTTGTTACGACTAGCAGTGACAAATATGGAACCGAACATTGACCATCTCATTAGCCAGAAGCAGGCCCATAGTGCCCATTGAAATACCAGTAAGTTTGTTGATTTAACTTTACTTGTTCTTTATTTTAAATATTGTATTTGTTCTTGTTCTTGTTTTGTTTTTTTTTTTTACAAAATAACAAACGTGCAGTGTGCATAGGAATTTGTTCGTTTTTTTTAAACTACCATATATTCCGGCCCTCCAGTGGTCCGATGGACCGTGAACTGGCCCCCTGTTTAAAAAGTTTCAGGACCCCTGATCTAAATCAATTAAACCCCTCTCTTCTTTTTACTACAATCTTTGCATGCTGTTGGTTACAAGGACCTGGCTGGCCCATAGGAGAACAGGAGATCCCACGGGGGCCCCCCATCATGTGAACAGATGTGGGCACAGTACACATGATTCACTATGTACAGACAGACGCTTCATCTCATTATTCATTTAACTGCCTAATATATTATTGTATACCTTTGTGAATGAATGTTATATAGTATAGGCATGCAGCGGATAAGTGGCCCCCAGAGTCAATAGTACAGGTGAGCTCTTGGCCCCCCAGTCTGACACTGCCTATTTCTACCATGAAGGGAAGCAGCACTTTGTGCCAGGCAAGATGTCTGCTAATATTACATATTTGAAATGTACACTGCATTACTGCCATATAGAATACACTTATAAATCGTAGGCACTTAGCGCAGAAGTTGGCCAAATTCGTGTGTGCATGTCTGCTATGCCGAAGTGACTTTTTATGGGGGGATGTTAACTACTTTTTATTAGATAAACCTCTCCCAAGCAGAAATCTTACAAATTTAAAGGGCAGGTATCTATCTCTATATTTTCATAGTTCTATCTAATTGTATCTACCAATGTAGCGGGCTCTAAGGACATCTTTTATGTGTTATACTATCATTACTCACACCTTAAAGGGAACCTGCCAGATGCTGCCTAATCTACGGGCAGCATGCCTCAGACACTGGCTGTATGATCTCAGCCAAGTATGTTTTACTGTGAAACGCTTTGGTGTTTCAGAGAGGAACATACCTTAAGGCCGTGTGCACATGTTGCAGATCTGGCGTGTTTTTTCTTCTTTTTTTTTTCCTGTATGGATTTGTGACAACCTGTAAAGTAAATGAGGTGTCATACACTTTGAGTATTTTTGACTTGCAGATTTGGTGCTGAAGATACATCTGCTGCATGTCAGTTCTCTGCACGTTTTTTGCCATGCATTTTTCACCCATTGAATGCACTGAAAAAAACACTGGCAAAAAAACACAATGTTTTTGATGATGCGCTTTCCTAGCTGCAGAAATTTCTGCCATCAAATACTTAACGTGTGCATGTACCCTAAAAGTCGTTGTGACTGAGATCATGTGAGCAGGTTGCGGGATGCAGTGACGGACAGGAGGCAGAGCAAGAGTTAACAAATTTAACAGTTTTAATTTAACAGGTGGTTAACTCCTCGCAGGGAGATAAATGGTTAAATGAGGGTTAAACAGTTCAATGGCAAGCAATAGGCAAAGTTAATGAGCAATAAACAAGATAATGGCAGTTCTTTAAATCACTTATGTCAGAGGCTTCCCAGTCCACAGCTGAAGCTTTGAAATCAGTAGCGCCAACAACGGCTTGCGCGGAGCTTGTCCAAGAAGGTCCTGCTGGTAACGGTGGTCCGTCTTCTGGCGGCAGCGGTTGGTCTCAGGTACCTTTCGCTGAGCCCCTAGTCCATAAGAATGTGCGGTCGAAACAAACAAGGCCACAGCACTATCAGAGTCCAACGTGGACTGGCAAGTGTCAACTGGCAAGGCAGGCTGCAAATGTCTGTCCAGTACTCGGCTTTCTCTATGCAGCACGGATGCAGTACTCACGATCACGGAGCATATGTCACCTTGCTCTCTGGTAACTACCGGGCACACGGCACCTCGCTCTCTCAGGCTCTTAAGCTTTCATGCGGCACTCAGCTGAACAGGACTCCCGGCTTCTCCCTGAAACTGCGGCATGCTCCGGCAGCGTCCTAGCGTGTATGCAGGCCCCGTTTCGTCTCGGCCCGGCTGCGCACCCCACAGAGCACGCTGCGCACGCACCTGGCCTCTCACGGCTGGCAGGAAACTGCCCGGCGCTGTGCGCGCTTTCACTTTTAACCACGCCCCCAGCTTCTGGGTCAGAGTACCTGTCCAGGCCTTTTTGCCTTCCCCTGGGAAACAAGGGAAACAGTCTCAACAGTTCTGGAATCGGCTCAGCACAGGTACCTGCAGCACAGTCTTCCTCCTTAGAACCACGAAATTGATTAGTTGGACAGGTGGGTCCTCCTCACCTGCTACCTTGGATTGACAGGTTCCTGTCTACATGCGTGAGTAGTCATCGGGCATGGAGAAGCCGCCAGGGACCCGCCTGTCTGACTAGTCTAGGGAGATCTTGGTCCCGGTAACTTTTAAGGTATGTTCTTCTTCACAGCATTTCAGAGTCAAACATACATGACTGAAAGCACACAGCCAGTGCCTGAAACTCGCTGCCTGTAGATTAGGCAGCATCTGTCAGGTTCCCTGGTCTGGATTAACAAAGGCACACTTATAAAATGGGCTGTAATTAGTAGGGCAGTATTGATGCGGGATATTTTGGGTCTAGATGTGGCAGTAGACAACATAAAATGAGATGAAAATCGCTAAACTATGATAGTTATTGCTTGGGGAACTAAAAGTCTAAGCATGGCAATATAAAAAAAAGTGTACATATGCTGTCTAGTGTCATAACTATAACATTAACTAGGATGTGACATGTCATGACATGGAGCCAGCAGCCAGCTATCAGGGCTGGGATCTGTTGTGCTGGATCAGCCGCTGTTGGGCACAGAGGATCACAGGGTGACCGTGCAGCTGAGGAGCCCTTATCGGAGAAGCCGTGCAGCTTTCATATCCATGCATTCATCTGCTCTGCGGGGGTCTGTTGTATGCTCGATATTTATACGGCATGATAATAGGCTATCTGAACAGCGTTTCATCCCAAAATAGAAAAAAAATCCTTTTTATTACAAATTCTTTTCAGCTATTTCTTAATTCTATCTGTTTCTGAGCAGCTATATTACAATGGTCATCAGAAATGTAACTAAATAGTTTTTTTTTTTGTTTTAGCGAATTTGCCCTTAAAGGATCCTCTCTGTTTAAACAAGTAGGATTGTGGGAAAATAGTCGGTATAATCTGAAGCATGTTTACGCATCCATTCATCTGCCAATCACTGACTAGCACCGCCCCCTGGACTCCTAATCCAAGAATGAGCAAAGCTTGGCATGGATACAAAGCGAGACACAGATGGCAAATATTTACTATAACTATATTTTGTATCAATCCGCTAAACTGCTCTTGGCCTGTATCTTGCTGCCAGATAGGACAACATATTCCTTGTGACAACTTCTCTTCAAGTTTTTAATTTTTTTCCTCAAAGTGACAGGTTCTCATAAGTTCTTATCAGGGGTGAACCTAGCCTCTGTGCTGCCTGAGGCGAACTGCAAAACGGCGCCCCCCAATTAGAGCGAGGAAGGTTGCGGCGCGCACAGTGCGCCGCGGGAAATTTTAGGCCACGCCCCGACCACACCCATTTCACAACTAGTCACACCCATTTTCACGCTCCGACCACACCCATTTAGCACTGGTGATTACACTGACTGGTACTGGGGGCAAAGTGACTGGTACTATGGGCACACTGGTACTGAGTGAAAGAAAGAACAGAGAGAGAAAAAAGAAAACAGAGAAAGGAGAGAGAGAAAGAGGGGAAAGCAAGAAAGAACAGAGAGAAAGTAGAGAGAGAAATAAAGAAAGGGAAAAGAAAGAACAGAGAGAGAGAAAAAAAACAGGGGAAAGAAAGAACAGAAGAGAAAAAAAGACGGGAAAGAAAGAACAGAAAAAGAAAGAGGGGACAGAAAAAAAGAACAGAGAGAAAAAAAGAAATAGGGGAAAGAAAGAACAAAGAGAGAAAGAAAGAACAGAGATAGAGAAAGATGGGAAACAAAGACCAGAGAGAGAGAAAGAGAAATAAAGAAAACAGATAGAAAGAGTGGAAAGAAAGAACAGAGAGAAAGAAAAAGAAAGAACAGAGATAGAAAGAAAGAGGGGAAAGAAAGAAAAAGAACAGAAAGAGAAAGAAAGATGGGAAAGAAATAAAACTACTGAATAATGGCCCCATACACTGCTGCATACAGTAAAATGGCCCCACATGATGCTCCATACTGAATAATGGCCCCACATAATGATGCATACAGTATAATGGCCCCACATGATGCTCCATACTGAATAATGGCCCCACATAATGATGCATACAGTATAATGGCCCCACATGATGATGCATACTGAATAATGGCCCCATATACTGCTGCATACAGTATAATGGCCCCACATGATGCTCCATACTGAATAATGGCCCCATATACTGCTGCATACAGTATAATGGCCCCACATGATGCTCCATACTGAAAAATGGCCCCATATACTGCTGCATACAGTATAATGGCCCCACATGATGCTCCATACTGAATAATGGCCCCATATACTGCTGCATACAGTATAATTGCCCCACATGATGCTCCATACTGAATAATGGCCCCATATACTGCTGCATACAGAATAATTGCCCCACATGATGCTCCATACTGAATAATGGCCCCATATACTGCTGCATACAGTATAATGGACCCACATGATGCTCCATACTGAATAATGGCCCCATATACTGCTGCATACAGTATAATGGCCCCACATTATGCTCCATACTGAATAATGGCCCCATATACTGCTGCATACAGTATAATGGCCCCACATTATGCTCCATACTGAATAATGGCCCCATATACTGCTGCATACAGTATAATGGCCCCACATGATGCTCCATACTGAATAATGGCCCCATATACTGCTGCATACAGTATAATGGACCCACATGATGCTCCATACTGAATAATGGCCCCATATACTGCTGCATACAGTATAATGGCCCCACATTATGCTCCATACTGAATAATGGCCCCATATACTGCTGCATACAGTATAATGGCCCCACATTATGCTCCATACTGAATAATGGCCTTGCATAAAAAAACTACTCACCTCTGCCCGTTCCAACGCTGATATCGCTTCCTCATCTATCTCAAACACACACACACACACAGCGTCTCACACACACACACACACACACACACACAGCAGCTTCACACACACAGCAGCTTCACAGGCACAGCGGCCAGACTCGCCTCTCCACGATCCAGCAACTTCCTTCTTCTCACTTCCTCTCACACATTGAGCGGCGCTGCCGGCCGGCTGATATCATTTTTCAGCTCCGTGGCCGCGCCGCTCAATGTGAGAGGGAGCTGCAGGGAATAACTGAGGCGAGGCCACGTGCCAGCTGAAAGGGCTCTGCGTGCCCTCGCTGGCACGCGTGCCATAGGTTCGCCATCACTGACATATAGTGTCCAGAGCGGGACAGCTGGAGGGGGGGTCAGAACTCAGATGGGACTGTGTGAGGGATTAAGGAGAGGCGGCCGGCACCACACCAGGTGTTATGAGTTCTGCTCTGCCGCCCCCTGGCTGCCGCCGCCTGAGACTAGAGGCTCAACTCGCCTCATTATAGCGGCGCCCCTGGTTCTTATAGGGGTTATCCGGGAGTATTTTATATTTTTTCTTATGGGGTTAAGAACTGACAAGCAGCTACCGGCCTGTTCTGCCCAGTGCGATCACAGACCGCTCCTGCCGGTGATTCTGCTGCTTCACATCAACAGATCGTCTCTTCCTGTCGGCTTTGTCAACAGGGCATCACTGCTGACGTCATGCTGATTGACAGCCAGCTCCCTGTAATTATGCAGTGAGGAGTTGTCAGTCAGCATGACGTCAGCAGTCCCGTCCTGTCAACAGAACAGAAGGGAAGAGCAGCAGCTGCTCTGTCAATGTGATGTCACCAGAAGCCACAGAATTGATGGTAAGATCTGTCTGTGACCACTTTGAGGCGGTGGAGATTGGTGGCGGGCACACCAGGAAGCTAGCAACTATTTTATACTCAAAAAAAAAATGCACATTTAAGATATAATGAAAAGGACACAAGTCTGATCAGTTTTCAAAGCTGCTATTATTTATTTGTAATAAGCAATTAAATCAGATGGTATAAATGCGAGAAAAATACTTCACAGATAATTGCACTTGGTATCACCAGTGAGTCCATGAGACAATCCGAATCAAATTCTTGGAGTATGTGCACACGGTATCACCTAAACTATGGCGCTGCCACCGAGTTGTCCCAGGCGAAACCGCTTCAGGAAAACACTGGCAGTCGTCTTCCCTGAGCGACTTTGCCAGCATCTTTCACACTATTCATAAAGTATAAAGAGCAAGCAGTTTAAAGAATGGGCATGTCACTTCCTTTAACCATTTCAGGGCTTTTAGAAAGGTACCCCACAAAATGAACGTTGAAAACAACATTGCGGTGCACACATTCCATCTCATCATTATTTACTCACTTATATAGCGCCATCATATTCCGCAGCACTTTACAGACACTATCATCACTGTCCTCATTATGGCTCACAATACAAATTCCCTATCAGTATGTCTTTGAAATATGGGAGGAAATTGGAGGAAACCCACTCAAACAATGAGACAACATACAAACATCTTGCAGATGTCGTCCTTGGTGGGATTTGAACCCAGGACCCCCAGTTAACCACTGAGCCACTCATGCTGCCTTAAGTAAATTCTTTCACCACTTCAGAGTTTGGAAACGCTGGAAACAGTTAAAAGACGTGACATGCTAATTCTTTTTGTTGGAAAACCGCCCATATAAAAATAAAGGTCAGAACTTTGACTTGTTTTGCCACTTTCTGTGATATGTAATACAGCACATATCACACATCACACATCTTCTTGCTTAGGGGCCCATATTCCATCATCAGGTGACTGGGCTGCACTTAACAGCCTGGAACTTGAGAGGTAATTGCTAGAGGGCAAAGGGTTCTCTTCTAATTTAGTCTCTACTTTACTCAGTAGTAGGAAGCCAATCACTGCGAGAATTTATGGTAGAATCTTGAAGAAGTTCCTGTCATTCACAGGGTCCACTTTGGGGGGGAAGGGTATCTCTAAAAGAAATTCTAGAGTTCCTTCAGAAAGGGCTAGAGCAAGGTCTTGCAGTTAGTACCTTGAAGGTTCAAATTTCAGCCCTGGGAACGCTATACAACTGTAACCTTTCAGGGAACAAATGGGTGTCTAAGTTTGTTAAGGCAAACCCCCCCCCCCTCCCGGAATTGGAAGGTAGAGTAATCTTAAGGCCTGACCCGGCTTTTCAACCTAAGGTTGTATCCAAACTTCATAGGTCAAGGAGATAGCTCTACAGTCCTTCTGTTCTGACCCTAAAAATAGTCAAGAGGAAAAGTTAAACACCTTAGATGCTAGCAGATGCCTTATTCGGTATTTTTAACATCTACAAAGTCTTGGATGAAGAATAAGGCTCTATTCATCATTCATTTTCAGGGCCCTAGGAAAGGAACAAAAGTTTCAAACAGTACCCTATCAAGGTGGATAAGATGGCATATGCTGGGGCAGGCAGAGCGGCTCCTCACGACTTGAAACCCACTCAAGAGAGCGATGGCAGCGTCCTGGGCAGAAAGAGCGAACGTGTCCATCAAACAAGTTTGTGAGGCTGCAACTTGGTTGACACCTTCTACCTTTTATAACCACTGTAGAGTAGATCTATCAGCCTCCTCTGATCTCACGTTTGGTAGATGGGTTCTAAAGGCTGTGGTCTCTCCCTAACATATGGCTAAGTCTCTGTAATTCTCTCATTGGTGCTGTCATGGGTGACATAAAAACGTATATTACATAACCCATGACAGCACCCTTATATTCTTATATTCCCTCCAGTTACTAAGATGAGCACCTTCTGGTTGGTGGGTTTTTATGCTGTACACCCATTTGATGGTAATTAGAAATGGATAGAGGGATATATTATGCATATGTGTGTGTACACTAACTTGGGAGGTCCTCTCGTGCTCTGTAAAGCAACTGATGCACTGACTACAAATTTTACCCCTGAATTGGGAGTGAAAGATTGGGGGGTTGAAAGAAGTTGATTTCTCTGATAAAATATATTACAAAGTTGCTCATTTTCATGTGTACTTTGTAAATAAAAAAATAATTTAAAGCACGTTTATTGATATTTAAGTTTTCCCATATAATTCCTCCAATGGTTTTATAAAGAGACATATATTTATACTAAATCTGTACATAAAAGGCTTTCTGCTTCATCGGTGAATCATCTAATATGAAGCATTTATTTTGTTATCTTTCCAGACAGAATTTTGTGTGTGGGTGAAAGGTTCCCACCTCGCCCCTCTCTGCAGAGTCCCTGCATAAAGAGACATTTTTCTAATGTAAATGAGACACCACTGTACAACATGAAGAAGGATTAGATGGAAAGAAGTGGATGGAACAGAAAAGACAGCAGGGACCACTTTTATACACAAGTTAACTTTATCATCATAGTAAAATTCTGGTTTATGAAGAATTTTCACAGGTAAAAATGATGTCTAAGTGCCAACGTTTCTACTTTTGGAGAGTGACAAGCATGAATGAGGGGGCTTATATCCATACTTATATCCATGCATGCTTCTCTGGGAAATTAAATATGGAAATTGTCAATTCAGAGAGGAAGAGGACTAGGACTCTAGCGCAACCTATTAGAAGCAGCGATCCTAAAAGTCAATATCGACTCTTTAACAATCCTTACAATATGACATTGGATAAAAGACCAAAAAGAATCTCAATTTGCAGACATAGTGTTTGGGGTGTTGCCCCTCAGTGAAAAGTATGAGCTCTGATTTGGCTTGGTAAGAGGTTCTGTTCCGGGATCTAACGGATAATGTTTCTCCTTCTGGATAGTGACAAGCCAAGTCTGGTATATAAGATTTAGGAGACTTATAAGCCATGCATAATCCTCTGGGAAATTTAAATATGAAAATGGTCTCTTCAGAGGAAGAGGACTAGAACTCTAGTTTGGCTTTTATCCTAAGTTATTTTGCAAGGCTCATTGAAGAGTACACTTGACTTTTAAGATCGCTTCTTCCAATAGGTGGCACTAGAGTTCTAGTCATCTTCCAATTTACATATGGAATATGCTGCTTTCATATTTTGCTACCATGTTCCATTCTGATATCATGGGACTTTTACTATTCCCTATGGGAACTTTGTGCTTCAGCCTCTGTATCAGGACGATGTCTCCATAATTGTTCATTTGTGTGCGTATAGTAAAATAGTGAGCCTCTTCAGGGTTGTATTTCTAGCATGTGGCACCATGGGAATGTGGCACCCCAGGAGTCTGGTTGCCACAATGGCCTTGCATCCCTCCAAGGGGGAGTGATATCATGCCTGGAAGCAAAGAATGAGTTCCCTTACCAGGGAATTCCAGCATTCAACACAGTTCCTGCTCCAGGCCAGCAGGGGGAGATCTAAACCTGACTTGAGGGGAGCTGCTCTCTCTGGAAGTTAGTGAGAGTTAGAGCCTGAACAAAGTTGAGAGAGGACGTGTGAAGAGAAGCTGGGGATAGAAGCTCTATCTAAGCTCACCCCAGGCTTGAGCGACAGTGACTGGGCACCAGAGCCTGAGGCTGTGTGGGTACTAAAGCCCCGGCAGCAGAATCCAGAGGGCAGGAGACCACATGTCCTCTGCCCCAACTGATACTCGATGACACAGCAGCACGTGTGAGCCAGAGACACCAGACTGTAGTACAACAGGCTCAAGGTGCCTGTCATGCGAGTGGAGTTCTACCTAAGCATCAGACAGAAAGAGGGACTTGAATAGAGTATACAGCAGCAAGTACCTCAGAGAATAGCGCTAGAAAGGAGGCCTCACAACCCACCTGACTAAGGAAATTCCCAAATTGCTTCCAGGCTGACTGGCTCCAGGACCATCTGTAAACTGAGCCCCGGACTGTACCTGTACCACCCAGTAAAAGGTAAAGGAAACAACAGCCTTTTTGTCCGTCAGTTATTCCTCCAATCCTCAGCCCTGCATCCCAACGTCCTTCTTCCCTCACAGCCTGCCATATCTGCTCTGTGGCCCCGCTCCACCCGTGGGGAGCGATAACATCTCTGCTGCATTAACATCAGCCCCAGAGGAACTGAACTGCAGCGTCGGCTATCCCTTGCTGAATCCGGCTGATGGCATCACAAAACTTTCCCTTAAAAACTACCCCTCATCACTGCCATTTGCACGCCCAGGGTCACCGCTGCTGTGACAATCCCCTTTAAGTACTGTCAGATCCAACCAGAGTATCCCACTTTCCTAGCGGGTGTTGCAGGAACATGCTCTGTCTTCTACCACAAGCAATTGCCACACTGTCTTATATTTCCTTCCTCCATATTCGTGTCTCCATAGTGGCTCCAGTATGCTTAGAGCCAATGAACACTTTTTAAAGGTGTTTTTTCAAGTTGTAGCTTCAGGATCGCACCTCTCCTGGTCGTCAGCTTCCTGCTTTGTTAGGGAGCCCTTCTTAAGATCCACAGTTCAGGCCAGCATCATGATCACCTTGCTTGTCTGAACTGAAAGCTCTCACATGTAAACAGACATCATATTGACTCTACAGAATGGAAGAACAGCAGGGGTCATAAACTGTCCAGGTAAACTTATCCAGCCTGCTTCAGAGCGGCATGGACTGACTGCAAAGCATACAGCCTGCTCGTGTCATGGCCTCCTTGCCTAGGTAACTATCCAGGCTGGGACTGTGGGTTAGTTGGTAACCTAGGCAATGAGCTGTACACCATAAAATTAAAAATCACTCCTTCCTTGAGAATGGAGAGGATTTGCAATAAAGGGTGAATTTTACCCATTTATGAACTTGAGAAAACCTCTTTAAACCCTATGTGCAAAATAACGTAAGAGTATGTTTAGATTGCAGGTGATTTCCAAGAGTTAGGATACCCTCAGCAATGCAGCAGCGATCCCGACAACGATACGACCTGGCAGGGATCGTTGCTGCATCGCTTTGTGGTCGCTGGTGAGCTGTCACATAGGCAGACTCACCAACGATCAGAACCAGCGAGCACACTGGTATCCAGTGTAAACAGCGGGTAACTAAGCGCCGCACGGCACCTAGTTACCCGATATGTACCCTGGATACCGGCTCTCAGCTTCTGCTGTAGAGCGCTGAGAGCCAGTATCCAATGTACATATCGGGTAACTAAGCACCGCGCGGCACCAAGTTACCCGATATGTACCCTAGATACCGGCTCTCTGCGCTCTACAGCAGACGCTGAGAGCCGGTAACCAGGGTACATATCAGGTAACTAGGCGCAGCGCCGCCCTTAGTTACCCAATGTTTTCATTGGATACCAGCTCGCTGATCATTGGTCTCCCGCTGTCACACAGCTATGCGCGCTGGCCAGTGGGAGACCAACGATGAAAAAAAGGTCCAGGACATTCAGCGATGATCAGCGATACCCAGCAGGGGGGCTGGTCATCGCTGCGTGTCACACATAGCGAGATCGCTGGCTAGGTCGCTGTTGTGTCACAAAATCGGTGACGCTTCATCGATCTCGCTAGCAATCTCGCTTAGTGTGACGGGGCTTTACGTCAGAGGGATGTCTCATCCTGGAAAAGCTGTCCCCATGCCATCCACAAAGCTGAGCTCCTGCTGTATGTGCTGAGACTGGACAAAGCTCTGACTCCAGCACTTTAACCCCTCAGATTGTGCAGTCAGTAGAGGCAGCGGCAAGTGAGAAGTTTGACAAGTAGAGATCACCCCCTGTCTCAACCCAACATTACTGGGTACTAATGGTTTCTATGGCAACAAAGAGGCCTAATAATGGCCTTTGTGTCTGCTGTAAGTCTCAGCCAGGTAGGAGCCCATTGTGCCCTAGCTGGTAACTCAGAGGAACGTGATATAAGAAGAGCAAAAAGATCCTCCAGAAACAAAACTTAATAGCAAATATTAATTTTTTATTAAAAATCGAAACAGTAAAACAATTGATAAAACTTGAGAAGACAACACCAACCTGTCCAGAAAATGAAAAAACATTGTGCAGAAGTTTGGCCTATCACATTCACTAATCAAATTCGTTCTATGTTTAAGTGTGTATGTGTAGCCCATTCACTATCTCCATCCATCCCTCACTCCCTCAAGATGGCTGGACCATCATTGTAAATGCACCATTGTATATACACACCTGTACTTTGTATCTCCCCCACCTCATTGTAGATTGTAAGCTCTCATGAGCAGGATCGGGTTTTTTTGCTTTAATTATTGTATTGTTAACGTTGTTACTTATGACTTATGTTTTGAAACTGTTAAACTGTAAAGCGCTGCGGAATATGTTGGCGCTATATAAATAAAGATTATTATTATTATTATTGGTCAGGAGTGGATTCTGGTTGTTGTGCACCTGTGACACTAGTAACTACTCATGGTCAAGCAGTGAGTCAGAGTGGTCAAGGAGTCCAAGGTCAGAAGCCAGGAGGGTACATCATAAACAGAGGGAAGAGACAAAAGCGTAGTCGGGTAACATTCCAAGGTCAGAGTACTTTGAGGATAACGGATCAGAGCAGCTGCTCAGTTAAGTAGGCATGACAATCACCCGGGATGGTGAACACTTGGAGACAGTCGATGCCTCCCAGGTCACAGATTGGCTAGTCTTGCTGTCAATCAACACACTGACGGCTCAGCACGCCCCTGAACCAGATTGGATGGCCATGCTGTCAGTAACTGCATCCCAGACACCCTGAGGGATGGAACCGTGACAGTACCCTCTCTTCTAGGGGAGCCAACGGACCCCCAGGCTTCCCAAGAAATTTTAGATGGAAGGCCCTGACTAACCGATTGACCTTCACATCTCGAGCAGGGACCCAGGATCTCTCCTCTGGCCCATGTCCCCTCCAGTGGATGAGGTACTGAAGGGAATTACAGACCCTCCGAGAATCCACAACCCTCTGAACCTCATACCCCAGGCCACCATCTACTGAAATCAGAGGAGGCGGGGATGAGGGAGACAATGCAGAAGGGACATACTTCTTTAATAAGATTTATGGGATGCAAAGGGATGGAAGAAACTTTAAATGCCACAGGATTGACTACCTCTAGGATCTCATATGGACCATTAAACTTTGTACCCAACTTCGCCTAAGGCACTTTAAGTTTAATGTTCCTGAAAGACAACCAAACCATATCCCCAATCTGAAAAGCAGGACTCACCAACCGTCTTCTATTGGCCTTTCGTTTTTGGCAATTCTGGGCAGTCCCAATATTCTTTTGAACCTCCCTCCAGACATTCCCAAGTCTCTGCATGGTGACCTACGCCCCAGGGCATTCAGAACTAATCCTAGAAAATTTGCCAAAATGGGGATGAAAACCATAATTACAGAAGAATGGTGAGGTTTCGGTAGATTGATTTAATCAACTGTTGAATGCAAACTCAGCGAGAGGTAAAAACAAAGACCATTCCTCCTGTCACGCTGCCACAAAGCACCTTAAAATTTGTTCCAAAGATTGATTTGTCCTCAGTCTGACCACTAGTTTCAGGGTGATAAGCAGATGAAAATGACAAGTCTATAGGTACTGCCACACTAAACAATCCCGCTAGCGATCACGATAACGACGCATACTAATGCGATCGCTAGCGGGATTGTTTCTATATCGCTAAATGCGGCCACATTTAGCGATATAGTTAACGACGCTATCGCCGTTAGCGATCTTCTTAACGACTTTAGCGGTACAAAAGTACCGCTAAATCGCTAAGAAAAGGTGCCACACAGCGATAAGATACTTACCCAGCGGGAGCGCCAGCGATGAAATAGGGTCCGGAACGATTCCAGCGACGAGCGAGATCACAGCAGGAAGCTCGTCGCTGGCAGATGCCGCACTGAACAATATCGCTAACGGGATCGCTAAATAGTGACTTTTTTAGCGATCTCGTTAGCGATATTGTTTAGTGTGGCATACCCTTATCTCTAATTTATTGCAAAAAGCTCTACAAAAATTTAGAGACAAATTGTACTGTACTCCCCTATCAGACACAATGTTCAGAGGGATCCCATGTAATCTTACAATATGAGAGATAACCTGGAGAGTGTCTCTGCATTAGGTAATCCTGACAAAGGAACAAAATGAGCTTGTTTGCTGAATCGATCAACTAACACCCAAATAGCAATCTTCTCATCAGACAAAGGCAAATCTGTAATTAAATCCATGGACAAATGAGGCCATGGTCTTTCTGGAATAGGCAATGGAGCCAATTTCCCAGCCTGCCGGCTATGACTGACTTTGGCACATGTGCAGACTTCACAAGCATATACAAAATCTTTAATATCCTTATGCATGGATGGCCACCAAAAAAGTCTAGCTATGACTTTCCTTGTGGCAGTTACACCTGCATGGCCACTTAAAACGGAATCATGAAATTCCTGTAACACCCCCAATCTTAGGTGCACAAGCACAAATAATTTGGACCCTGGGGAAGTAGAAGGCTCCAACTACTGGGATGTATGAATCTCCTCTTCCAGCTCCGAGGTTACCATAGACACCACAATACCCTGAGGAATAATCGAGGATGGAGGAGAAATGGAATCTAGGCTATGAGATAAAGTATCATCATTCACATTCTTAAGCCCGGGTCTCACATAGCAATACACCAGCGATCCCGACAACGATCAGGATCGCTGGCGTGTCGCTACATGATCGCTGCTGAGCTGCCAAACAGGCAGCTCTCAGCAGCGATCAGGACAACGACACTGCGGGTAACATCGCTTAGTTACCCGCAGTGTACATTGGATACCAGCGCCCTGATGCAGGGAGCTGGTAACCAAGGTACACGTCGGGTTTCCAGGCGCTGCGCGGTGCCTGGAAACCCGCTGTGTACCTTGGTTACCAGCGGATCGCTGGTCTACCACCTGTCACACGCAGCGATGCGTGCCTGCCAGTGGGAGACCAGCGATCAAAAAAATGTCCAGGACATTAAGCGACGATCAGCGATACCCAGCAGGGGGCTGATCGTCGCTGAATGTCACACAGCGATATCGCTGTGGAGATCGCTGCTGCGTCACAAAACTAGTGACTCAGCAGCGATCTCGCAAGCGAGATCGCTGTGTGAGACGGGGGCTTTAGACCCTGGCCTGAATGTAATAGAAAACGTAAATCATGAGAAAAACAAGGACCATCTGGCCTGTCTAGGAGTTAACCTTTTAGCCGATTCAATGTAAGCTAAATTCTTGTGATCCATGATCACCGTAGCTGGATGAACTGCCCCCCTCCAAAAAAAAAAATACCTCCATTCCTTAAAGACCAATTTGACAGCAAGTAACTCCCGATTCCCAACATCATAATTTCTCTCCGCCGGTGAAAATTTTTTAGAAAGCAAAGTACATGGACGCAGGTTAGTCAGAGTTTTGGGCCCCTGCGATAAGACTGCCCCCACTCTGATCTCAGAAGCATCCACCTCCACAATGAACGATTCTTGGAGATCAGGTTGGATCAGAATGGGTGCGGACATAAAACACTCTTTTAATCTTTCAAAGCCCTGATAGCACCCGGCGACCAAACCTTGAGATTTGCCTTCTTATGTTTAAGGTCAGTAAGTGGTTTAGCAATCTGTGAAAACCCCTTGACAAATTTTCTATAATAGTTGGTGAATCCCTGAAAACGCTGCAAAGCCTTAAGATCACGAGGTTGAACCCAATCAATTATGGCCTGCACCTTCCCAGGGTCCATCTTAACCCCCCTTGCTGACAAGGTAAACCCCAAGAAAGAGATTTCCTACACAGAAAAAACACATTTCTCTAATTTAGCAAATAGAGTTCTCCCTCAATCTCTGCAACACAACACAGATATGTTTCTGGTGAGTGTCCAAGTCTGGTGAGAAAATTAGAATGTCATCGAGATATATTACAACAAATTTTCCCATGCATTTAGAGAAAATATTATTCATAAAATTTTGAAACACAGCAGGTGCATTAGATAATCTGAAAGGCATGACAAGGTTTTCAAACAATAGAAGAAAAAGGTAGTCAACAGCACTCTCTGGTTTAGGGGCGCACGTACCACGATCCAAGGAACCAACTCGGAAATTGCATGCAGGAGAAAAAAGAGGAACAGCGCTCCATCCAGGTGAGGTAAATAGAAAAAAGTTTATTCAAGCCATCAGAGAAAACGACGTTTCGACCTCACAAGGTCTTTATCAAGTATATACAAACAGTTAAAATAGGCTGTCTTATATAGTGAGGAGCAAAACATTTGCACCAATCACCGCATAGTATACGCCTAAAAAGTGACATATAAACAAAACAATGCAGTACTTACAGATATAGACAGTACAAAACAGTGATCAAATAAACATATGTGCTGCGGCCTAAATCGGCAAATGAAAAATCAATCATAATACAAAATATACATATATGGAGCACGAGGAATCACATACATAGCCGGATGTTTATCAGGTTGTCAAGGAGTCTTGAACCAATCGGGCTCAGCTTGGCGATATGTCAGATTATACTAGCCAATCCGATAAGAATTCTCGCAAGGCGCCAAACATATCAGCAGCCTATCCGCAGGAGTAATGCAAAGGAATAAAAACATTACCGCCAATCATGGAGTTTGTTGCCAGAGACACAAGACGCTGATCGCGTCATCAGGGTGCGTTGCCTAGGAAATAGTAAGGAGGAAGTACATCAAAACTGAGTACAACGCATGCGCACAGAGGGACGTCATGCAAACCCCTCCCATATACTTAATGACGCCTCCGCGTCTCGATGTAATGGAGCCGTTGCCATGACTCTAGGAACAACGGAAAAAGGGGCATGCGCACTTCAAGTATATACTCCTGGCACATAGTACCAGCACCCCCGCATCTTAAGGCTTCCATATAACATAACACATACCATGTCTATACTTTGAGCCCCATTACTACAGCAATACATCGTGCCCATAAAACCTATATAGACTAAACGCAAATAATATGGTGCCAAAAAAGGGAAAAACAAGAAAATAAACATATGTATATACAATTAGAATATCATACCCTTAGTCTATCACAGAATCCTAGGGATAAAGAGAAAAGAGAGCATATGATATAAACTTATATAAAAACATCATTATATAGTAATAGAAAATAAATACAAAAGAAGATACAAAAAAAGAAGCCAACCAATCAACATATGTTATTTAGATTGAATTCAATATTAAGCCCAGCCGGTTGTAAAGTACCCAATCTATGTATCCACCTTAGTTCTTTTTTACGGAGTATTCTTGTTCTGTCCCCCCCTCTTCTAAGTAATGGCACGCTATCAATAACTCTAAACCTTAGTTGATTTACAGAGTGTCGGGTATCAATAAAGTGTTTGGGGACTGGTAGATCAGTGAGTTTTGTCCTTATGGTGCTCTTATGTTTACTTATGCGAGCCCGCACTTCCATCGTTGTCTCCCCCACATAGACAAGGCCACATGGGCAGACAACCATATAGACAACAAAACTAGAAGCACAAGTGTACCTCTCTTTCAAAAAAATCTTTTTGCCAGTCAATGGGTGATAGAAAAATTCACCCTTTAGCATGTTATTACAACACGCGCACCCCAAACAGGGGAAGTTGCCATACCGGGGAGAAGATAAAGTTCGTTGAATTGATAATCCGGAGGGACCAAAGTCAGATTTAACCAATTGGTCCTGTAAATTGCGTCCCCTACGGTAGGACATCAGAGGTAAGGAACCAAATTCAGTAATGGTTGGATGTCCACGTTGTAATAGGACCCAATGTTTCTTTAAAATAGAACTTATCCCATGACTGGCGGGATTAAAGGTGGATACGAACGGTATACGTTTATCGCTTGTAGTAATATGGGGTTTGTGGCGGGCAACCTCACGTGTCGTATTTAGGGCTCTAGTTTTATATCTCGTCACCACATTCTGTGGATATCCCCTTGTCAAAAATTTATTGCACATGCCCTCAAGGCGTTGGTCAATTAAGTCCTCATCGGATACTATTCTCCTAACTCGCAGGAGTTGACTCCAGGGCAAGGAGCTAATCATCCCCTTGGGATGGTTACTGCTATTATTCATAAAATTTTGAAACACAGCAGGTGCATTAGATAATCTGAAAGGCATGACAAGGTTTTCAAACAGACCCTCAGACGTTAAAAACGCTGTTTTCCACTCATCACCCTTCCGGATGCGTATCAAATTGTAAGACCCTCTAAGATCAAGTTTAGAAAACATTCTGGCCCCCAGAAAATGATTATATAGGTTGGGGATGAGTGGAAGTGGATAAGTATTTTTAACCATGATCATATTTAGTTCTCGGAAATGAAGGCTAGGACTGAGACCCCATCTTTCTTTTTAACAAAGAAAAATCCAGCAGCTACAGGGGAGGAGGAATGATGGATATGACCCTTCTGTAAACTTTCATTAACATTCTCTTTCATGGCTGACTGTTCAGGCCCCAACAAATTGTAAAGGCAAGCTTTTGGCAACTTAGCGCTAGGAATTAGGTCAATAGCACAATTATAGGGACATTGGGGAGGCAGTAGCTCAGCCTCTTTTTCCAAGAACACATCTCTGAAGTCCTTCAGGTACCCCAGAAGACCCTCCAGACTATCAGAGCATATTTGTACATTCTTTAGACATTTCTTGTAACAATTGTGGCTCCATTTCACAATCTCCTTCAGACACCAATCAATAACTGGATTGTGAATCTGCAATCATGGATACCCCAGTTCCAATCCAGCAGGTAAATTATCCAGCACAAAACAAGAGATGGATTCAGAGTGTAGAGCTCCAACTTGGTGAGTGAAATTCACCGTTGTTCTCTTCACCAAATTGTGAGCTAATGGTGTCTTGTCAAGGGCGATGATTTGAATGGGTCTTTCTAAACTAACTGTCCCTAACCCTAACTTCAGAACAAGTCCCGAATCAATAAAGTTAGCAGCAGATCCACAAGTCAATGAACGCCAATGTTGATAACACCTGGTTCTCAAAGGATATCATCATATTTATCAGTACTTTATCAGAGGAAGAAAAAAGGTACCTGGGAGTCTGGGTGACCTCCTCGGCCATCACCCAGACTCAGACGTTCTCCCAATGGTTCGATAGCTTGAGGACGAGTTGGGCAATTCTTGCGAAAATGTCCAGAGCGACCACAGCATAGACAGAGTCCAAGTTCTTGTCTCTGTCTTCTCTCCACAACATGAAGACTGGCAACTCTAGCCTCGGGTAAATGGATCTGCTCTGGGGAAGTATAACCTGCGGCCTGCAGTTCACCAAGTCTCTCACGGATTCTGCTGTCCGTTCGTATGGCCTGATTCATGGCCTCCATCAGAATACATGGGGCATCATGGAGGACCAGTGCATCCATGAGTGTCTTGGAAAGGCCTCTTTGGAACTGGCACCAGAGGGCAGCATCATTCCATAGAACTACGGTGGACCACTGCCAAAACTCAGTACAGTAGTCTTTAGCTGTGCGACCGCCCTGTGCCAGGTTCATGATCTTAGCCTCAGCGACCTGAATTCTGTCGGGTTCATCATAGATCAGACGTAAACTGTCAAAGGCATCAACAGAAAATCGTTCTGGGGCTTGTGGGGACATAGAAAATGCCCAGGTCTGAGGACCCCTCGCAGTAAGGACATGATTATTCTCACCCACTGGAACTCCTCCCCTGACTACCAGGGATGCAGGGTAAAAAATAACTTACAGCTCTCCCTGAATACCCTAAACTGTTCTTTCTCTCCCGAAAATTTATCAGGGAGGGATATCACAGGTTCGAGAGAGACCAACTGTACATCAGAAGGTACTGACGTCACAGCTACTGCCTGCAGTGGGGGGCTATAAGGGGGTCTTCATCAAGTTATTTATCGACCCTGCAACTGGTATTGTCATGACTCCAGACTCTGGCACTCCTTAGCCAGATCCTGAGTCATCTGCATCAAATTCGCCACCTGGTCACAAAGCGTGTGAACAGGATCCATTCTGGCTAAAAAGAAAAACATATAAGCCAGACGTAATGTGACACTAGTCACTTCTCACGGTCAAGCTGTGAGTCAGAGTGGTCAAGGAGTCCAAGGTCAGAAGCCAGGAGGGTACGTCATAAACAGAAGGAAGAGTCAAAAGTGTAGTCGGGTAAAGTTCTGAGATCAGAGTACCGGGAGGATAACGGATCAGAGCAGAATAGGTTAAACAGGCGGATGGTCAGAACAAAGTCCAAGGTCAGGCAACAGATCAAGCATACAGAACTCAAGGTACAGGGAAGTACAAACCTCACTTGTTGAATGTATGTCTGGCAGTGGTCTTGGAGAAGCTGCTCAGTTAAGTAGGCATGACAATCACCTGAGATAGTGAACACTTGGAGACAGCCGACGCCTCCCAGTCACAGATTGGCTAGTCGAGCTGTCAATCAACACACTGACCGCTTCACCGCGCCCCTGTACCTGATTGGACGGCTTTGTTAATCAAAGTCTGAATAGTACTCCTGGCCTTGATTATTGCAGTATACATTAAATGACCACTTTAGATAGTGATGATAAAAAAATAGGGTGCAAAAAGTGCTATCTGCTTCTTTGAACAACAGAGATCATTTTATGTCATGCGGAAGGTGTTGAAGCTTACCCTTGGCGTGTACTGCAGACAAGATGGTCATGGTGTATTCAAATATATCTTTTGTAGTCTAATTTTAGACCATTTTACTGCAAACAGACCAGGAGAAGGAGTAAAACTCCCTAGAAAGACAAAACATGATCAGTAGTTAATACAGTATACCTAAAATTGTGAAATCAGCATAGTTATATAAGCTCAGAACCTCATGCACATGACAGCGCGACAAACACCCGGTGTTCGGGCGGCTGAACCAAACAGGAACACGGACGTCCTGGTGAAGGATGTGTTCGGTGTCCGTGCCCGAACAGTAGGTGTTCAGTACGGACACCGAACTTTGCTGTTTGGGTTCACCCATTTCTACAACACATGTTGCCAATACACGTTATCAACCCTCTGGGCAGTTCGGAACATATTCACAAATAATTTTGTAGCACCAGTGGGAAATACACCTTGGCAATACTATGCTGTCTCTATGTTATAATATCCTGTTTACTTAATTTATAGAATAAACTGTTAATGTAAAAAGTGTATAATGCCTGTTTATGTGTAAAACTATACCCTCATCTGAAGCATAGAGTATATATAATAGAATAAAAAACAAACAAATGTAACTAACATTTTTATTTCAAACAAGTATAATTTTTGTCAAACAGCCATATTAAAATCATATGGCAATTTAGAAAATTCTTCAATGTCAACAATAAAAAAACAAAAATAATAGACTGGAATAGAATATTTCTTACAAATTATGGTAGGTAAGTGGTAATGATAGCGGAGGTACAGCATGACTTATTGAGTTTGGCTTGGTACATTATTGGACCGCTGGGAGGTGGATGAGGCTGGATTACGGGACCAGGGAGGGATTACTTGTGGGACTTGGTATTGGCCACTTGGGTAAGGGTAGCCAAACCCATTTGTAATTTGATTTGGCATTTTGTTAACCTTCCCAGAATGGCCATGCTGAACATATGTACTGTAGGAGAGTGGTCTCAACATGGGTATGTTTAAGTGGCCATATTGAGCAGGTGCAGCTGGATTTGGGAAGTACTGTTGTGGTGCTTGTGGTTGGAGTTGTTGGTAAGGTGTTTGCTGTGGATGAGGTGATGGGATCCGTCGTGGATGTGGTTCAGGGAATTCTATGGGCTGTTCATCATTGCATCCAGGTAGGTGGTTGTTGTTGGACATCTGCGATCTTTCAAGGAAGTTGAAAACCAGACTTAGATTGTTAGTTGGTATGTAGGAATCAGTTACAATTTGTAAGACCCATCTGCCATGCAGTCTCACCTTGCGGGGAATTGTGAGCAAATACTGAGCCAGACTACGACAATAGGCCACCTCACCATTATTGTTATCGCTGCGTTATCGCGATAGGTATTCTAAAACACCAATGTCTACTTGGTGCCTGTTACCAGAATAACAGGCCTCCCTCTTGCGGTTCCTATGGCATCGAATGGCTGCAGCCTGTGATGACGTATCCAGAGGGAGTGCAGGACTACTTCTACGTCCACGTTTATCCTTATGTCTTGACGTAGGTCGTGGTGGTCATTCTGGTGCTTATGGGGCAGAAGACGTGTGAGGAAATTCAAGCGGTCATAATAAATGTACTTCTGCTTTTTTGTGGCTGCAGCACCATTCCTGGCCCATTGTTGCCGCTCATGGGCATTATTGATCCCGAGCTGCACCACTGTCGTGTCACATTACTGCATTGGCTTTTCTAAACTCAAATCAGTATGAATCACTAGACCCGAATAACTTGTGAGGTGTCACAAATGATCACTGGCTTTTTTTGGCAGTGGGGAAAAGTCATCAACCCCAATTTATCAAAATTCTGGCATAAATTGCTTTAAATCATCACAATATTTTTGGCGCAACTTGGCAACAGTTCTAAATTGTTTTGCGCAATTCGATTTTCATAACAGTTTCTCCCAGGTCCCCTAAGGCTACTTTCACACATCAGGTTTTTTCCAACAGGCAGTATATGGCGTCATGCCGGAGCGACGGATCCGGCGCAAATTGTGGAAAACTGATGAAACGGATCCTTTTTCCGCTGGATCCGTCTAGTAGATCCGGCAAAAATCCGGATTCGTTTAATCAGTTTTTCATCCGTTTCTTCCATTTTCTTATCCATTTTACAACGGATCCAGTTTTTAAAAACGCCCATGGGAGGCTCCCAAACGTGATTGGCTACTGAAAACCTATATATACAGTGTTCCTACAGCCCATCTTTGACAGCTTGTAGAGGAACAAGTGCTGGTTGTAGAGGAGCAAATGCAGGTTGTAAAGGAGAGCAAGTGGCTGGCGAAGAAGGAAGGCGTGATTGCAAACATTCAGAAGATTACTGTGTATTTTACTGTTGAGGCGAATCGTTTGAGAGCGATTGTTCTGGAGAAGGAGCGAGAGAGACAGCAGTGCATCATGCATCTGCGCCGACGACGTTTGTGGATCCACCCCATCACAGCCCAGAGAATAATGCGTGGGGTGTATTCTACACTACACATGGAGCTACGAGGAAATCCTGAGAAATTTTTCTCATATGTTCGGATGCAAATGGAGAACTTTGATTTAATGGTGGAACGAATTGGACACCTCATCAGAAGAAGTGACACATATTGCCGCCTCTCCATTTCACTGGCGGAGCGTCTGATGGTGACTCTTCGGTAAGCCATTTTTATTGTATCTCCTCCTTTTAAAGCACACTTCTAACTGTAATGTGGTTGCTGGTAGTTTTTAATAATTATTTTTATTGTATCTCCAACTGTTAAAGTTAACTTATAACTGTAACGTTATTGCTGGTTTTGACGCTTCCCACGGCTGCGGGGCGTTGGGACATGGCATAGCTTGCCTAACTAGCCAATGCTCCCACGCCGCCAGTCCACGACGACGTGAGGCATGCGTCCCAGATGGTAAGAGAATGTGGACCCAATGGACCACGGAGGAAGACCCGGGCCTGCCCAGACTAGGGAAGGGCAGCGACCGGGATCCGTGGCAGCTGAGCATGTGGGCGAGAAGGCGACCTGCAGGACTAGACAACACTGCACAACTTCAGGTATGAAGAAACATAAAGTTTACTTAAAGACACACACAGTACATAAACAGAACATAATGCCGGGCTCCCGATTCCGCACATCAGAGAAGGGTACACGTCTCAGGATCACAGACGAGTGCAGGAGGACATCACGGGTAGATGCAGTCCAAAGTTATCTGGCACGGGCTTACTAGGGCGGCCTCTCTCTCGGCCTCAGGCGTAGCACAGGCTCAGCAGGAGAACATCAGACACCGACCTCAGACAGACTTCAGACGATGGGGTCATCACGGGTAGATGCAGTCCAGGATCATCTGGCACACGCATACTAGTATGGCCTCTCTCTCAGGCGTAGCACAGGCTCAGCAGGAGAACATCAGACACTGACCCAGGACAGACGTCATCACAGGGTAGACCACGGAGGAACCGGCAGGACATCAGGAACACGGACTGGATCTCAGGGACTCAGGAACACGGACAGTACATCAGGAACACGGATTAGATCTCAGGGACTCAGGAGCACGGACAGGACATCAGGAACACGGATTGGATCTCAGGGACTCAGGAGCACGGATTGGATCTCAGGGACTCAGGAACACGGACAGGACATCAGGAACACGGACTGGATCTCAGGGACTCAGGAACACGGACAGGACATCAGGAACACGGATTGGATCTCAGGAACACGGACAGGGTATCAGGAACACGGATTGGATCTCAGGGACACAGGAACACGGACAGGATATCAGGAACACGGAATGGAACTCGGACACAGGAACACGAACAGGAACACGGATTGGATCTCAGGGACTCAGGAACACGGACAGGATATCAGGAACACGGATTGGATCTCAGGGACTCAGGAACACGGACTGGAACTCAGGAACACGGACAGGACATCAGGAATATGGACTGGAACTCAGGAACATGAGAACACTGGCATCGGACTCCGGACGTCTGGCAACAATCGGCAGGCTCCGGACATCAGGCAGGCTCCAGACATCTGGAAGTGGTCATCGGACATCAGGCCATAGTCATCAGGCATCAGACATCTGGCAGCGACCTGAAAAGGAACCCCAGCGGTCTGGTGCAAGCCCCGCCAGGCTCAACGGGAGCCGGCCAGGGATTGCACAGAAGCTGAGCACAGAGTAACAGAAACTCAGCACACACACCCGACTCCTCCTTCCAAGATGAACTCAGGTTATATAGCAAAGAATCACAGTCACTGGCACAGGGTTCAGGACACAGAAGGACTTCAGGAACATAACACAGAGGACACAGTTCAGACAGTCAGGTACAGGATCCGATCCAGGATCAGGGAATCAGGAAACAAAACACAACAGGAACAGGCCTGCATATGCAGCCTCCAGGAAGGGCGATCTGGGTATTCTGCCCTTAGAGCTGGCGGAAACACAAGACACAGTTCAGACATTCAGGTACCGGGACAGATCCAGGATCAGGGATTCAGGGAACAAGACACAGCAGAAACAGGCCTGGATATGCTGCCTCCAGGAAGGGCGATCTGGGTATTCTGCCCCCAGAGCTGGCGGAAACACAAGACACAGTTCAGACATTCAGGTACCGTAACAGATCCAGGATCAGGGATTCAGGAACAAGATACAACAGGAACAGGCCTGGATATGCAGCCTCCAGGAAGGGCGATCTGGGTACTCAGCCCCCAGAACAGGCGGAAACACAAGACAGGACAAAGGGAATCAGCTCTCCAGAACTGATCGCACTCAGAGCAGGAGCTGAACACACAAACACACATGGCTAGGTTCAGGAACTCAATGCAAAGCTCTGGCAATGCCCCACAGGGCTGGGGAACTTTATATATGAGCTGCTTCACAGCGATAGGCTGGAGCAGCAATTCCAGTGCACACCCAATCCTCATAAAAGCAGGACAGGTGTGGGCCACGCCCCCTATGCAGAGCCAGACACAACTCAGCACAGAAGGACACCCGACAGTGGCTGCAGCCACACACGTAGTAAGTCATGCACCACTGCAGAGGACTTTGCAACCGACGGGTAGCTTCTACAGCAGGCCAGGGACCGCACATGCGGGTGGTCATGCAACGCAGCGGAGACACTCACGCAAGTACGGCTACGCAGCAGAGCTGGGAACTGAGCAGCATCCATACAGGTAACAGACAACAGTATCCCAGCTGGTTAGGGGGAAGGGAGCAAAAGGGTTAAAGCAAAGACATGCAAAGTAACGCTGGAAAACAAAGTACAGACAATACCAGCGTTACAGTATCCCCCTCCTCAGTCCCCCTCTTCTGAAGACCCAAGTAAAAAAAATTCCCCAGAAAATTCACTTGGGTTTGGCGGTAAGTTCCACAGTTCACAATATGGCGGCAGAGTTCATAGCTCAAAAAGTCTGAACCGCTGACCAAGCGGGGAATGGAGCCATCTAGTCCACTTACCATGTGGGGACCAAGCAGTCTAGTTCGCACATTAAGTGGAGCTTGGAGAAAGTCCTGCAGACCACACATGCTCAGCGGAGTCCATGGCCAGAGCTTTCTGTGATGCTTCCCACAGTTGAGGGGTGTTGGGACATGGCATAGCTTGCCTAACTAGCCAATGCTCCCACGCCGCCAGTCCACAACGACGTGAGGCATGCGTCCCAGATGGTAAGAGAATGTGGACCCACTGGACCACGGAGGGAGACCCGGGCCTGCCCGGACTAGGGAAGGGCAGCGACCGGGATCTGTGGCAGCTGAGCATGTGGGCGAGATGGCGACCTGCAAGACTAGACAACACCGCACAACTTCAGGTATGAAGAAACATAAAGTTTACTTAAAGACACACACAGTACATAAACAGAACATAATGCCGGGCTCCCGATTCCACACATCAGAGATGGGAACACGTCTCAGGATCACAGACGAGTGCAGGAGGACATCACGGGTAGATGCAGTCCAAGGTTATCTGGCACGGGCTTACTAGGGCGGCCTCTCTCTTGGCCTCAGGCGTAGCACAGGCTCAGCAGGAGAACATCAGACACCGACCTCAGACAGACTTCAAACGATGGGGTCATCACAGGTAGATGCAGTCCAGGATCATCTGTCACAGGCATACTAGTATGGCCTCTCTCTCAGGCGTAGCACAGGCTCAGCAGGAGAATATCAGACACTGACCCAGGACAGACGTCATCACAGGTTAGACCACGGAGGAACCGGCAGGACATTAGGAACACGGACTGGATCTCAGGGACTCAGGAACACGGACAGGACATCAGGAACACGGATTGGATCTCAGGGTCTCAGGAGCACGGACAGGACATCAGAAACATGGATTGGATCTCAGGGACTCAGGAGCACGGATTGGAACTCAGGAACACGGACAGGACATCAGGAACACGGACTGGATCTCAGGGACTCAGGAACACGGACAGGACATCAGGAACACGGACAGGGTATCAGGAACATGGATTGGATCTCAGGGACACAGGAACACGGACAGGATATCAGGAACACGGAATGGAACTTAGGGACACAGGAACACGGACAGGAACACGGATTGGATCTCAGGGACTCAGGAACACGGACAGGATATCAGGAACACGTATTGGATCTCAGGGACTCAGGAACACGGACAGGACATCAGGAACACGGATTGGATCTCAGGGTCTCAGGAGCACGGACAGGACATCAGAAACATGGATTGGATCTCAGGGACTCAGGAGCACGGATTGGAACTCAGGAACACGGACAGGACATCAGGAACACGGACTGGATCTCAGGGACTCAGGAACACGGACAGGACATCAGGAACACGGACAGGGTATCAGGAACACGGATTGGATCTCAGGGACACAGGAACACGGACAGGATATCAGGAACACGGAATGGAACTTAGGGACACAGGAACACGGACAGGAACACGGATTGGATCTCAGGGACTCAGGAACACGGACAGGATATCAGGAACACGTATTGGATCTCAGGGACACAGGAACACGGACTGGAACTCAGGAACACGGACTGGAACTCAGGAACATGGACTGGAACACGGACAGGACATCAGGAATATGGACTGGAACTCAGGAACATCAGAACACTGGCATCGGACTCCGGACGTCTGGCAACGATCGGCAGGCTCCGGACATCTGGAAGTGGTCATCGGACATAGGACATCAGGCCATAGTCATCAGGCATCAGACATATGGCAGCGACCTGAAAAGGAACCCCAGTGGTCTGGTGCAAGCCCCGCCAGGCTCAACGGGAGCCGGCCAGGGATTGCACAGAAGCTGAGCACAGAGTAACAGAAACTCAGCACACACACCCGACTCCTCCTTCCAAGATGAACTCAGTTTATATAGCAAAGAATCACAGTCACTGGCACAGGGGTTAGGACACAGAAGGACTTCAGGAACATAACACAGAGGACACAGTTCAGACAGTCAGGTACAGGATCCGATCCAGGATCAGGGAATCAGGAAACAAAACACAACAGGAACAGGCCTGGATATGCAGCCTCCAGGAAGGGTGATCTGGGTATTCTGCCCCCAGAGCTGGCGGAAACACAAGACACAGTTCAGACATTCAGGTACCGGGACAGATCCAGGATCAGGGATTCAGGGAACAAGACACAGCAGAAACAGGCCTGGATATGCTGCCTCCAGGAAGGGCGATTTGGGTATTCTGCCCCCAGAGCTGGCGGAAACACAAGACAGGACAAAGGGAATCAGCTCTCCAGAACTGATCGCACTCAGAGCAGGAGCTGAACACACAAACACACATGACTAGGTTCAGGAACTCAATGCAAACTCAATGCAAAGCTCTGGCAACGCCCCACAGGGCTGGGGAACTTTATATATGAGCTGCTTCACAGCGATAGGCTGGAGCAGCAATTCCAGTGCACACCCAATCCTCATAAAAACAGGACAGGTGTGGGCCGCACCCCCTATGCAGAGCCAGACACAACTCAGCACAGAAGGACACCCGACAGTGGCTGCAGCCACACACGTAGTAAGTCATGCACCACTGCAGAGGACTTTGCAACCTACGGGTAGCATCTACAGCAGGCCAGGGACCGCACATGCGGGTGGTCATGCAATGCAGCGGAGACACTCACGCAAGTATGGCTATGCAGCAGAGCTGGGAACTGAGCAGCATCCATACAGGTAACAGACAACAGTATCCCAGCTGGTTAGGGGGAAGGGAGCAAAAGGGTTAAAGCAAAGACATGCAAAGTAACGCTGGAAAACCAAGTACAGACAATACCAGCGTTACACTGGTATTTTGTACTAATTTTTCCTTTTTTTTCACAGATTCCTTGCAACTGGAGAATCCCTTTCGTCACTCCATTTCCAGTTCAGACTTGGGATTTCCACCATCTCTGGAATTGTGAAGCGCACATGCCGTGCATTGTAAGAATCTTTACATGGCGAGTTTATACAAAATCTCACAACGGAGAGTTGGCTGGAAATTGCAGATAAATTCCAACAAATCTGTCAGTTTCCCAATTGCTTGGGTGCAGTAGATGGGAAACATATCCGCATCGTCAAACCTGCTGGATCTGGATCGGAATATTTTAACTATAAAAAATATTTCTCCATTGTGCTCATGGCCATTGCTGACACTGAATACAAGTTTATAGCGGTTGATATTGGGGCCTATGGCCGCTCCAATGACTCCCAGGTTTTCAAATTGTCTGCAATGGGGCGTCATCTCTATGGAAACACCTTCCAATTTCCACCCCCAAGACCGCTGCCTGAAACCTCTGGGCCACCAATGCCATTTGTTTGTGTTGGGAACGAAGCCTTCCAACTACCGGAACACCTGCTGAAACCATACTCCAGTAGTGGATTGACACCAACTAAAAGAATTTTTAATTACCGCCTCACACGAGCACGAAGAATGGTGGAGTGCGCTTTTGGGATTCTGACAGCCAAATGGCGTGTTCTATTGACCACTATCAACCTGAAGACTGAAACTGTGGACAACGTGGTGAAAGCTTCTGTGGTCCTGCACAATTTTGTTATATGCAAGGAACAGATTTCCATTGAGGACCACTCTGAAGAAACCACCTTGCATGATTATCACAGCATTACGTATAGAAGTTCTGTGTCAGTTTCCAGAATGAAGGACAAATTTGCTGAATGCTCAATTTCACTTCAAGATAGAGTAGACTGGCAGGATGAGAGAGTTTGAAAAATTTCTCTTCGACCTTGTAACCAAAAGTCATTGACCTTCTTTACCCAAAGTATTTGGCCAACATGTGGCCAAAACATGCGGAATCAATTAACATGTATAGGATGCTTAATGCTTGCGTTTTTTTCGCGGAAAATCGCGGAAAAAACGCAAATATTCCTGAACGTGTGCACTTAGCCTAAAAGTTATTGCTTATAGAACTTAATTCAACTGAACGAAATTATTAAACAGATCATCAAAATATATAAACTATTACATGAATATCTAACTGTATTTAAACAAATCATGCCGCAATAATTATTTTCCCCTCCATTTGCTCATTTTCCCCTCCATTTGCTCTCTAACACAGGTTCTGTGACAGTCCCTGTGACGTTGCTAAGGCCGCGGTCGTGTATCTGAGGGGCGTGCCCGCACCACTCCCTGCGCCTGTCGCTGATTTGTCGCGTCCGGCCGGGCGAGACCAATCAGCGACGCGGGATTTCTGTTACAGACAGACAGAATTAGACGATTATATAGTAGATTATAATTTTGTTGGGATTGCTGATCTCTTTAATATCTCTCCATTATTCTTTTTTGAGACATTAAACTCATCGGTAATTTATTTTACTTTTAGAATTGGTATACTTGTATTAACATTGGTAATGGTATAGTACGTACTGCTATTATACAATGATACAGTACATTTTTCTGTATTTAAGTTAATCGCCCTATATTAATTAATTCCATAATTTAAAACCGTTAAAAAATAAAATGAATGCAAGTTATGAAACAAATTTCTTTAGTGCAGATAATTTTTAGGTCTCTTGGTAGAAGAATGCAGTATGTCTATGACTGCGACACTTTCACCTGTTCCTGGGAAGTAACAGTGACCTTGGACATATTAATGGTTGTGTTTGTAACAAACATATATTACTTGCTCAGTTGGTGTTAAGGGGCAATGTCATTGCAATCAATTTGTTTCTGCATCATGCCTTGGTTCAGGGCTTGCTTGGTGACTTACTGTTACAGCCAGCTGAATTTGCTTGTATATTTAATTGTAAAAGATAAATCTAATTCACTTAAAGACCTGGGGAATTGATTTTTTCCTTAGACCTAAAGACATGAATAGATGTGTGCATGGCATCAATGCCGTTGACTTCAGTGTAACTCTAAGATCTCATATGAGTAGAATTGGCAGATAATTTTATGGCATGAAAGCAAACAGCAGTTGTTAATAGCTAACTATTGGCACGGTTTTGTGAGATCGTGGCTGCTTCTCGCTGTCCTGACGATGACTTATAAAAGGAAAATTAGGATACATAAATCATGAATACTCTAACATCCATGCCTGAACTTTCCCTTACAACTTCTGCCCCTGTCACTAGACAGCACTACATTAATACTACGGTTGCCACTGAACAACGCAAGCATGGTCCCACCATGCTTTAGCATCTCTGGGACTTGTGTCCTTCCAGCCAGTTTACCGGTATCTCTTCAGATGTAATTAGTGCTTTGCTGGAGCCCTTTGAAACCTCCATCAGTCATTCCCTGAATCCTGACTGCCAGTTATAGTTTTTACTTGCTCTGGTTTAGTCCTGTTTTATGGAGCTTTCGACCAGCCCATGTGATTCATCTTGTTTGACCGTGGATTATATTTTGACAACTCTTCTATTTGACAATTCAGTTCCTGTCCCTGTTCTCAGATTTTGGACCCATTGACTTTCCTTTGAACCTGCGTTATTGGCTATCAGCTACACTTGAGACTCAAGCCAGTTAAGTTCCTGTAGAGGGGGTTAAAGGGTGAAATCCAGGTCTCCCCTGGAACATGACAGTGTGGTGTAGCGAGTGCAAAGCTTTTTGGTTGTTGAAGCCCTATTCAGAGCTTTCAGATGACCATTGTGATGCTTGTCACTACTCGCGGGCAAGCAGTGAGGCCGAATAGTCAAACATTTCAGAGTCAGATATCAAGAGATCACGTAGTAAAATAAAAGGGAAAGACAAAGACAAAGTCAGGTCACAGTTTGAGGTCAGAATACCAGGAAAATAGTAGATCATAGCAAAGCAGCTAGGCAAATGGACGGTCAGAACGATGTTCAAGGTCACGCAGCAATAGATCAATAATCAGCACAGGAATACAATACAAACCACCGAAACAAATGCTACATCTGACAGAGTTCTGGGACTGACATCTTAGCTAAGTAGCTGGGTAGTCACTTGGAACAAGGAATACCTGAAGGAAGCTTGGCACTTTCCAGTCTCAGATTGTATGGCTGAGCTGTCAATGAAAATACCAACAGCTTAGCATGCCCCTGCACTAGATTGGACGACTGAGCTGTCAGTCACTGTGTCCAAAACAAACTGAATGGAAGAATCGTGACAACCATGCAGTGCCCCCATGACAAATACATTGTCTTACAACAGCTAAGGCAACTTAACAGTATATACTCACCATAGCCTGAAATGTAATAATTTATTGTTTTTTTTCACACTTTTCACCATTACAGGGAGTAGATGTTCTGCTTTTAATAATTACCAATTAGCTTGGGGGCAATGGTCAAGGCTGAAGATTTTCAGTGAGCAAATTTAATTATATATGGACATAAATATGCATACTCAGAGATCATTTTAACTATTTTGGCATTGACTTATTTTCTACCCAAGTTGAAAGCAAAAACGAGCCTTTCACACACTGCAGTAATAAAAAATGGCTTTTCGGTAAAACTTTTTTAAAGGGTTTACCCACAACTTTAACATCGATGGCCTATCCTTTTGATAGGTCATAAATGTCTGATCAGTGGGGGTCCAACACCCAGTACCCCTACCAATCAGCTGTTACTGGTGCTGGCGGTGGCCGGACTGCACAGTTGGGGAGCTGAACAACACAGTTCCATCAGCATAGTGGCCGCAGCTGGTCATTGATTATACTATTTGTATCAATAGGGGGTGGATGTGCAGTACCCAGTCATGGTCACTATTCCATTGATGATGGAGCTGTGCACCTCCAAATGAACAGTTCTGGCCACCGCTATCATCAGGAAAAACCTGATTGGTGGTGCTGGAAGTCACACCTCTACCAATCGGACATTGATGCCCTGTCCTAAGGAGAATGTGTTAAAGGGAATCTGTCACCCCATTTTTCGCATATAAGCTGAAGCCACCACCATCAGGGGCTTATCTACTGCATTCTGTAATGCTGTAGATAAGCCCCCGATGTAACCTGAAAGATAAGAAAAAACGAGTTATATTATACTCACCCGGGGGCAGTCCGATATGGTCTGGTCCGATGGGCGTCGCAGGTCCGAGTCCGTCACCTCCCATCTTCTAGCGATGACGTCCTCCTCCTTGCTTCTGGCGCGCTCCTGCGCAGGCATACTTTATCTGCCCTGGTGAGGGCAGAGCAAAGTACTGCAGTGTGCAGGCGCCGGGAAAGGTCAGAGAGGCCCTGCGCACTGCAGTACTTTGCTCTGCCCTCAGTAGGGCAGATAAAGTATGCCTGCGCAGGAGCGCGACAGAAGCAAGGTGTCATGTATAGTGTACAGTTCCTATAGCGTCTTGTGCTTGGGTGCGAGGAAAACACATGAGACATAGGTTGATATGAAATGACTTGTATTACTTCATACAAGCATGCAGAAAAGGTCACACAGTTTGCAGGAACGGAGGCAGGAGAACACAGCAGGCCAGAGTAACTTCAAGCTCTACAATAACTCTCCAAGCAGGTTCAGGATCTCTTCTCTGTACCGTAATTCCTCTGCAAACATGGATTCACCAGACAGCAGGTTTCCAAAGTCCAAAAGTGTTCCAAAGTTCCTCAGTAGGAAATAGCTGGAGTCCAAAATCCTAGGTTTCCAGGAGTCAGGTCACAGGCTGACTGAGGCTTGATTCAGGAGCACTGATTGTTCAGCTGAGGCTGCTTAAGAAGCTAGAGGAGAGAATCAGGGCGGGAACATGAAAGCTGGAACCTCCATATTAACTGAGGGCAAGATAGCTGCAGCAAGACAGAAAGCAAAATGGCCGACGGAAAACTGAGTTTCAAGGAACATGTCAAAAGAGACAAAGAACCTTACATTACTCCCCCCTTAAGGACAACCTCCGGTTGACCTCAGACCAGGCTTGTCAGGGTACCTCTGATGAAACTGGCGGAGCAGGCGAGGAGCATTTACATTATTGACTGGTTCCCATGAGTTGTCCTCCACTGGGTAGCCCTGCCATTTAATCAAATATTGCAACTGATTTCTGTACAACCTGGAATCTAGAATCCTTTCCACCATAAATTCTTCCTGACCATCGACCAGCACTGGGTCAGGGCAAGGAGAAGAGCGTCCAGGAAACGTATTGGGTGTTGCAGCCTTTAGTAGGGATACATGAAAGACAGGGTGGATTCTCATAGTTCTGGGCAGTTGAAGACGACAAGCAACAGCACTTATAATCTTACTGATCTTATAAGGTCCAATGTACTTATGTCCCAATTTAGACGATGGAATCTTTATTTTAAGATTTCTGGTTGACAGCCAGACCAAATCTCCTACCTTGAAAGCTGGTGCAGGTTTACGAAATTTATCTGCTGCTTTCTTGTACCTTTCCTGAGCCAATTCTAGATTTTCCTTTAGAAGATCCATATTCTTTTGTAAAGAAGTGATTCTGACTTCTATACCAGGAAAGATCTTTGAACAAATTATTAAAGAACATGTATGCAAGTACCTGGATAAGAATGAAGTGATTAAACAGAGTCAGCATGGGTTTGTAACTAATAAGTCATGTCAGACTAACTTAATTTCCTTCTATGACAGAATCACTGACTGGGTGGATCAGGGAAATGCTGTAGATATAGTATATCTTGACTTCAGCAAAGCATTTGACAAAGTATCTCACACAATCCTTATTGAAAAAATGACTAAGTATGGAATGGACAAGGCAACTGTTAGGTGGATTCATAACTGGCTTAGTGATCGGACCCAAAGAGTGGTTGTAAATGGCTGCACATCCAGTTGGAAGAATGTCTCAAGTGGGGTACCACAAGGCTCTGTTTTGGGCCCTGTATTGTTCAACATCTTTATCAATGATTTAGATGAAGGAATTGAGGGTAAACTGATCAAATTTGCTGATGACACAAAGCTAGGAGGGGTAGCTAATACTAGAGAAGAGAGAGAGAGGATTCAAAAAGATATACATAAACTGGAGCAGTGGGCAGCAACTAACAGAATGGATTTTAACAGGGAAAAATGCAAAGTACTACATCTTGGCAATAAAAATGAAAAAAGCATATACAAAATGGGAGGAATAGGGCTAAGTAACAGCACATGTGAAAAAGACTTGGGTATACTAATTGATCACAGACTTAACATCAGTCAACAGTGTGATGCAGCAGCAAAAAAAGGCAAATGCAATTCTAGGATGTATCAACAGAAGCATACAGTCTAGATCACGTGAGGTCATTATTGCCCTCTACTCCTCTTTGGTCAGACCTCATCTGGAATACTGTGTCCAGTTTTGGGCACCACATTTTAAAAAAGACATCAACAAACTGGAGCAAGTTCAGAGAAGAGCCACCAGAATGGTGACTGGTCTGCAAACCATGTCCTATGAGGAACGGTTGCAGGATTTGGGAATGTTTAGCTTGCAAAAAAGAAGACTGAGAGGAGACTTAATAGCTGTCTACAAATATCTCAAAGGCTGTCACATTGTAGAAGGATCATCTTTATTCTCATTTGCGCAAGGAAAGACTAGAAGCAATGGGATGAAACTGAATGGGAGGAGACACAGATTAGATATTAGAAAAAACTTTTTGACAGTTAGGGTGATCAATGAGTGGAACAGGCTGCCACAAGAGGTGGTGAGTTCTCCTTCAATGGAAGTCTTCAAACAGAGGCTGGATAGACATCTGTCTGGGATGATTTAGAGAATCCTGCTTTGAGCAGGGGGTTGGACCAGATGACCCAGGAGGTCCCTTCCAACTCTACCATTCTATGATTCTATGATTCTATTCTATGATTCTATGATTCTTTCAGCCACTGCCGGCAAGGGCGTATCTATGGGAAATCGAGGAAGAATGTTAGGATGATAACCTAGATTGGAGTAAAAAGGAGACTGCTTAGTGGAGGCGCTCTGAGAGTTATTATAAGAGAACTCAGCCAGTGGAAGTAGATCCACCCAATCATCTTGTAGGTGGCAGATAAAGCAGCGGAGATACTGCTCCAGGGTCTGATTGGTTCGTTCTGTCTGTCCATTAGTCTGGGGATGAAAAGCAGAAGAAAGGTTTACTTTAATGTCCAATGCGGCACAGAAATTTTGCCAAAACCTTGAAGTGAATTGCACCCCTCGATCAGAAATGACCTCATCCGGTACTCCATGTAAGCGAAACACATTCTTAATCATCAAGTCTGATGTCTGTTTTGCAGTGGGTAAGCCGACACAAGGGATAAAATGAGCTGCCTTTGTTAGACGATCAACCACCACTAGAATGGTGTTCTTCCCTTGAGAGGTTGGTAACTCCACAATGAAGTCCATAGAAATGGATCCCCACGGGCGGGACAGGGTGGGAAGAGGTTGTAACAGACCAGTTGGTGAGGAGCGAGGTGTTTTGCATCTTGCACAGACTTCACATGAAGTGACATAGTTTAAAACATCTTTCCTGTAAGTGGACCACCAAAAGAAACGAGAAAGAAATTCTTGTGTCTTTAGAATTCCCCTATGCCCGGCTATCTTGGAATCGTGGATGAGTTGCAATACTCTCAATCTGACTGTTTCAGGTATATACAGACGTTGTCCCTGAATCCACACACCATTCTTAAAGACAAGACTTACGTCCCTTGGGGGTTGAGCCAACAAAGAATCCGCATGGTATGCTTCCTTGATGTCCTTAAGTAGGTCTTGATTATGAATCACTCCCAGGAATCTAGAGTCAGGAAGAATAGTCTTAGGAGGAGTAAGTGGACGTGTCTCTGCTGAATGAATCCTAGAGAGTGCATCAGCCTTTCCATTGCACGATCCTGGTCTATAAGAAATTACAAAATTAAATTGGTTTAGGAAAAGATTCCAGCGAGCCTGGCGAGGAGTCAGGCACTTAGCCGACCTGATAAATTCAAGGTTACGATGGTCTGTCAGGACGACTATTTGCTGTGCAGCTCCCTGAAGAAGGTGTCTCCATTCCTTGAAGGCGGCAATAATGGCCAACAATTCTCTATTGCCCACATCGTAGTTCCTCTCAGCCGAAGACAACTGCTGGGAAAAGAAGGCACAGGGATGCAAGACATTCTTCTCACCTGTTCTCTGAGAGAGTATAGCTCCAACGGCACAGTCTGAAGCATCCACCTCTATTATGAAGGCAAGCTCGGGGTTGGGATGTACTAAGATAGGTGCGGTGGTAAATTTATCCTTTAAACAGGAAAATGCTTCCTGAGCTTGCGGGGTCCAGGAGAACCTAGACTGTTTCCGGGTAAGTTGGGTGATAGGTGACACTACCTCAGAGAAATTCCTAATGAAACGTCTATAGAAGTTGGCAAACCCGATGAAGCGCTGCACCTCCTTCACATTTCTAGGAATTGGCCAATCCTTGATGGCTTGGGTCTTGCTTCCATCCATACTAATCCCTTGCGTAGATAGTACATACCCCAGAAATTGAATTTCGGTCCTATGGAATTCACACTTTTCAAGTTTGATGTAGAGATGGTTTTGTCTTAGGCGTTCTAAGACCATTCTCACATGTCCATGATGTTCCTCTGTGGAGTTAGAAAAAATTAGAATATCATCCAGATAAATCACCCCAAATGTATCTTGGAGATCCCTGAAGATGTCATTCACCAAGTGTTGGAAAGTGGCTGGGGCGGTACTCAGACCAAAAGGCATAACTAGATATTCGAAGTGTCGATAGCGTGACCTGAATGCAGTCTTCCATTCATCCCCAGGTCTAATACGGACCAAGTTATAGGCCTCACGGAGATCCAGTTTAGAGAAAATTTTGGCATGCCGCACTCTCTCCAACAACTCAGGGATTAAAGGCAATGGATAACGGTTTCTAATAGTAACCTTATTGAGTTCCCTATAGTCTATGCAGGGTCTCAGAGATCCATCTTTCTTCTTCACAAAGAAGATGGGTGCACCTGCGGGAGATGAAGAGGGGCGTATGAAGCCTTTGGCTAGATTTTCATCTGTTTCCTGATCCACTGGTCCAGAGGTCAGCAGGGAGCCATCCACAGTCTCCATCTGTACTGGAGTAGCCTTCTTCACTGAACGTATCCCCTGTTTCAAAGCAAAGGAGATATCCATAAAATTTCCACTTGCTCCTGAGTCGATCATAGCAGAGCTAGACACCCAGACTGAGTCCACCCAGAGTTTGATGGAAAGGAAGCAATGAGAATTATTTCTTTTACAACTCAGCTGGGACACCGCTGAGGAAACTTGAAAAATTGCAGCGTTTATACCGTCATTGTCCCCAGAACTAACAGAGTTTAAGTCCGAAAAATCAAGATCTCTTGCAGCAGATCTCTCTGGAGTCTGAGGCTCGGACATGACAGAGCTCCTCTCGCAACACTCACAGTGAATGACTGCTGCAGTAGTCTTACGAGAACGGCTGGGGCAGTTTATAATGAAGTGCCCTGACTTACCACAGTAAAAACATAGATTTTCCTTTATACGATGTTCTTTGCGTGCATCACTAACCCGTCTTTGTAAAGAGTCCACCTGCATGGGTTCAGGTTCTGGTTCCCTTGTGATCCTACTCAAAGGTTCCTTAGCTGAGGAGAGAGGTAGGAAAAGGTTAGTGCGATTATTTTCGAACCATCTCTCTTGTCTGCGTTTAGTCAGATGAGCATCAATACGGATACAATAGTTAATAAAGTCACCTAACGCAGTGGGAGGGTCGGCACGAGCAAGTTCATCCTTAATCAGTGGAGACAACCCTTTCCGAAAAATAGATTTTTTGGCGGAAGTGTCCCAAGTGGTATCAAGAGCCCATCTCCTGAAATCCAAGGCATATTCGGCTACTGAACGCTTACCTTGGCGCAAAGTTAACTTGGCTGCTTCAGCTGTTGCACCTCGATTGGGGTCATCAAACACCTGCCCCATGGCTGAAATAAAAGCATCAAGGTGATTCAAACAATCATCCTCAGTCTCAATCAGAGGGTTTGCCCACATCAAAGCCTTATTGGTAAGCAACATGATTATAGTAAGCACTTTGGATCGTTCAGTGGGAAATTGTGAAGCATGTGCAGAGAAAAATAGATTGCATTGGTTAATAAATCCCCTGAATTTCTCACGTTCACCGCCAAAACGAAAAGGAGGTAACTTGGGGATCCCAGAACTCGGGGTTATGGCAGGAGCCTGGACTCGTTCCTCTAGAGCCTCAATCCTGGCTCGTAATTCCTGAGTAGTTTGTCCAAACACTTGCAAATTATGATTAGTGAGGTCCTGTAGGCTTGCAAAACGGGTCTTTATAGTCTGTATATCTGCAAGGATTGTATCAGTCACTCCGCAAAGCTCCTTTATGCGGGCCTCCATCTTCCAGATCTTTTAAGGCAGAAGTGCTGGAAGGAGAAGAGGAAAGGAAGAAAAAAAAAAACAATAGTGTTTACCTGTGGTAACACTCCAGAGTAACATTTAAGGGAATGCGCTCACCTGGAATGGTTGTGAGAAGTCACAACCACTGACATCACAGAAGGTATTAAACGGACATCTGATATCCACAGTCACAGCAGACACGACTTTCCCAGACCCAGCAGACACTAAACATTGGCTCCTGAATCTTGTCATGTATAGTGTACAGTTCCTATAGCGTCTTGTGCTTGGGTGCGAGGAAAACACATGAGACATAGGTTGATATGAAATGACTTGTATTACTTCATACAAGCATGCAGAAAAGGTCACACAGTTTGCAGGAACAAAGGCAGGAGAACACAGCAGGCCAGAGTAACTTCAAGCTCTACAATAACTCTCCAAGCAGGTTCAGGATCTCTTCTCTGTACCGTAATTCCTCTGCAAACATGGATTCACCAAACAGCAGGTTTCCAAAGTCCAAAAGTGTTCCAAAGTTCCTCAGTAGGAAATAGCTGGAGTCCAAAATCCTAGGTTTCCAGGAGTCAGGTCACAGGCTGACTGAGGCTTGATTCAGGAGCACTGATTGTTCAGCTGAGGCTGCTTAAGAAGCAAGAGGGAGAGAATCAGGGCGGGAACATGAAAACTGGAAACTCCATATTAACTGAGGGCAAGAGCTGCAGAAAGACAGAAAGCAAAATGGCCGACGAAAAACTGAGTTTCAAGGAACATGTCAAAAGAGACAAAGAACCTTACACAAGGAGGAGGATGTCATCGCTGGAAGATGGGAGGCGCCGGACCCGGGCCACGACGCCCATCGGACCGCACTGGACCGCTGTTATGTTTTGGTAGCTGAGGAGAGTAAGCAAAAAACGGCAATACACCAGAGAGGCAGGAACCTATTCAATTGCAGTAACCTGCATCAACCACAGAACTAGAGGTAGCCGTGGAACGTTCCTACGTTGATCCTAGACGCCTCGTCACAGCCTGAGAGATAACTAAACCTAAAGGCAGAAAGATGAAAGCTATCTGCCCTGGAGCAGATCCCCAAAGAAAATAGGAAGCCCCCAAACATGTAATGGCGGTTAGACAAGAGGAAGCACGGACACAGACAGAAAATAGAATGAGCAAACGCTGGGGCCCAATCTGTCTAGACAGAAAAGTACAGGAAAGGATACTCACTGCAATCCAAAAAAAACCCTAAAAAATACCAACTCTACTGATTGCAAAAACACCTGAGATCACACGATCTCTACCACCTAAATCAGTTCTCTGGTGTAACAAAACTAAGCCGCAGCCACTGAAAAAACAGGAAAAAGCAAATGAACAAACAACAGTGGCTCCAGACAAACTGAGAGGAGCACAAGCCCCCCAAAGGGGACCTGGCTGACCTCCACAGAAGTGCAGGGAGCAATGCAAAAAGCAAGCATAAAAACAAAAGCAGAAAATATCTTATCTGACATCAGAAGATGCAGGCAAGACTCAGCAAGCTTCCAAATGAACCAGGAACCACAATTGAGACAAGAACAATTGATCACCGGAAACCATCATGGGAGAGAACCTCCCTTATATCAGACCAGTCCGTGATCCCAGATTGCCAATCCTCGCTGAAAGGTTCAGTACTGCCAGTAACCACCAGAGGGAGCCTCTGCTCAGAAACCATTTTTAGCACATTCACAACAGTGTGCCTCGTCACAGCCTGAGAGATAACTGCACCTAAAGGCAGAAAGATGAAAGCTATCTGCCCCGGAGCAGATCCCCAAAGAAAATAGGAAGCCCCCAAACATGTAATGGCGGTTAGACAAGAGGAAGCACGGACACAGACAGAAAATAGAATGAGCAAATGCTGGGGCCCAATCTGTCTAGACAGATAAGTACAGGAAAGGATACTCACTGCAATCCAAAAAAACCCCTAAAAAATGCCAACTTTACTGATTGCAAAAACACCTGAGATCACACAACCTCTACCACCTAAATCAGTTCTCTGGTGTAACAAAACTAAGCCGCAGCCACTGAAAAAACAGGAAAAAGCAAATGAACAAACAACAGTGGCTCCAGAGAAACTGAGAGGAGCACAAGCCCCCCGGAGGGGACCTGGCTGACCTCCACAGAAGTGCAGGGAACAATGCAAAAAGCAAGCACAAAAATAAAAGCAGAAAATATCTTATCTGATAGCAGAAGATACAGGCAAGACTCAGCAAGCTTCCAAATGAACCAGGAACCACAATTGAGACAAGAACAATTGATCACCGGCAACCATCATGGGAGAGAACCTCCCTTATATCAGACCAGTCCGTGATCCCAGATTGCCAATCCTCGCTGAAAGGTTCAGTACTGTCAGTAACCACCAGAGGGAGCCTCTGCTCAGAAACCATTTTTAGCACATTCACAACAGACCGCCCCCCTGGTGAGTGTAATATAACTCGTTTTTCTTATCTTTCAGGTTACATTGCGGGCTTATCTACAGCAGTACAGAATGCTGTAGATAAGCCCCTGATGGAGGTGGCTTCAGCTTATATGGGGTGACAGATTCTCTTTAAAATACTTTATTTAACTGCTCTTAAAGGAAAGCTGTGATGTAAAAAAAAAAACACTTTTAACATAAAGAAATGGAGTTGATCTGCATATAATAGAGTTCTGAACCTGCCTGGTGAACTTTATTCCTCAAGGCAGGCTGGGGCTGTCAGTCGTAGGGGTGGCGCCGACGTGGCTTCAGTTACCGCTAAGTGCATAGTGAGTGGCGGCTGTTACCACACCCTAGCACTAGCTGATAGCTACCTCATTTTTTTTGTACTTTGCCAGCCCGGGCCTGTGAACATCATACTACAAATTTGGTGTTATGGAAGACCAGGTAGCTTTGATAGCAGCCTTCAGCTCGTCTGCATTGTGGGGTCTGGTGTATCTCATCTTCCTCTTGACAATGCCCCATAGATTCTCTATGGGGTTAAGGTCAGGCGAGTTTGCTGGCCAATGAAGCACAGTGATACTGTTGTTTTTATACCAGGTAATGGTACTTTTGGCGGTGTGGGCAGGTGCCAAGTGCTGCTAGAGAATGAAATTTCCAACTCCAAAAAGCTTGTCGGCAGAAGGAAGCATGCAGTGCTCTAAAATTTATTGGTAGACGGCTGCGCTGACTTTGGTCTTGATAAAACAGTGTACCTATACCAGTAGATGACATGGCTCCCCAAACCATCATTGATTGTAGATACTTCACACTAGACCTTAAGCAGCTTGGATTGTCTGTCTCTCCACTCTTCCTCCAGACTCTGGGACCTTGATTTCCAAGGTCTAGTGTGAAGTATCCACAATCAATGATGATTTGGGGAGCCATGTCATCTGCTTGTGTAGGTCCACTGTGTTTTATCAAGAACAAAGTCAGTGCAACCGTCTACCAAGAAATTTTAGAGCACTTCATTCTTCCCTCTGCCGACAACTTTATTGGAGATGGAAATTTCATTCTCCAGCAGAATTTGGCACCTGTCCACACTGCCAAAAATACCAATACCTGGTTTAAAAACAACAGTATCACTGTGCTTGATTGCCCAGCAAACTTGCCTGACCTTAACCCCATAGAGAATCTGTGGTGTATTGTCAATAGGAAGATGAGAGACACCAGACCCAACAATGCAGATGAGCTGAAGGCTGCTATTAAAACAACCTGGGCTTCCATAACACCTCAGCAGTGCCACAGACTGATCGCCTCCATGCCATGCTGCGTTAATGCAGTAATTGATGCCAAACGAGCCCCAACCAATTATTGAGTGCATTTACTGAACATATATTTCAGTAGGCCAACATTTTGGATTTTAAAATCATTTTTTCAAGCTCGTGTTTTAAAGTATTGTAATTTACAGAGATAATTAACATTAACAGAAATAAACACTTGAAATTGATCACTCTGTTTGTAATGACTCTATATAATTTATAAGTTTTACTTTTTGTATTGAAGAACTGAAACAAATTAACTTTTTGATGATATTCTAATTTTGTGAGATGCACCTGTACTTTGTATCTCTGTATCAGACAAAAGCATAGACATTATAAAAATGTATTGAGTAAGAGATACAGATTGAAGAGAGTAACTCATGACTGCCAGATCAGACTTTGCAGGTTTTCTTTGAACTTTGTAACTATGCAGACCAATCAATTAATAGTATATTTTAATGAATTTATTCAATGTAAAAATGATTGCAAAATTGCCAATATTTTTCACAAGCAAGAAAGGTGTAGCGAAATATACCGAATGGTTAAAGTGTGAGATCTGATAGACCAATCCTTTCTGTTTATATTTCTTCCCATATGACTGTTCATACTCACTGCAAGAAAGCTTATCAAAGGACTGGATAACATGAGTGATGTCTGAAATTCCCGAGGGACTGCTTTGAAGCACCTTGTATGTCACAACAGTAGAGCTCATCAAACCATATTTTATATTTGAATCACATTTTACATTCATGTTATGTTGGTTGGTTTTGTAGGCTTCAGAGCTGAAATCTGTCAGCATTCAGTGCTGGCTCATAGTCTACACGGAACTTGTGCCCATGATTTACATTCTTAAAGTGTATTCTTTACACCAGGCACTGTATAGTCATCAGATGTAGAAAAAGCTAAAAGTCCCAGTGCATTAGATAAGCTCAGCCAAGCAGTTACTGACACACTGTACCTGTAAAAAAAAATTACTGTCTCTAAAAACACAAGTCTAGGCTATAATGCAAGATTAAAAAAACACCAATATTTTTGTGTAGATTATACATATATACATGCAGAGACTGAAGCTGAAAGAGAACCTGCCATCAGGGTTCTACATATTAAACTAAAGGCATTGCCATAGTGGATCTGGTATACTGATTTAATACATACTGTCAGTGGAGAAATCCATAGTCTGCTTTTTAGAAAATGCGCTTGCACAGATAGATCTCTTGATGGGCCTCAATAAAATGGAGATGCAGGTGCAGATTGAGATCTCGGTGTGCCGTTTTCCCGAAGACTATCAAAAGTTCAATTTGTGCATGCGTCTTTATCGGCGCCATTTTATTGAAGTCATCAAGAGTTAAATCTGCACAAGCGCCAGCCATGGCTAGGATGGTGCCGATGTTGAATTTACATAATGAAGAAGATAGACAGCAGAGTGACCATGGCAGAGTCGAAGACCCTACCCAGAGTCCCTCCCCACAGGCCCGCCCTGATGTATGGAAGCAAAAATTTCTAATTATGATTTTATAAAAACCAGGCTATGGATTTCTTCATTGACAGTAGGCATTAAATCAATATACCAGCACAATTATGGCAATACCTTTAGCTTAATACGTACAGTATAACGCTAATGATAAGTTCTCTTTAATCTAATGTGTTAACTGGGGTGCTCTGTGTACCCTTGGGATGGCCAGTGAGGGAGACATGCAAAATCAGTGGGCAAAACAGTACACTGACCATCTTGGCTACTACAGTAGGGCACCAAACACTATAATTAGCATTTTTATTAGAACTTCAGTTTCTGCAAAAAGGAGATAGAGATTAGAACTCTAACGGTGCAATTTTTACAGCTGCTATGTCCCCTACAAGGCCCTGTGCTTAGTTGATACTGGCAGTTTGGCTGATAGACTCCTTCTAAGTGTGTTTTAAATGGTTATTCAGCTTACTCATATATATTGTTTGACATCGTAGTTGAACAACTCCTGCTGATTATGTTCCACTCTGTCGGCTTTAAGGGTACTGCCCTCCCTGTGTTCTCCTACCTCTGACCACTCTTTCCCTGACCATACTGACTACTAGATCCTCTTCCGCTTCCCTTACTGTCAGGGTTCCTCAGGGTTCAGTACCACCCTACTGGACAAACTACCAGCAGAATTGGGACATATATAAGCAGATGACACCTATTTGTACACATGTCCTGACACTAGAGAAGCATTACTACAAAAAAACAGTTGATTGTCTGTCTTCTCTCTCTAAAATCATGTCCACCCTCTATCTGAAGTTTTTCCGAAACTGGATTTATGTTTCATCACTCTACTTGCCAGCTAAACCAACTATTTTGATTTCCATGTGAGGTACTACCAGAACACTCAGGTAACACACTTGCTGTCTTATGGTTATATTTGACTCAGATCTTTTTTTCTCTCCCTATAATCACTCACTCATGTCTCCTGTACCTCAACAATATCTGCTAAATTCAGCCTTTTTAGCATGAAAAATGTTTGAATTGTTTGTGTTACTTTGTAATGTCTGACATTGTCTCCTAATTGTAAAGTGCTGATGTTGTGAATGGGTTTGAGATGAGTTCTGAGCAGAGGCTCCCTCTGGTGGTTACAAGCGGTGCTAGTCTGTCCAGTGAAGATTGTGAGGAGTGGGAATCAGGTGTTACTGACTGGTCTTATATAAGGGAGTCACCTTCCCATCAGGGTTGCCGGTGATCAATTGTTCTGGTCTGAATCCTTTATTCCAGTTTCCCTTGTAGCCTGCTGTGTCGTGTCTGCATCTCCTGCTAACAGATAAGACATTTTCTTCTTTTGTGTTTTTGCTATATTTTTGCATTTTGTCCTGCACTTCTGTGGGGGGCCTTCAGGGTCCCCTCCGGGGGCTTCTGCCCTCTCAGTTTTGTTCAGCCACTGATGTTTGTACTTTTGCTTTCTCCAGTTTTTTCAGTGGCTGCTGTTTTGATTTTGTTACACCAGAGAACTAATTTAGGTGGTAGAGGTCGTGTGATCTCAGGTGTTTTTGAAATTAGTAGAGTTGGTGCCTTTCAGGGTTTTCTGGGATTGCAGTAAGTACCCTTCCTATCCTTTTCTTTTTAGTTAGTTTGGGCCCCAGCGTTTGCTCATACTATTTTCTTTCTGTGTCAGTATTTCATCTTGTCTAACCGCCATTACATGTTTGGGGGCTTTCTTTTATCTTTGGGGTTCTGCTCTGGGGCAGATAGCTTTCCTATTTCTATCTTTAGGTGTAGTTAGTTTCTCAGGCTGTGACGAGGCGTCTAGGACCAACGTAGGAACGCTCCACGGCTGACTCTAGTTGTGGTGGTTAGTCAGGGTACTGCAATCTCATAGATTCCAACTGCTCTGGTGTATTGCCTTTTTTACCTGCACTCCTCAGCTACCGAAACATAACAGTTGAAGAATATGTTGGTGGTGCCATATATATGAAAATTATCATTCTTTATACTTCAATGCACAAAGTGTTCCATGTTCGGGCAACTCCACTTCTGGCTTGTGTTCTACACAGGAGTGCTTTTCCTGTGATAGGACATGACTTTTGAGACCTCATTTCTATTTTGAAAAGCTAAACCAGCCTCCTTTTCTGTCTATGTACGTATCCTGACAGAGGAAGAGACTGGCTTTGACAATCAAAAAGCCAGTCTATCCATCGCACAAAACTCTGATGCCCTGGTAAGAATACAAATACAAAAAATGTGGCAAAACTTGAGTGTCTTTAATACCTACACCAAAGAAATGACCCTGTGTGGAAGCTGCCCCTCACTAACAGCTACTCTGGAAAGACTACAATGATATTTATGGATCTCACATTGAAGCCATTCTTTCTGTAACTCTCAAAGACTCTAATGGAGTCAGTCATGTGTAAGATGGTATGATGGATGAGGTTCTCAGAGGTTAGACTCCTATTTAAAAGGGTGGGAATCTCATGTGTTAATCAAGATTTGTAAGGAATACCTTTCTAAGATGTTGTATACTTGATATGTTGAGTATAAGGCCTCGAGTCAATAAGACTGGCGTTGTACATGACCGTCTTAATGAGAATCATGATGGATTAATTGGAACCCATTAAAAGGCAAAAATCACGTGAATCCTATGAGTGGCATGTGCCTCAGTAGAAATTTTACTCTAGTCAAGAATCGGATTAAGATTTCTGACATAAGTTACGCCATGTCTGGTAATTAAATAGAAATACCCCAACATTGCTCATTTTGTGGAAGCTGATCAAGTCTGGCATGTGAATACCAAATGTAGTAACATTTTTATGCAACTTCGCGCTGGCAAAAAATATTGTGACTTATCAAAGTTTTTTATACTAGAAAACTGTCGGAAACACATTGATGTATCACTTAGTCTCAGCCTATTGTCTCAGTTCCACCCTTCAGTGTGTCTGGGATGCAGTTACTGACAGCTCAGCTGCCCAATCTGGTACAGGGGTGTGCTGAAGCTGTCAGTACTTTGACAGTTCAGTCGTCCAGTCTGGTGCAGGGGCGTGCTGAGCTGTAAGTGTGTTGATTCACAGTTCGTCCACCCAGTCTGAGACTTGGAGGTACTGGCTGTCTCCAGATGTCCAGATGTTTATTATCCAAGGTGATAGCCAAGCTTCTTAAATGGGTGTTACTCTCAGACCTCTGTCAGAGCTACTTTGTGGTTTGTCTCTCTGTGCCTTGTGTTCTGTTTGTAGATCTTTTGTTGCCTGACCTTGGACCTCGTTCTGACCATCCCTGTGTTTAAACCCTTCTTTTCTGATCCGCTATCCTCCTGGTATTCTGATCTCGGAACGTAACCTGACTACACCTTTGTTTCTTCCTTCTGTTTATGACGCATCTTCCTGGCTTTTGACCTCGAAATCCTGACTATCCCATCTCACGGCTTGGCCGTGAGACTTGGCGTCACACCTATGAGTTCTAAATCTGGTAATGTCACTATATGAACATATTAATGATAAAATAAAAAGAATTTTTGATAATACAGTTATATGAAAAAGTTTGGTCACCCCTATTAATCTTAAGCTTAATGTTTTATAAAAATTGGTGTTTTTGCAACAGCTATTTCAGTTTGATATATCTAATAACTATTGGGCACGGTAATGTTTCTGCCATGAAATGAGGTTTATTGTACTAACAGAAAATGTGCAATCTGCATCCAAACAAAATTTGACAGGTGCATAAGTATGGGCACCTCACCAGTAAAGTGACAATAATATTTAATAGAGCCTCATTTTGCAAAAATAACAGCCTCTAGTCGCTTCCTGTAGCTTTTAATGAGTTCCTGGATCCTGGATGAAGGTATTTTTGACCATTCCTCTTTACAAAACAATTCCAGTTCAGTTTTGTGGCGTGCTTGCAGAAACGGCTTCTTTCGCATCACTCTCCCATACAGCTTCTCCTTGTGCAAAGTGCTTTGTATAGTTGACCGATGCACAGTGACACCATCTGCAGCAAGTTGATGCTGCAGCTCTCTGGAGGTGGTCTGAGGATTGTCCTTGACTGATCTCACCATTCTTCTTCTCTGCCTTTCTGATGTTTTTCTTGGCCTGCCACTTCTGGCCTTAACAAGAACTGTCCCTGTGTTCTTCCATTTCCTTACTATGTTCCTCACAGTGGAAACTGACAGGTTAAATCTCTGAGACAGCTTTTTGTATCCTTCCCCTGAACAACTGTGTTGAATAATCTTTGTTTTCAGATCATTTGACAGTTGTTTTGAGGAGCCCATGATGCCACTCTTCAGAGGAGATTCAAACAGGAGAACAACTTGCAAGTGGCCACTTTAAGTAGCTTTTCTCATGACTGGCTGGCTATGAAGTTCAAAGCTCAATGAGGTTACAAAACCAAAAAAAGTGCTTCAGTAAGTCAGTAAAAAGTAGGTAGGAGTATTTAAAACAAGAAAATGATAAGAGTGGCCATACTTATGCACCTGTCAAATTTTGTTTGAATGCAGATTGCACATGTTCTGCTAATACAATAAACCTCATTTCAAGGCAGAAACATTACTGTGTCCAATAGTTATTAGATATATCAAACTGAAATAGCTGTTGCAAAAACACCAATTTTTATAAAACATTAAGCTTAAGATTAATAGGGGTGCCCAAACTTTTTCATATAACAGTATAAAGAGAGAATATTATAAATGCAGAATAACAACATCAATATCTCCCAAGAAAACAGTCGATAGACTGATGAATGGGAAACATTTGCAGAAATGAGTAAAACACAAAAGAAAATTATGTGTTACATTTTAATGAAGATAAATGAGTTGAACATCACAAAGTCTATACTTAACATTCTAAGCAGTAAAATCAATAGTTGGTGATCACAGATATACAGGAGCAAAGGAAAAGATGCCTATATGCCCATTCTGTCAAAGATTACATGGTAAAAATACAAACAAAGCAAATTGTACAGAATATATATTAATTATTGCGGAGGTTGTATTAATTTCAGTGTTTGAGTAAATTGAGATAATAACTATTCCTTGGTTATTTCAGAGCATGCAATAATGTGCTTCCTAAACTAATTGCCTGCAAATTAGATGTTCATTACTTACAGTTAGTGGTGTAATGGACTTTAGGTAGAATACTTTAATGGGAGAGCATTTGCATCCATCCTGTTGATGTAACACAGCTTTGGTCGTAAGGATGAATTGCTGTTTGCATACACAAGACTCGTTTAATGAATGGGGGCAAAGGCAATGGACACAGAATTGCCTGTTAAAATAGATACAAGCAGCAATACCACATCCATAGTCTCTCTCAAATTTATGGTGTCTGATGAAATGCCCTGGAGAGTATTGAGTGAACGATATAGGTTTAACTTTTGAGCAGAACCTTATATCGAGAAAATTGCTATTATATACTTTTTTTGTGAGTAGGATAATTTATTTTAGTGTTGGGAAAAATTTGATGATGGGCAGCTATGAGAATTTTAGTTTGAGTTACATTCTCTAGACCATCCACAGACACAGATAACCTTACTAAGGCCGGAATCACACATGCGAGGAATACGGCCGAGTCTCACATGTTAATACCCGGCACTGATGCCGGCCTTGGGAGCGGAGCGTGTGGCTCCGTGTTTTGCTATGCAGCCGTACGTTCCGCTCCCGAGACCGGCGGCAGTGCCGGGTATTGACATGTGAGACTCGGCCGTATTCCTCGCATATGTGATCTCGGCCTAAAGCTAATATCTGCTAGTCCTTAGGCAGTATCTAGTTTACCATACTCCGCAGGATTCAGGCTGTTATTTAAGGGGACCTGTCACCTACAAAAGTGCCATTAACCTGCAGAAATAGTGGTAATCTGCAGGTATGTAACGTAAATCACATTATGCAAGGTTTACTTGAAGAGCAGCTACAGGGAGGAAATGAAGTTTTATTCTCCCTGCACACTCACACTGCAGAGCAGGCTGTCAGTCTAAGTCCAGGGGCATTGATCACAGCATGCTGATAGAGTAGTGAACAGGCGGTAACTGGTCTCTGCCCATGTACCTCCCCACTGACTGGAAGTTAGCAGCTGCAGGTAGAATAAGATTTCATTTTTTCCTTTTAGTTGATGCTGCAGTAAACCAATCAGACATGGTTTAAATGCTATTTGCCTACAGATTACCGTTATATCTGCAGGTAAATGGCGTTTTTGTAGGTGACAGATTCATTTTAACTGTATAACTATAGATTTGACTTAAATACGTCTTTCCGCAAAATATTTCTTGGCTTCACACATCAGAAGCTAAAAAATATTTAGAAAATTGAAAATAAAAACTTCTGTTGTGAATGGGCTTGAGATGAGTTCTGAGCAGAGGCTCCCTCTGGTGGTTACAAGCGGTACTGGTCTGTCCAGTGAAGATTGTGGGGATTGGGAATTAGGTGTTACTGACTTGTCTTATATAAGGGAGTCGCCTTCCCATCAGGGTTGCCGGTGATCAATTGTTCTGGTCTCATTCCTTGATTCCTGTTTCCCTTGTAGCCTGCTGTGTTGTGTCTGCATCTCCTGCTAACAGATAAGACATTTTCTTCTTTTTGTTTTTGTGCTTGATTTTTGCATTTTGTCCTGCACTTCTGTGGGGGCCTTCAGGGTCCCCTCCGGGGGCTTTGCCCTCTCAGTTTAGTTCAGCCACTGATGTTTGTACTTTTGCTTTTTCCAGTTTTTTCAGTGGCTGCTGTTTTGATTTTGTTACACCAGAGAACTAATTTAGGTGGTAGAGGTCGTGTGATCTCAGGTGTTTTTGAAATTAGTAGAGTTGGTGCATTTCAGGGTTTTCTGGGATTGCAGTAAGTACCCTTCCTATCCTTTTCTATTTAGTTAGTTTGGGCCCCAACGTTTGCTCATACTATTTTCTGTCTGTGTCTGTATTTCTTCTTGTCTAACCGCCATTACATGTTTGGGGGCTTTCTATTATCTTTGGGGTTCTGCTCCGGGGCAGATAGCTTTCCTATTTCTATCTTTAGGTGTAGTTAGTTTCTCAGGCTGTGACGAGGCGTCTAGGACCAACTTAGGAACGCTCCACGGCTGCCTCTAGTTGTGGTGGTTAGTCAGGGTACTGCAATCTCATAGATTCCAACTGCTCTGGTGTATTGCCTTTTTTACCTGCACTCCTCAGCTACCGAAACATAACAGTATCACCGGCCTAAAATTTAAAATTGTATTGTACTCACAGAAGGGAAAAAAAAAAAAAATTGTGGTGAAAGAAAAAAAAAAAAAACGGTTGTCAGAGTTGTCAGAGATATTTTTCTGTTTGTTGCATTTTTTTTTTCCCACTGTATCTCTGGGTGCTGGGGAGGATTTTTTCTCTCAATGGAGTTTGCACAGTTGTCTGGCCGTGTGGATCAGCTTGCCACTGAGGTTCAGAGTATTGCTGCATATCTTGCTAGGTTGCCTGTTGTGGAACCTAGGATCCCCATGCCAGATTTGTTTTTAGGGGATCGAGCTAAGTTTCAGAATTTCAAAAATAATTGTAAATTATTTTTTGCCTTAAAATCTAAGTCCTCAGGGAACGCAGCGCAGCAGGTTCAAATTGTCATCTCTCTCCTGCGCGGCGATCCTCAGGATTGGGCTTTTTCCCTGACACCTGGGGATCCTGTTTTGAGTGATGTTGATGCATTTTTTCAGGCTTTGGGGTTATTGTACGATGAGCCTAATGTCACTCATCAAGCTGAAAAAGCCTTGTTGGCATTAAATCAGGGGCTTGATGGCGCTGAGTTATACTGTCAGAGATTCCGTAGGTGGGCAGTCCTGACCAAATGGAATGACGACGCTTTGGCAGCCCTTTTTCGGAAGGGTCTGTCAGATAATGTAAAGGATGTTATGGTGGGATTCCCTGTCCCCTCTGGTCTCAATGATTCTATGTCATTAGCAATTCAAATTGACAGACGTTTGCGTGAGCGGAGAAGTATGCGTGGAATAGTGTTGCCTTGTGAACCTGCTTCTGAATCCATGCAGTGTGATAGAGTGGTGTCTGGGGCACAGCGTCATGAGTTTCGAAAGCGCAATGGGTTATGTTTCTACTGTGGTGATCCCTCTCATGCTATTTCAGTCTGCCCTAGGCGGGGAAGACGTTTTGCACGCTCAGTTGTCTTGGGTAGTGTTCAGACTAAGTTTTTATTAACTGTCACTCTGATATGCTCTCTGTCCTCATTTTCTGCTCAGGCTTTCGTTGATTCTGGAGCAGCTATTAACCTGATGGATTATGATTTTGCTAAACGTTGTGGGTTTTCCTTGATACCCCTACAGAAGTCTATTCCCCTACTGGGGATCGATTCTACCCCTTTGGCTGAGAATAAACCTCAGTTCTCTACTCAGGTGATAATGAGGGTGGAACCTGATCATCAGGAGTGCTGCAAATTTTTGGTTCTGTATAATCTGCATGATATTATCGTACTGGGTTTCCCTTGGTTACAGTCTCATAATCCTGTTTTGGATTGGAAATCTGTGTCTGTAACCAGTTGGGGCTGCCAATGTGTTAATACCAACACTCCTGTTTTTTCTGCCTCCCCCCAGGCTCAGGATGTTCCTGACTTTTTAATTGATTTTTCTGATGTGTTTAGCGAAAGTAAATCTGCATCGTTGCCTCCCGATAGGAGCTATGACTGCGCTATTGAATTAGTGCCTGATAGTAAATTCCCTAAAGGTCGCCTTTTTAACTTGTCTGTACCTGAACATGACGCTATGCGGTCTTATATCAAGGAGTCATTGGAGAAGGGTCATATCAGACCATCCTCTTCACCCTTAGGTGCCGGTTTTTTCTTTGTGGCCAAAAAGGATGGTTCATTAAGGCCGTGTATTGATTATCGTCTTTTGAACAATATTACTGTGAAATATCAATACCCGTTACCCTTGATTTCTGACCTGTTTTCCAGGGTGAAAAACGCTACTTGGTTTACCAAGCTTGACCTCAGGGGGGCATATAACCTTATTCGCATTAAGCACGGGGATGAATGGAAGACGGCATTCAATACCCCTGAGGGGCATTTTGAGTACCTTGTGATGCCCTTTGGGCTCACTAATGCTCCTTCTGTCTTCCAGTCCTTCATGAATGACGTTTTCAGGGATTTTGTGGATAAATTTCTGATTGTTTATTTGGATGATATCTTGATTTTTTCTAATGACTGGGACTCTCATGTGAAACATGTTCGAACTGTGTTCCAGATTTTGAGAGAGAATGCTCTGTATGTGAAGGGATCAAAGTGTCTTTTTGGCGTACAGAGGATCTCATTTCTGGGATTCATTTTGTCCCCATCTGTTATTGAAATGGACCCGGTCAAGGTTCAGGTCATCTGTGATTGGGTCCAACCTACTTCATTAAAGGCTCTTCAAAGATTTTTGTGTTTTGCCAATTTTTATCGTAAATTTATTGGTAATTTCTCGGTTATTGTTAAACCATTAACTGATTTGACCAAGAAGGGTTCTGATGTGGTGAATTGGCCTCCTGAGGCAGTCTCTGCATTTCAGGAACTTAAGCAAAGATTCACTTCTGCTCCTGTTCTACGGCAGCCTGATGTTTCTCTGCCATTTAAGGTGGAGGTTGATGCCTCTGAAATTGGGGCAGGTGCCGTTTTGTCCCAAAAAGATCCAGAGACCTCTAAAAGTAACCCTTGTGCCTTTTTCTCTCGAAAATTTTCTCCTACTGAACGTAATTATGACGTGGGTAATCGGGAGTTATTGGCCATGAAGTGGGCTTTTGAAGAGTGGAGACATTGGCTGGAGGGAGCCAAACATCAGGTGGTGGTCCTTACTGACCATAAGAATCTGGTTTATCTGGAATCTGCCAAGCGACTCAATCCTAGACAGGCCAGGTGGGCCTTGTTTTTCACACGTTTTAATTTTGTGGTTTCCTTTCTTCCTGGCACTAAGAATGTTAAGGCGGATGCCCTCTCGAGGAGTTTCCTTGCGGACTCTCCTGAGTTATCTGATCCTTCTGTTATTTTGAAAGAGGGTGTAGTTCTTTCCGCCATCTCACCCAATTTGAGACTTGCTCTGGAGGGGTGTCAGGAGGATAGGCCCGAGCGCTGCCCTGTTGGAAAATTGTTTGTCCCGGACCAGTGGAAAAAGAGTGTGATGTCTGAGATTCATTGTTCCGCGTTGGCTGGGCATCCCGGAATTTTTGGTACCAGAGACTTGGTTAGTCGGTCCTTTTGGTGGCCTACCTTGTCTCGTGATGTCAGGGAATTTGTGCAGTCCTGCGGGACTTGCTCTCGCTCCAAGCCTTTCTCTTGCTCTAGTGGTTTGTTGATGCCATTGCCTGTGCCCAAGAGACCATGGACCCATATCTCTATGGATTTCATTTCCGACCTTCCTGTTTCTCAGAGAATGACCGCCATCTGGGTGATTTGTGATAGGTTTTCCAAGATGATACATCTTGTGCCATTGCCTAAGTTGCCTTCCTCCTCTGAATTGGTGCTGTTGTTCCTTCAGCACGTGGTTCGTTTACACGGCATTCCTGAGAACATTGTGTCTGACAGAGGAGTCCAGTTTGTTTCCAGATTTTGGAGGACCTTTTGTTCTAAACTGGGTGTTCAATTGTCTTTCTCCTCGGCATTTCATCCTCAGACCAATGGTCAAACTGAGAGAACAAACCAGACATTGGAGACTTATCTAAGATGCTTTGTGTCTGCTGATCAGTATGACTGGGTCTCTTTTTTGCCTTTGGCTGAGTTTGCTCTTAATAATAGGGCTAGCTCTGCCACTTTGATGTCTCCGTTTTTCTGTAATTCTGGGTTTCACCCTCGATTTTCTTCAGGACAGACGGAGGCTTCTGTCTGTCCAGGTGTTGACTCTGTTGTGGAGCGTATGCAGCGGATTTGGGACCAGGTAGTGGAGAGGTTGTCCCTCTCTCAGGAGAGGTCCCAGCGGTTTGCTAACCGGCATAGGACTGATGGTCCTCGGTTTAAAGTGGGGGACTTGGTCTGGTTGTCCTCAAGAAATATTCCTATGAGAGTAGCATCTCCTAAATTTAAGCCTAGGTTCATTGGACCTTATAAGATTATGGAGATTCTTAATCCTGTTTCTTTTCGTTTGCTTCTTCCAGGGACATTTAAGATCCATAACGTGTTCCACAAGTCCTTGTTGAAGAGGTTTGTTGAGCCAGTGGTTCCTGCTGCTGTGCCTCCTGTCCCTGTTTTGGTTGAGGGCAATCTGGAGTATGTGGTTGAGAAAATATTAGATTCTCGTTTTTCTAGACGGAAACTCCAGTATTTGGTTAAGTGGAGAGGTTATGGTCAGGAAGAAAATTCTTGGGTGTTTGCTTCGGACATCCATGCTAGGAGACTCATCCGTGCGTATCATAGAACTCATCCTGATCGACCTGGTTGCTCAAATGAGGGTTCGGTGACCCCTCCTCAAGGGGGGGGTACTGTTGTGAATGGGCTTGAGATGAGTTCTGAGCAGAGGCTCCCTCTGGTGGTTACAAGCGGTACTGGTCTGTCCAGTGAAGATTGTGGGGATTGGGAATCAGGTGTTACTGACTGGTCTTATATAAGGGAGTCGCCTTCCCATCAGGGTTGCCAGTGATCAATTGTTCTGGTCTCATTCCTTGATTTCTGTTTCCCTTGTAGCCTGCTGTGTTGTGTCTGCATCTCCTGCTAACAGATAAGACATTTTCTTCTTTTGTTTTTGTGCTTGATTTTTGCATTTTGTCCTGCACTTCTGTGGGGGCCTTCAGGGTCCCCTCCGGGGCTTTGCCCTCTCAGTTTAGTTCAGCCACTGATGTTTGTACTTTTGCTTTTTCCAGTTTTTTCAGTGGCTGCTGTTTTGATTTTGTTACACCAGAGAACTAATTTAGGTAGTAGAGGTCGTGTGATCTCAGGTGTTTTTGAAATTAGTAGAGTTGGTGCTTTTCAGGGTTTTCTGGGATTGCAGTAAGTACCCTTCCTATCCTTTTCTATTTAGTTAGTTTGGGCCCCAACGTTTGCTCATACTATTTTCTGTCTGTGTCTGTATTTCTTCTTGTCTAACCGCCATTACATGTTTGGGGGCTTTCTATTATCTTTGGGGTTCTGCTCCGGGGCAGATAGCTTTCCTATTTCTATCTTTAGGTGTAGTTAGTTTCTCAGGCTGTGACGAGGCGTCTAGGACCAACTTAGGAACGCTCCACGGCTGCCTCTAGTTGTGGTGGTTAGTCAGGGTACTGCAATCTCATAGATTCCAACTGCTCTGGTGTATTGCCTTTTTTACCTGCACTCCTCAGCTACCGAAACATAACATATTTCTGTTATAGGTGTCTTTTTGTGGCCATATTGTGGCTATGTGAATTTCAGCATATTGAGCATTTTGCTGGTATGTCATGGTGATGTGTTAAATCTGTATGATGGGACATTGTAGAGCCTTAACTGATAGTCCTCAGTGATTGATACCTTTCAAAGGCTTACTGAAAAAAACGGTAACAAGTAGCTTTCAAGACTACTCAGATGACTTCAGACTACTGAGGATTCTCAATTTATTGGCTAGCACACAAATATATACAGTACAGACCAAAAGTTTGGACACACCTTCTCATTTAAAGATTTTTCTGTATTTTCATGACTATGAAAATTGTAAATTCACACTGAAGGCATCAAAACTATGAATTAACACATGTGGAATTATACATTACACTTTACAAAAAAGTGTGTAACAACTGAAATTATGTCTTATATTCTAGGTTCTTCAAAGTAGCCACCTTTTGCTTTGATGACTGCTTTGCACACTCATGGCATTCTCTTGATGAGCTTCAAGAGGTAGTCACCAGAAATGGTTTTCACTTCACAGGTGTGCCCTGTCAGGTTTAATAAGTGGTATTTCTGGCCTTATAAATGGGGTTGGGACCATCAGTTGTGTTGTGCAGAAGTCTGGTGGATACACAGCTGATAGTCCTACTGAAAAACTTAGAATTTATATTATGGCAAGAAAAAAGCAGCTAAGTAAAGAAAAACGAGTGTCCATCATTACTTTAAGAAACGAAGATCAGTCAGTCCGAAAAATTGGGAAAACTTTGAAAGTGTCCCCAAGTGCAGTTGCAAAAACTATGAAGCGCTACAAAGAATCTTGCTCATATGAAGACCGCCCCAGGAAAGGAAGGCCAAGAGTCACCTCTGCTTCTGAGGAGAAGTTTATCCGAGTCACCAGCCTCAGAAATCACAGGTTTACAGCAGCTTAGATTAGAGACCAGGTCAATGCCACACAGAGTTCTAGCAGCAGACACATCTCTACAACAACTGTTAAGAGGAGACTTTGTGCAGCAGGCCTTCATGGTAAAATAGCTGCTAGGAAACCACTGAAATTATGTCTTATATTCTAGGTTCTTCAAAGTAGCCACCTTTTGCTTTGATGACTGCTTTGCACACTCATGGCATTCTCTTGATGAGCTTCAAGAGGTAGTCACCAGAAATGGTTTTCACTTCACAGGTGTGCCCTGTCAGGTTTAATAAGTGGTATTTCTGGCCTTATAAATGGGGTTGGGACCAACAGTTGTGTTGTGCAGAAGTCTGGTGGATACACAGCTGATAGTCCTACTGAAAAACTTAGAATTTATATTATGGCAAGAAAAAAGCAGCTAAGTAAAGAAAAATGAGTGTCCATCATTACTTTAAGAAATGAAGATCAGTCAGTCCGAAAAATTGGGAAAACTTTGAAAGTGTCCCCAAGTGCAGTTGCAAAAACTATGAAGCGCTACAAAGAATCTTGCTCATATGAAGACCGCCCCAGGAAAGGAAGGCCACGAGTCACCTCTGCTTCTGAGGATAAGTTTATCCGAGTCACCAGCCTCAGAAATCACAGGTTTACAGCAGCTTAGATTAGAGACCAGGTCAATGCCACACAGAGTTCTAGCAGCAGACACATCTCTACAACAACTGTTAAGAGGAGACTTTGTGCAGCAGGCCTTCATGGTAAAATAGCTGCTAGGAAACCACTGCTAAGGACAGGCAACAAGCAGAAGAGACATGTTTGGGCTAAAGCACACAAGGAATGGACATTAGACCAGTGGAAATCTGTGCTTTGGTTGGATGAGTCCAAATTTGAGATCTTTGATTTCAACCACTGTGTCTTTGTGCGACGCAGAAAAGGTGAACGGATGGACTCTACATGCCTGGGTCCCACCATGAAGCATGGAGGAGGTGGTGTGATGGTGTGGGGGTGCTTTGCTGGTGACACTGTTGGGGATTTATTCAAAATTGAAGGCATACTGAACCAGCATGGCTACCACAGCATCTTGCAGCGGCATGCTATTCCATCCAGTTTGCGTTTAGTTGGACCATCATTTATTTTTCAACAGGACAATGACCCCAAACACACCTCAAGGCTGTGTAAGGGCTATTTGACCAAGAAGGAGAGTGATGGGGTGCTACGCCAGATGACCTGGCATCTACAGTCACCAGACCTGAACCCAATCTAGATGGTTTGGGGTGAGCTGGACCGCAGAGTGAAGGCAAAAGGGCCAACAAGTGCTTAGCATCTCTGGGAACTCCTTCAAAATTGTTGGAAGACAATTTCCGGTTACTACCTCTTAAAGCTCATCAAGAGAATGCCAAGAGTGTGCAAAGCAGTAATCAAATGAAAGCTTTTCAGGGGATATAGCTCTGGGATCGCCATCCGGGTAGACGGAGTGGCACGGAAACAGCTCATTCACAGACAGCAGTTCTGGTAAAAAACTGGCCGCAACCAGCTTTATTAAAGTCCACAGCAAACAGAACATAATCAAAACCAAATCATAAACATAAGCCCTGGGCTTGTCCAGCCACTTACTACACTTAGATAGATTTCCCTCTCTATCCGGGTCCAGACTCTAACAGCCTGTCCCCAAAACAACACATATGTTCAGTAGTTACCAGCATGGAGTTTCACAGAGTCTCCTCCTTGTGTCTGAAGGCATATCCAACGTCCAGACTTGAGAGAGCTCCCCTCCTATTCAGCAGCTATCCGCATGGATTCTCACAGAGACTACTCCTGTGTCCGGGGTACATCGAGCACCCAGACTGAGACAGCTCATACTCCTGGAGACTCCTTCTTGTGCCTGGACTCCTTGTCCAGACTAAGCGAGCTCTCTGTCTGTGTTCGCAGACACCTACTTCTGGTCTCCTAATTAACAGCTGAGTGGTTTCAGGCCTGAGCTGCAAGTGTGTACTGAATGTAAGGTGTAGTGACCTTTCTCTACCACTAGGTTTACAAAGCCATACATTTCCCTTATACCAATCAGCAAAGTATCTAGGTGAAATGTACATCCCATTCAACACACATACTCTCACTGTCTCGCATATCCCCCCCCTCTTCTCCAGACCGGAGGGCTGGTCATCCAGACCGGAGGGCTGGTCAACAATCTAAAAGAGACAGTGAACTCTGGACCAGTCATGGCCCTCATCAGCTTCATCTTCACTACTGTCATCTGTATCTTCTCCTGAGCCATAGCCAATATCAGCTTTCTCTTCATCTGAAGCATCCGCACTACCCTGTACCCTCCCAGGCCTATGCTCTCTGCGGGCCTCGGGTATCCTGCACGGTTTCATCTTGACCTTAGGGCCGGGCTCAATTTCGATATAGTGCCTGGCCAGAGAAGTACGACCCGGCACATCAGAACACTTCTGCTGACTCTTCCTCAGAAACTCACGTACCTCCTGTCCTTGGTGCACTGACCATGTGTCACCAACTATCACAGAAGGTATAGGGGGTTTTTCACTTTTCTCTAGTTCCCCTTGAACCCTCTTTAGCACATCTATTTTCTTGAATATCGGTTGACTCATAGCCTATTTCACAGACCTTAAGCTCCTCTGCCATGGTCTCTGACCATTTTAAGCTACACTGTTCAAATGATTGGGACTGTAGAAGGAGCTGATCGTTTTTCTTTTGCAGTACACATAATTCATCCGCTAAGTCTCCAGCTGAATTGTAATGTTCTACCGTGACAACAGCATTCTTATATAGAGCCTTAGACTTATTGAGCAGCATTTGCTCTTGCAACGAAGAGATTCCCTGTATCCTTCCTTTTACTTCATTGACCTTCTCACGAAGATGCTCATGGCTTTCATCACACTCCTTCATCACAGTTTGGAGTTTTTTCTGAGAAGTCATCAATTCATCTGGTACCTGTCGGACGTCTTTTATGTCTTCGGCCCCTTCTTCAGGCTCTTCTGGTAGAACATGCTCAGAAGCCCTACCGTCAGTCTTACATTCTACCTCTTCAGTCACATCATTATGGTCTCCAATATTTCCATTTATTCCGGCTTTCAAGTTCTCCTTGATAGCTGCATCTGTATACTCAGAACCCGCCGGATTCTTCTCTTCCACCACGTTCTGCATCCATCTGAGCTCCCGTGTGTCTGCAGCGGCAACGGAGTGACACATCGCTTTTCCCATTTGTTGGGACGTGGCTCCGATGTAGACTCCATGAAAGTGCGCTTGAGCTCACCAATGCCAGCCTGATGTCTCAAAATCTCATCTTGTGATTTATCCAGATCCTTGGTGTCACTCGGTAACACCGCTGGGGCTCCGGGCGCCGAACTTCCAGCCTGAGCTTCACGAGTTGCAGCTACTGATCCGAACCGTAACCCGTCCAGGCCGCTGTCTTCGGCAGAAACAGATTCCTGGACAGAGTCAGTCCCCATATCTTCAGTCTTGTTCCTCACAGCTTCACTTGAGACCTCAGCTTCTGATGAGGCATCTGGCTTGGTGACTACCACTTCTATGGCTCCTTCCACCTCTGCAGCATCTCCCTCAGAGTCCCTGGCATGATGCAGATCCACACCAAACGTCAACAACTTCCCACTTCCAACAGCCTCCACTTGTGCTGTGTTCAGTCTCAGAGTCCTGCCTTCAAAGCTCAGCTCTCCTCCTTTCACCTTAGTCTTCACCAGGGAACCGGCCAACTGTAAAACATCTTCAGATGCCATCTTCTGTCCGGCTGTAAGGTCAGCATCAGCTTTCTTCTCAGGACTCTCAACCTCCTCTGCTACCATGCCTTCCTCATTTGCACTGGTTGCTTTATTGTCATCAGATGATTCACTATCACTACCACTATCCCTGTCTGACCCCTTTTTCTCAGCCACATCCGGCTCACTTTCAGGGTTATACAATTCATTCTCATTCTCATCCTGCTCACTTTCAGGGGTATACAATTCATTCTCATTCACATCCTGATCTGGAACCTTAGTTAACATGTCATCCACAACATTAACTTCACCATCTGGTCCCTCAAGTATGTGACTATGTGACAACCCCAGCACTATACTTCTATATAGCTCAGGTACTAGGAGCTGGCTCACGACCTCTCCCTGGACTTCAGTGTCCCTATACAACAGGTTAGTGTTTATGGCAACATGAGGAAACCTCTCCTCAGAGCCAGGCTCTTGGGAAACCTCATTTAGAACAATTATATTTTCCTGTGCCGTTTTAAGAGTGGGGTCTCGCCATTGTTCACTCTCAAAATTGTCACAGGACACAGGTAAGTCAGGGACACTCGGTTCCCGAGAACCACCATCCTCGTCTCCCACCATCACCTGCAAAGGAATTTCATCTCTATCACAGTCATCATCACTATCATCATCATCATCAGTTATCATGATTATGATCAGTATCATCATCACTATCATGATCATCATCATTATCATTATCAGCATCAGCATCATTATCATGGTCATCATCATTATCATGATCATCATCATCATCATCATTATCATTATCATCATCATCATCATCATTATCACATAAGTTTAACGGCCCACTAGCATTGTGTTCCGCCCCTCGGGACTGCGCACCCTCAGTAGGAGCTTCATCACACTGTCTATCAGAAACATTTTTCCCCAGAGATCCTTAGACCGGGGAAAGTCATTACCCAATATGACGGGGTGCACCAGGTTCTTCACTACCCCCACTTCACATGAAACCTCCCCGCGTTTGGGGATCAAGTCCACGACAGTCTCTGGGTAGACTTTGGTGTCTCCATGGACACACACCACACTCAGGTGTTTATCAGGGATGAAGTCCCTATCAATCAGGCTGTCACACACGGAAGTCACTGGACTCTCCGAGTCCAAGAGGGCCTGTGCTGGGCAGTCATTTACAACCACCGGGGACACCTGTGGTCCAGTCTCTTCGGCTGAGGTGGACACACACACAGGTTCTGCGCAGGGAGAGAGGGATCTGCCAACATCACAACACATAGGCTCCCCTCTATTGGACAGTTGGCTGCAATTTCACGACATCTCCAACACTGTCCATCACACTCTCCCACCCACACGACCCCAACAGCTGGAACGCTCTTACCGGGAGAGTTCGGCGTCCAGGAACTCTGAAGTGACGACCTCTCAGACGGCTGGTCACGGAGGCAGCTTTTGGTAGCGAAGGCCCTCTCCCTCAGGCTGACCAGACGAGGGGCGTCCGGGTGGTCTCGTTGTCCGACTTCCGGCTGTACCTCAGGAGGACGTGCGCTGGTGTAGCGGTCCACTATCACCTCCTTGATCCCATGAGCAGGGTTGCCGACGGCAGACTCCCAACTGCATCTCCAGTCATGAACTCCCCTGGCACGGGCTGTCACCGTAACACCCAGCCGGGCAAGAATCTCCGCTTTCAGCTTGGCATAGTCTTGGCTGTCCTGCTCGCTCAGGTCAGCATAGGCCCTTTGGGGTTCTCCAATCAGATAGGGTGCGACCATCATGGCCCATTCAGATAGGGGCAGATTCTCCTTCTCTGCCAGTCCCTCAAACCTAGTGAGATATACCTCCACATCGTCACGAGGTGTCATCTTTTTCAGGGACCGTCTTACCGCCTTCTTTACAGCGGACAATGCAGGTGACTTTGCAACATTACTTTGGGACGATGCGCTGCAAGTCTTTTGTAGTGCTGCAACCTGCTCAAAAAACAACCGGTTATTCTCCTGCTGCTGCTGCAGGAATTGCTGCTGGGCCTGCTGCATGCGTTGCTGGTGCTGCAGGCGCTGCCGCTCCATGCTCTGCTGCATGCTCCGCTGGGCCTGGACCAGGTACTCAACGAGCTCCTCCATACTGCCGGACTTATCTGTCTCAACCACGGCAGTCTTATGTTGCACATTAACTTGCGCCATTTGTTCAAACAGCACCTCCATGCTGTCATCCATGCTGTCAGACTTCTCTGTCTCAACAACGGCAGTCTTCACTCAAGACATACACACTTCACAGTCTTTTCCACAGAAAATTCAGCCTTGCTGTGCAGACACTTTTTTTTTTTTTTTCTCTGCAAACTCTATTAGGGCCACTGTCTCTTTAAGACTGCTCCAACAGACACACTTTTTTTTTTCTTTCTCTGCTGCTGCTTCAACAGACTTCACCTTTTATTGTTGTCTCTCGCCACTGTGTTGCACGCACATTCCAGCACCAATTGTAAGCTTTTCAGGGGATATAGCTCTGGGATCGCCATCCGGGTAGACGGAGTGGCACGGAAACAGCTCATTCACAGACAGCAGTTCTGGTAAAAACTGGCCGCAACCAGCTTTATTAAAGTCCACAGCAAACAGAACATAATCAAAACCAAATCATAAACATAAGCCCTGGGCTTGTCCAGCCACTTACTACACTTAGATAGATTTCCCTCTCTATCCGGGTCCAGACTCTAACAGCCTGTCCCCAAAACAACACATATGTTCAGTAGTTACCAGCATGGAGTTTCACAGAGTCTCCTCCTTGTGTCTGAAGGCATATCCAACGTCCAGACTTGAGAGAGCTCCCTCCTATTCAGCAGCTATCCGCATGGATTCTCACAGAGACTACTCCTGTGTCCGGGGTACATCGAGCACCCAGACTGAGACAGCTCATACTCCTGGAGACTCCTTCTTGTGCCTGGACTCCTTGTCCAGACTAAGCGAGCTCTCTGTCTGTGTTCGCAGACACCTACTTCTGGTCTCCTAATTAACAGCTGAGTGGTTTCAGGCCTGAGCTGCAAGTGTGTACTGAATGTAAGGTGTAGTGACCTTTCTCTACCACTAGGTTTACAAAGCCATACATTTCCCTTATACCAATCAGCAAAGTATCTAGGTGAAATGTACACCCCATTCAACACACATACTCTCACTTTCTCACACAAAGCAAAAGGTGGCTACTTTGAAGAACCTGGAATATAAGACATATTTTAAGTTGTTACACACTTTTTTATTAAGTATATAATTCCACATGTGTTAATTCATAGTTTTGATGCCTTCAGTGTGAATTTACCATTTTCATAGTCATGAAAATACAGAAAAATCTTAGCATAGTGAAGTATAATACTTATGGAGTTTATTAAGCACTTGTGGGGACATAAAAAGACAAAGATTTCGCTCGCTATGCCACCTGTTTATGCCAGATTAGGTTGTTGTCACAGATTATTTCTTCTGTTACATCGCCCCCATAGGAAAGTCCTGTAGTATTTTGAAGTTTCTGTCAAATTGGTCGAAATGACCACCAGGAGGAAACTTTATTGCCATGATGCCTTTTGATGAAAGGGTGTCAGGGATAAATTCATTTTACAGTTCACGGACAATTGCAAATGTTAACGGAAGAGGTCAGAGGATACATAACCATGAAGCTTGCTTATATTGTTATTGTACTGTTAGATGAGATGGCAAATTACTAATTTGTAATGTTATAAATGAGCTTTATTTTGTCTGATCTTTAAAACATGCAATGAGCCTTTCTCCACAGTGGGTGAATGACATTTTATAAGTCATTAAAAAATCAGTTAGTTTGCTGTTAGGAGGAATTTACAAGATTTAGACAACAGATTACAAGTGACAAAATATTCTCTCATATATGGGTAATGATGGGATTTGCAAGTAAACCGTCAGGTTAATACTGTCCGAAAAAGGTAGTATTTTTGTATGATTGTAAGTTCCATAAAGTGTTTTTGATCTTTTTGTTTTAGGAGCATTAACTTTTATAATGAATATGTTTATCCAAAATCCAAGTACCGTATATGCTCATGTATAAGCCGACCCGTGTATAAGCCGACCCCCCTAATTTTGCCACAATATACTGGGAAAACTAATTGACTCGCGTATAAGCCTAGGGTGGAAAATGCAGCAGCTACTGGTAAATTACAAAAATAAAAATAGATACCAATAAAAGTAAAATTAATTGAGACATCAGTAGGTTAAATGTTTTGAATATCCATATTGAATCAGGAGCCCCATATAATTCTCCATACAGTTAATGATGGGCCCCATAAGATGCTCCATACAAAATACTCCCCATATAATGCTCCATAAAAGTTAATAATGGCCCCATAAGATGCTCTATAGAATAATATGCCCCATATGCTGCTCCATAAAGGTTATGGCCCCATAAGAAGCTCCATATATTTTATGCCCCATATGATGCTCCATAGATTATGCCCCCCTAAGATGCTCCATAGATTATGCCCCCCTAAGATGCTCCATAGATTATGCCCCCATATGATGCTCCATAGATTATGCCCCATATGCTCCATAGATTATGCCCCAAATGCTCCATAGTTTATGCCCCATATTCTCCATAGTATAGGTCCCATATGCTCCATAGATTATGCCCCATTTGCTTCTTAGATTATGCCCCATATGTTCCATAGTATAGGTCCCATATGCTGCCGCTGCTGCTGCAAAAGAAAAAAAAAATGACATACTCCCCTCTCGTCGCTGGGGGCCAGGTGCCGGTGTCCTGAGCAGGCAGAGACACCGGCGCGCTATGGGGGACAGGTGCCGGTGTCACCACTCGCTCAGGGCCCCGGCACCTGAGATATTCACCTGTCCCCGGTCCACCGCTGCGCGCTGCTCCGTCTTCAGCGTCCTCCGGCAGTGAATGCTCAGGCAGAGGGCGCGGCACGCACTAACTATGTCATCTCGCCCTCTGCCTGAACATCAAAGCCAGAGGACGCGAGGACAGCGGCGCGCAGCGGTGGACCGGGGAAAGGTGAATATCGCATATACTCACCCCCTCCTGGCGCATCTCTGCAGCCCCTGCTGTTCTCCCCCGGTCTCATGCAGCTCTTTCTTCCTACAGCGGTCACGTGGTACCGCTCATTAAAGTCATGAATATGTGCATATTCATGACTTTAATGAGCAGTTCCACGTGACAGCTGCAGGAAGGAGCCTGAGATCATGGGAGAAGCAGGGGGCTGCAGAGACGCGCCGGAGGGGGGTAAGTATGATCTGACACCCCTCTCCCCCTCTCGCCGACCAACCCCCGGTATATGACTCGCGTATAAGCTGAGAGGGGGACTTTCAGCCTTAAAAAATGGGCTGAAAATCTCGGCTTATACGCGATAAGTTGGGTATAGGGTACAAGTTTAGGGTACAAGTCTGCATAGAGTGACTGCAGACTTGTACCCTAAGGCCAGATAATCCCTTTAATCCTTGATTTACTTTTTGCTGAGCAGTTTTTAAATCCACGTGTTTAAAACTGTACAAAATAACTTAGTTGTTTATTGTACAGTCATGGTCAAAAGTTTTGAGAATGACACAAATATTATATTTTCACATGATCTGCTGCCCTCTGGTTTTTATATGTGTTTGACAGATGTTTTTATCACAGACAGAAATATAATAATTGCAAACATATGAGTAACAAAAGCTTATATTGACAGTTAGAATGAGTTAATGCAGCAAGTCAATATTTGCAGTGTTGACCCTTCTTCTTCAGGACATCTGCAATTCTCCCTGGCATGCTCTCATTCAACTTCTGGACCAAATCCTGACTGATAGCAGTCCATTCTTGCACAATCAATGCTTTCATTTTGTCAGAATTTTTAGGTTTTTGTTTGTCCACCCGTCTCTTGATGATTGACCACAAGTTCTCAATGGGATTAAGATCTGGGGAGTTTCCAGGCCATGGACCCAAAATCTCTATGTTTTGTTCCCTGAGCCATTTAGTTATCACCTTTGCTTTATGGCAAGGTGCTCCATCATGCTGGAAAAGGCATTGTTGATCGCCAAACTACTCTTGGAGGGTTGGGAGAAGTTGCTCTTGGAGGACATTCTGGTACCATTCTTTATTCATGGCTGTGTTTTTAGGCAAGACTGTGAGAGAGCCGATTCCCTTGGCTGAGAAGCAACCCCACACATGAATGGTTTCAGGATGCTTAACAGTTGGCATGAGACAAGACTGGTGGTAGCGCTCACCTTGTCTTCTCCGAATGAGGCACTTTCTTGATGTTCCAAACAATCGAAAAGGGGTTTCATCAGAGAAAATAACTTTACCCCAGTCCTCAGCAGTCCACTGCCTGTACCTTTTGCAGAATATCAGTCTGTCCATGATGTTTTTTTCTGGAGAGAAGTGGCTTCTTTGCTGCCCTCCTTGAGACCAGGCCTTGCTCCAAGATTCTCCGCCTCACAGTGCGTGCAGATGCATTCACACCTGCCTGCTGCCATTCCTGAGCAAGCTCTGCACTGCTGGTAGCCCGATCCCGCAGCTGAAACACTTTTAAGAGACGGTCCTGGCACTTGCTGGTCTTTCTTGGGCGCCCTGAAGCCTTTTTGGCAACAATGGAACCTCTCTCCTTGAAGTTCTTGATAATGCGATAGATTGTTGACTGAGGTGCAATCTTTCTAGCTGCGATACTCGTCCCTGTTAGGCCATTTTTGTGCATTGCAATGATGACTGCACGTGTTTCTTTAGAGATAACCATGGTTAACAGAAGAGAAACAATGATGCCAAGCACCAGCCTCCTTTTAAAGTGTCCAGTGGTGTCATTCTTACTTAATCATGACAGATTGATCTCCAGCCATGTCCTCATCAACACCCACACCTGTGTTAATGGAGCAATCACTGAAAAGAGGTTAGCTGGTCCTTTTAAGGCAGGGCTGCAATGATGTTGAAATGTGTTTTGGGGGATAAAGTTCATTTTCTAGCCAAATATTGACTTTGCAAGTAATTGCTGTTAAGCTGATCACTCTTTATAACATTCTGGAGTATATGCAAATTGCCATTAGAAAAAGTGAAGCAGTAGACTTTGTAAAAATTAATATTTGTGTCATTCTCAAAACTTTTGGCCATGACTGTACGATGATGACCACGGAATAGTTAAACTTCAATATGGGCCAAGTCATCAAGCAATTTACACTAGTTTTTTGGTGTAGAACTGCTTGAAATGTCCCCAAATTTTTGCGCAATTCGTAGTTGTTCAAAATTGGTGGACTTTTAACATTTTTTACTAAAGTCTTGGCTAGCTGCGACAACTTTTTGAAAAGTGTGTGGTGCATGGTCAAGAGGGGTTGTGACCAAACAGATTTGATAAATTCATCATTTTTTATGTAATACGAGTGGTGTAAATTACAAACTAAAAATGTTCTCCAGTCTCCAGAGCATTTTC
>JARQOD010000008.1:88307658-88423977 GCA_033576555.1 Oophaga sylvatica | reverse complement strand
CGATTCTCTTCCCTGTTAGGCCATTTTTGTGCATTGCAATGATGACTGCACGTGTTTCTTTAGAGATAACAATGATTAACAGAAGAGAAACAATGATGCCAAGCACCAGCCTCCTTTTAAAGTGTCCAGTGGTCTCATTCTTACTTAATCATGTCAGACTGATCTCCAGTCATGTCCTCATCAACACCCACACCTGTGTTAATGGAGCAATCACTGAAAAGAGGTTAGCTGGTCCTTTTAAGGCAGGGCTGCAATGATGTTGAAATGTGTTTTGGGGGATAAAGTTCATTTTCTAGCCAAATATTGACTTTGCAAGTAATTGCTGTTAAGCTGATCACTCTTTATAACATTCTGGAGTATATGCAAATTGCCATTAGAAAAAGTGAAGCAGTAGACTTTGTAAAAATTAATATTTGTGTCATTCTCAAAACTTTTGGCCATGACTGTACTCGGCTGTCATCTGAGTGCAATCCGATTTTTTTTCCACTGACTCATTGACTTGCATGGCTAAGTACTATACGAATATCGGATGAAAATCATCCATGCTGTGATTTTTTTTTCAGACAGGTTCATGACCTAATGGAATAACATTGGTCCGAGCGCAGTTCGATATTTTGTTGGATCGCACTCACACTCCGGCTGACAATACGTCTGAATGAGACCTTAGGCTGCATCTGATACGGGAGTAATACCCTATATTCACCCACATGGTGGTAAACTGAAATACTAGACACAACTGATACACAGACTCGACACTGTTTCTGGGGAAAACTAAGAATTTTTTTTTTTCCTAATCCTGAACAGCCACTTTATATTACAGCACCGAATGCGTATCTACTTATATTCCTGATGGAGTAAAAAGATACTTTCAGAGAGAAGAGCAATAATGGATCACAATATATCCTCGAGAGCTCATTTTATTTATCTGTCCTTTTACAATGCGCTGCGTGGGGAATATTTTAGAGGAGCGAACGTTTATTTGAAGAATCATTTGCATTGTAGTGATACACAGCAAACTATAACTGTTAACTATGCTAATAGATGTCTTGCCGGTTGCAATAAACGGGATACTAATAACACAGTTACTATTCATATTTCATCTGGTTAAAATGGAAACTGTTTGCAGATGATTTAATGATCTAACGAGCTATTGTAAGCTAATTACACAAGGGTTTCCTTTTTTTTTTTACAGCATTTTAACAACTCTAAACGCCAAATCCTCTATGGTCTAATGCAAAGCGTCACTGAATTCCCTCTTAAATATTATGAGATCTCGCTGTGATTTTATTAACAAGGAAATGGAAGGGCTGAGAAGCAAAAAATAAATGGGCCTTTATTAACGTCATGGTTGTTTTACCCACGAAAGGCGCGCTGAAAAAAAAGATTTTATATTTGAAGAGTAGCTTATGATGGAAATCTGTCTTGTTAAACTGGAGGGAACGCTGGGCAAACTGGATGTAAATGATTTTCCCACGTAGATGCCTGCTGTGGAGAGAAGGGGATCTCTGCTCATAAAACATAGCCAATGCCATAAGAAAGGGAAATGATTGAGTCCTGATTTACGATCTACCGAGTATCTTGCATAGTACATGTATTTTACTTACCTATAGAACATTTGGGTCCGATTCAAAATTGCATTTGTGCCTTTTTGTCTAGTTTTGATGTTCTTACAGTAGACTGTGTTTTTCATTTGCAACTTTTTAAAGGTATGTTACATGTGTTCGCCTGTTTTAATCAGGTTTGTCATTGTGGGAGGTTTTGGGAAGTTTACAGATATTTTTGGCTGATTCATCAGTTTTGACCTCTTAAAAATTTGAAAAAAATTTTGTGCAAATGTACAAGAGTCTCCTCTGGAATGATTTTAAGTATTCCTGAAATTTTAGCCCAAGTTTTGCAACATGCGACTTTTTACACTGAAAAGTAAAAAAAAATGTCCAGTCGTTTAATAAAAGTCTGCAGTTAATCTATGTAACTGCAGACTTCTAAATTTTTATAGTGTGAAAATCGCACATGGTCAGGATTCCCCGGTGAGAGCAGACAGTCACATCAGCGAAAGTATGCAATTTGCATAAATGCAGTCACATGCAGACTAAACGTTCTTGATCTCAATGAATACAAGTTAATCAAGCAAGGCCAAGCACGTCTAGTTGGCATGTGGCTGGAAAATTTGTAAATCTCATAGTTACAAACACATGATAACCAGCTCTCACCGGCAGCACCATAGAATCTTGACAATGTGTGCACACTGTAAGAATTCAGATGCCTGTAGTCACATAAAGTGACTGCAGTCTTTCCTCCTATGACCGGACAACTCCTGTAAAGAAAGAAAATAAGCCATTTTTGATTTTGAGAATAATTCATAAACTAAGTGTGCTATTTTGAAGAATTTGGCACAAAAATCATTAATGAATGCCATAGGACAAAAGATAAAAAAATGACTTAAAAATTGCAAATAATAAATCAGGACCTAAACAGTTTACTTTTTATTATATCACTATATCAATATAAAGATGACAGTTGCGGGAACTTATCAGTTTTGCTTATCTTGTCCATGCATTTGCTGTTCTGAATTAGAAAGTATCACGTCCTGTCAGAACTTATATAGGTTAAAGATTTTCTTGATAATTAAGCAGACATCACACAGATGGAGTTTGTTTATTTCCAGTGAATGGTGACTGCGTCAGTGGTGAAGTGGTGTTCCAAGTTTTCTGTCCACTCGAGCATATGTGCAAGGATGTGATGCCAGCACAGTTTGATGCAGTACAATTTCTCCATGAACCAGATTTTTCTGTTAGGCTGGCGTCACACTAAGGAGGAATACGGACGAGTGAGAGGCGTGAAAACCACGCACTACACTCGGACCAATATCTCTCTATGGGGCAGCTCTGATCAGGCGTATTTTTCTCGGCCGTATGTTACGGTGCGAGACACCCACAGCATGCTGCCATTGTCAGCGTATTACGCCCGTTGTACGCCATTGAAAGTCTATGGGTGCGACAAAACAACAGATTACTCACGGACCAGACATGTGACTTGCGAGAAATACGCAAGACTTCTGCAGTTACAGGAAATGGTGCAACACATGCATCAGGAAGCTGACACATGCAAATAAGCTCAAAAAGATCGCCAGACATCCCAGAAGAACGCCTCCACGGAGTCGGCTGTTGTGAATGGGTTTGAGATGAGTTCTGAGCAGAGGCTCCCTCTGGTGGTTACAAGCGGTACTAGTGAGGATTGGGAATCAGGTGTTACTGATTGGTCTTATTTAAGGGAATCATTTTCCCATCAGGGTTGCCGGTGATCAATTGTTCTGGTCTGAATCCTTCTTTCCAGTTTCCCTTGTAGCCTGCTGTGTCGTGTCTGCATCTCCTGCTGTCAGATAAGACAATTTCTTATTTTGTGTTTTTGCTATATTTTTGCATTTTGTCCTGCACTTCTGTGGGGGCCTTCTGGGTCCCCTCCGGGGGCTTTTGCCCTCTCAGTTTAGTCCAGCCACTGTGTTTTGTACTTTTGCTTTTTGCAGTTTTTTCAGTGGCTGCTGTTTTTGTTACACCAGAGAACTAATTTAGGTGGTAGAGGTCGTGTGATCTCAGGTGATTTTGAAATTAGTATGTTGGTGTTTTTCAGGGTTTTCTGGGATTGCAGTAAGTACCCTTCCTGTCCTTTTCTATTTAGATAGTTTGGGCCCCAGCGTTTGCTCATACTATTTTCTTTCTGTGTCAGTATTTCCTCTTGTCTAACCGCCATTACATGTTTGGGGGCTTTCTATTATCTTTGGGGTTTTGCTACGGGGCAGATAGCTTTCCTATTTCTATCTTTAGGTGTAGTTAGTTTCTCAGGCTGTGACGAGGCGTCTAGGACCATCGTAGGAACGCTCCACGGCTGCCTCTAGTTGTGGTGGTTAGTCAGGGTACTGCAATCTCATAGATTCCAACCGCTCTGGTGTATTTCCTTTTTTACCTGCACTCCTCAGCTACCGTAACATAACAGTATCACCGGCCTTAAAAATTGTATGGTACTCACAGAAGGAAAAAAAAAAATAAAAAATTTTGAAGGAAGAAAAGTTGTCAGAGATATTTTTCTGTTTGTTGCATTTTTTTTTTTTTTTTTCCTCTGTATCTCTGGGTGCTGGGGAGGATCTTTTCTCCCAATGGAGTTTGCACAGTTGTCTGGCCGTGTGGATCAGCTTGCCACTGAGGTTCAGAGTATTGCTGCATATCTTGCTAGGTTGCCTGTTGTGGAACCTAGGATCCCCATGCCAGATTTGTTTTCAGGGGATCGAGCTAAGTTTCAGAATTTCAAAAATAATTGTAAATTGTTTCTTGCCTTAAAATCTAAGTCCTCAGGAAACGCAGCGCAGCAGGTTCAAATTGTCATCTCTCTCCTGCGCGGCGATCCTCAGGATTGGGCTTTTTCCCTGACACCTGGGGATCCTGTTTTGAGTGATGTTGATGTATTTTTTCAGGCTTTGGGGTTATTGTACGATGAGCCTAATATCACTGATCAAGCTGAAAAAGCCTTGTTGGCATTAAATCAGGGGCTTGATGACGCTGAGTTATACTGTCAGAGATTCCGTAGGTGGGCAGTCCTGACCAAATGGAATGACGACGCTTTGGCGGCCCTTTTCCGGAAGGGTCTGTCGGATAATGTAAAGGATGTTATGGTGGGATTCCCTGTCCCCTCTGGTCTCAATGATTCTATGTCATTAGCGATTCAAATTGACAGACGTTTGCGTGAGCGGAGAAGTATGCGTGGAGTGGTGTTGCCTTGTGAGCCAGCTGCTGAGCCCATGCAGTGTGATGGAGTGGTGTCTGGGGCACAGCGTCATGAGTTTCGAAAGCGCAATGGGTTATGTTTCTACTGTGGTGATGCCTCTCATGCTATTTCAGTCTGCCCTAAGCGGGGAAGACGTTTTGCACGCTCAGTTGTCTTGGGTAGTGTTCAGACTAAGTTTTTATTAACTGTCACTCTGATATGCTCTCTGTCCTCATTTTCTGCTCAGGCTTTCGTTGATTCTGGAGCAGCTATTAACCTGATGGATTATGATTTTGCTAAACGTTGTGGATTTCCCTTGATACCCCTACAGAAGTCTATTCCCCTACTGGGGATCGATTCTACCCCTTTGGCTGAGAATAAACCCCAGTTTTCTACTCAGGTGATAATGAGGGTTGAACCTGATCACCAGGAGTGCTGCAAATTTTTGGTTCTATATAATCTGCATGACATTATCGTGCTGGGTTTCCCTTGGTTACAGTCTCATAATCCTGTTTTGGATTGGAAATCTGTGTCTGTAACCAGTTGGGGCTGCCAATGTGTTAATACCAACACTCCTGTTTTTTCTGCCTCCCCCCAGGCTGAGGATGTTCCTGACTTTTTGTTTGATTTTTCTGATGTGTTTAGCGAAAGTAAATCTGCATCCTTACCTCCCCATAGGAGCTATGACTGCGCTATTGAATTAGTGCCAGGTAGTAAATTCCCTAAGGGTCGCCCTCTTTAACTTGTCTGTACCTGAACATGACGCTATGCGGTCTTATATCAAGGAATCATTGGAGAAGGGTCATATCAGACCATCCTCTTCACCCTTAGGTGCCGGTTTTTTCTTTGTGGCCAAAAAAGATGGTTCATTAAGGCCGTGTATTGATTATCGTCTCTTGAACAATATTACTGTGAAATATCAATACCCGTTACCCTTGATTTCTGACCTGTTTTCCAGGGTGAAAAACGCTACTTGGTTTACCAAGCTTGACCTCAGGGGGGCGTATAACCTTATTCGCATTAAGCACGGGGATGAATGGAAGACGGCATTTAACACCCCTGAAGGGCATTTTGAGTACCTTGTGATGCCCTTTGGGCTCACTAATGCTCCTTCCGTCTTCCAGTCCTTCATGAATGACATTTTCAGGGATTTTGTGGACAAGTTTCTGATTGTTTATTTGGATGATATCTTGATTTTTTCTAATGACTGGGACTCTCATGTGAAACATGTTCGAACTGTATTCCAGATTTTGAGAGAGAATGCTCTGTATGTGAAGGGATCAAAGTGTCTTTTTGGCGTACAGAAGATCTCATTTCTGGGATTCATTTTGTCCCCATCTGTTATTGAAATGGACCCGGTCAAGGTTCAGGCCATCTGTGATTGGGTCCAACCTACTTCATTAAAGGCTCTTCAGAGATTTTTGGGTTTTGCCAATTTTTATCGTAAATTTATTGGTAATTTCTCTGTTATTGTTAAACCATTAACTGATTTGACCAGAAAGGGTTCTGATGTGGTGAATTGGCCTCCTGAGGCAGTCTCTGCGTTTCAGGAACTTAAGCAGAGATTCACTTCTGCTCCTGTTCTACGGCAGCCTGATGTTTCTCTGCCATTTCAGGTGGAGGTTGATGCCTCTGAAATTGGGGCAGGTGCCGTTTTGTCCCAAAAAGATCCAGAGACCTCTAAAAGTAACCCTTGTGCCTTTTTCTCTCGAAAATTTTCTCCTACTGAACGTAATTATGACGTGGGTAATCGGGAGTTATTGGCCATGAAGTGGGCTTTTGAAGAGTGGAGACATTGGCTGGAGGGAGCCAAACATCAGGTGGTGGTCCTTACGGACCATAATAATCTGGTCTATCTGGAATCTGCCAAGCGACTCAATCCTAGACAGGCCAGGTGGGCCTTGTTTTTCACACGTTTTAATTTTGTGGTTTCCTTTCTTCCTGGCACTAAGAATGTTAAGGCGGATGCCCTCTCGAGGAGTTTCCTTGCGGACTCTCCTGAGCTATCTGATCCCTCTGTTATTTTGAAGGAGGGTGTAGTTCTTTCCGCCATCTCGCCTAATTTGAGACTTGCTCTGGAGGGTGTCAGGAGGATAGGCCCGAGCGCTGCCCTGTTGGAAAATTGTTTGTCCCGGACCAATGGAAAAAGAGTGTGATGTCTGAGATTCATTGTTCCGCATTGGCTGGGCATCCCGGAATTTTTGGTACCAGAGACTTGGTTAGTCGGTCCTTTTGGTGGCCTACCTTGTCTCGCGATGTCAGGGAATTTGTGCAGTCCTGCGGGACTTGCTCTCGCTCCAAGCCTTGCTCTCGCTCTAGTGGTTTGTTGATGCCATTGCCTGTGCCCAAGAGACCATGGACCCATATCTCTATGGATTTCATTTCCGATCTTCCTGTTTCTCAGAGAATGACCACCATCTGGGTAATTTGTGATAGGTTTTCCAAAATGATACATCTTGTGCCATTACCTAAGTTGCCTTCCTCCTCTGAATTGGTGCCGTTGTTCCTTCAGCACGTGGTTCGTTTACACGGCATTCCTGAGAACATTGTGTCTGACAGAGGAGTCCAGTTTGTTTCCAGATTTTGGAGGACTTTTTGTTCTAAACTGGGTGTTCAATTGTCTTTCTCCTCGGCATTTCATCCTCAGACCAATGGTCAAACTGAGAGAACAAACCAGACATTGGAGACTTATCTAAGATGCTTTGTGTCTGCTGATCAGGATGACTGGGTCTCTTTTTTGCCTTTGGCTGAGTTTGCTCTTAATAATAGGGCTAGCTCTGCCACTTTGATGTCTCCGTTTTTCTGTAATTCTGGGTTTCACCCTCGATTTTCTTCAGGACAGACTGAGGCTTCTGTCTGTCCAGGTGTTGACTCTGTTGTTGAGCGTATGCAGCAGATTTGGGACCAGGTAGTGGAGAGGTTGTCCCTCTCTCAGGAGAAGGCCCAGCGGTTTGCTAACCGGCATAGGACTGATGGTCCTCGGTTTAAAGTGGGGGACTTGGTCTGGTTGTCCTCAAGGAATATTCCTATGAGAGTAGCATCTCCTAAATTTAAGCCTAGGTTCATTGGACCTTATAAGATCATGGAGATTATTAATCCTGTTTCTTTTCGTTTGCTTCTTCCAGGGACATTTAAGATCCATAACGTGTTCCACAAGTCCTTGTTGAAGAGGTTTGTTGAGCCAGTGGTTCCTGCTGCTGTGCCTCCTGACCCTGTTTTGGTTGAGGGCAATCTGGAGTATGTGGTTGAGAAAATATTGGATTCTCGTTTTTCTAGACGAAGACTCCAGTATTTGGTTAAATGGAGAGGTTATGGTCAGGAAGATAATTCTTGGGTGTTTGCTTCGGACATCCATGCTAGGAGACTTATCCGTGCGTATCATAGAACTCATCCTGACCGACCTGGTTGCTCAAATGAGGGTTCGGTGACCCCTCCTCAAGGGGGGGGTACTGTTGTGAATGGGTTTGAGATGAGTTCTGAGCAGAGGCTCCCTCTGGTGGTTACAAGCGGTACTAGTGAGGATTGGGAATCAGGTGTTACTGATTGGTCTTATTTAAGGGAATCATTTTCCCATCAGGGTTGCCGGTGATCAATTGTTCTGGTCTGAATCCTTCTTTCCAGTTTCCCTTGTAGCCTGCTGTGTCGTGTCTGCATCTCCTGCTGTCAGATAAGACAATTTCTTATTTTGTGTTTTTGCTATATTTTTGCATTTTGTCCTGCACTTCTGTGGGGGCCTTCTGGGTCCCCTCCGGGGGCTTTTGCCCTCTCAGTTTAGTCCAGCCACTGTGTTTTGTACTTTTGCTTTTTGCAGTTTTTTCAGTGGCTGCTGTTTTTGTTACACCAGAGAACTAATTTAGGTGGTAGAGGTCGTGTGATCTCAGGTGATTTTGAAATTAGTATGTTGGTGTTTTTCAGGGTTTTCTGGGATTGCAGTAAGTACCCTTCCTGTCCTTTTCTATTTAGATAGTTTGGGCCCCAGCGTTTGCTCATACTATTTTCTTTCTGTGTCAGTATTTCCTCTTGTCTAACCGCCATTACATGTTTGGGGGCTTTCTATTATCTTTGGGGTTTTGCTACGGGGCAGATAGCTTTCCTATTTCTATCTTTAGGTGTAGTTAGTTTCTCAGGCTGTGACGAGGCGTCTAGGACCATCGTAGGAACGCTCCACGGCTGCCTCTAGTTGTGGTGGTTAGTCAGGGTACTGCAATCTCATAGATTCCAACCGCTCTGGTGTATTTCCTTTTTTACCTGCACTCCTCAGCTACCGTAACATAACAGTCGGCCATGATGTCAACCCTCATCAATGTCGAGATGCTCATTGTGTTGGTGCAGGAGAAGCCCGAAATTTGGGACCAACGAGATGCACATTATGCAGACCGCGCAAGGAAAGAGGCGGCATGGAGGCACGTCTGTGGGCAGATGTTTCCCCACTTTGGGGACAGCTCATGCGAGGAGCAGCAGTGAACGAGTAAGTAATCTGAATATTTTTCAAACGTCTTAACGGTCAGAAAGTAATAATAGTGATGATTTTCCCTACAAAATATGTTTTTTTTTATTTATTTTTTGGCACCAAAATGTTATGTTTAACATATCCGACTAGGCCCCCATGACTATGTGAATTGTATGTAGAAGAATTTGGCATTGTGCAGCTAGCTAAATTATTACTTTATATGTCACATTGCAGTGGATGATGTCATGAGAAGATGAAGAAGCATCCGCAACCAATACCGCCGGGAAAGGTAGCAGAGGGCTCAGCAGCACCCACCAAGACGAAGTACTTGTATTTTGACCGCCTTGGTTTTCTTGCTCCTATTCTGGATCTGAGACCGTAAGTACCTACATCACACCACATAACACCTATGCAGTTTAGGCTGACATCTACAACATGTTCTATTACCATTTCATTTCCAAACAGAACTCAGTCCAACCTCACTGAGAGGGAGACAGGCTCTGACTCAGAGGCCATAATTGACCCGGTTGGGGAGGAGAAGAGGTGGCTGGCCCATCGTCTGACCCTCCCTGCTGCATCCCCCAAGCTTCACAAGCACCAGGACCTGACCAAGCAGTTGCACCGCAACCTGTACCTGACCCACCTGCTGCAGCAGCAGGCCCTAGTGTAGAGGAAGCAGCCAATAGCAGCAGCCCCACTGTACCTCTGGGGGTATCCCCCCAGGCTGCTGCAATATCCCGCCGTGGGAGAAGACGTCGAGACATCACAGCTTCTGATACCCGAAGGCATGTGGACACTGGGGTCCTCAATTATCTGTCAAGGGCAGCTGTGGATGAGGGTGAGAAGGCTAATGCACATAACCTTGCCCGCTACCTTCGTCCCCTACCTCGAGAAGTCAGGCTCCGTGTGCGAGGATTAATTCAGATCCTAATTGACGCATGCACACCCCCCAATACCCCATATGAGGTGTTTGATGTTGTGAATATGCTGGAGGCGGCTTCTGAGCTGGGCTCCCTCCGGTGGTTGCTGAGGGTAATGAACTGATTAATGAATGGCCTTCAGCTGGCGCTGAATGGTAGGATATAAGTGGCCTGAGTTCCCAGCAGCCTTGCCGGTTATCAATTGTTCCTTCTGGTCTTGCTTGAAGCACTGCTAGCTTCCTGCTCTCCTTCAGATAAGTGTTTTTTTTTTTCTCTCTCAATGGAGTTTGCACAGTTGTCTGGCCGTGTGAAGCAGCTTGCCACTGAGGTTCGGAGTATTGCTACCTATCTTGATAGGTTGCCGGTTGTGGAGCGTAGGATCCCCATACCAGATTTATTTTGGGGGATCGGTCTAAATTTCTGAATTTCAAAAATAACTGTAAGTTGTTTTTTGCCTTAAAGCCTAAGTCCTCAGGGAACGCAGCACAGCAGGTTCAAATTGTCATCTCTCTGCTGCGCGGCGACCCTCAGGATTGGGCTTTTTCCCTGACACCTGGGATCCTGTTTTGAATGATGTTGATGTATTTTTTCAGGCTCTGGGGTTATTGTACGATGAACCTAATGTCACTGATCAAGCTGAAAAGATCTTGTTGGCATTAAATCAGGGTCGTGAAGATGCTGAGCTGTACTGTCAGAAATTTCGAAAGTGGGCAGTCCTGACCAAATGGAATGATGATGCTTTGGCGGCCCTTTTTCGAAAGGGTCTGTCAGAAAGGGTAAAGCACGTTATGGTGGGATTCCCTGTTCCCTCTGTCAATTTGAATAGCCAAAGACATAGAATCATTGAGACCAGACGTTTGCGTGAGCGCAGAGGTATGTGTGAGATAGTGTTGCCTTGTGAGCCAGCTCCTGAACCCGTGCAGTGTGATGGAGTGACTTCTGGGGCTCAGCGTCATGAGTTTCGTAAGCGCAATGAGTTATGTTTCTACTGTGGTGACGCTTCCCATGCTATTTCTGTCTGCCCTAAGTGGGGAAGACGTTTTGCACGCTCGGTTGTCTTGGGTAGTGTTCAGACTAAATTTCTGTTGACTGTTACCCTGATTTGCTCAGTGTCCACATTTTCGGCTCAAGCTTTTGTTGATTCAGGAGCAGCTATTAACCTGATGGATTTTGACTTTGCCTTTGGCTGAGTTTGCTCTTAATAATAGAGCTAGCTCTGCCACCTTGATGTCTCCATTTTTCTGCAGTTCCGGGTTTCACCCTCGATTTTCTTCAGGCAGAGGCGTCTGTCTGTCCGGGGGTTGACTCTATTGTGCAGCGTATGCAGCAGATTTGGGACCAGGTGATGGAGAGGTTGTCTCTCTCTCAGGAGAAGGCCCAGCGGTTTGCCAACCGGCATAGGACTGATGGTCCTCGTTTTAAAGTGGGGACTTGGTTTGGTTGTCCTCAAGGAATATCCCTATGAAGGTTGCATCTCCAAAATTTAAGCCAAGGTTCATTGGACCTTATAAGATCATGGAAATTATTAATCCGGTTTCCTTCCGTTTGCTTCTTCCAGGGACATTTAAGATCCATAACGTGTTCCACAAGTCCTTATTGAAGAGGTTTGTCGAACCAGTGGTTCCTATGGCTGCGCCTCCCGACCCTGTTTTGGTTGAGGGCAATTTGGAGTATGTGGTTGAGAAAATATTGGATTCTCGTTTTGCTAGATGGAAACTCCAGTATTTGGTTAAATGGAGAGGTTATGGTCAGGAGGACAATTCTTGGGTGTTTGCTTCGGATATTCATGCTGGGAGACTGATCCATGCCTATCATCGAGCTCATCCTGATCGGCCTGGTTATGCAGGTGAGGGTTCGGTGACCCCTCCTCAAGGGGGGTACTGTTGTGAATATGCTGGAGGCGGCTTCTGAGCTGGGGCTCCCTCCGGTGGTTGCTGAGGGTAATGAACTGATTACTGAATGGCCTTCAGCTGGCGCTGAATGGTAGGATATAAGTGGCCTGAGTTCCCAGCAGCCTTGCCGGTTATCAATTGTTCGTTCTGGTCTTGCTTGAAGCACTGCTAGTTTCCTGCTCTCCTTCAGATAAGTGTTTGCTGTTTTTTTTTCCTCTGTTTGATTTTCTCTGCTGGTTTGCTGCTTGCAGTGGACTGCAGCCTGTCCCCTTTTAGGGGTCTGGCGCTGCAATTGTGCTCCGTTTGTGTCTGCACTTTTGCTTTGCTCCTTTGTTACTTTTTATTTGCTGAATAGCGTTTTGTTACACCAGAGATCTGATTTAGGTGGATGAGATCGTGTGATCTCAGGTTTTTTTGGCAATCAGAAGTGTTGGTATTTTTGTTAGGGTTTTTTTGGATTGCAGTCAGAATTCTTTCCTGTACTTTTCTGTCTAGACAGATTGGGCCCCAGCGTTTGCTCATTCTATTTTCTTTCTGTGTCCGTGCTTTCTTCTTGTCTAACCGCCATTACATGTTTGGGGGCTTCCTATTTTCTTTGGGGATCTGCTCCGAGGCAGATAGCTTTCATCTTTCTGCCCTTAGGTATAGTTATCTCTCAGGCTGTGACGAGGCATCCAGGATCACCTTAGGTACGCTCCACGGCTACTTCTAGTTGTGTGGTTAGTTCAGGTTACTGCAATCCAATAGGTTTCAGCCTCTCTGGTGTATTACCGCTTTTGCTATTTTTTGCTATTTCTCCTCAGTTACCGAAACATAACAGTTTGAATTTCTTGAGAGGTGGCAGCTCTCACCCCGTAACCTTATGCGCCTTACCCCCCACCAAAATGTGCATGCTTAATTAGGATCTGAGGATCCTCCTGCATGGGTGCCTATATCTCAACCCATTCCCCCACAAAACCAAACTTGGCAGCAACAGGGTCAAATGGCAGCCTATAATCTGACTTCCCAATATGGCCACTTGTACAGATCCAGTGTTGGAGGCTGGTCCCAACCTGGATGTGCACAACATGGTCATATTGGGGGGTATGAGTCTCGGGGTACCATCTTACACAGGAATATAATCTCCCTTATCTGTATGGCAATGTGCCCACACACCAACCTGACCGTGGGCAGATGTTAGCTCAGGGCCCAGAAAATCAACCCCAACAGGGTGATTGTCAAGGTTCTCATCATAGCCAACCAACCAGAGACGCTGGCCACTCGCCAACCGCACCACCCACATAACACCAGTTGAGATTTTTTATTTTACTTATATATTATGATTTACAAAGCTGTTTATTTTTTATATTTAGTTGACCTCATGTTGTGTCAAAGAAATTTGCACTAATCTAAAAGCCTCAAAACAACATGTTACCAATATGCTCTTCAGTAGGCATAGTCAAAGTTTGTTATTTTCATTATCTGTTATTATTTATACAAAAATTTGTTATTTTTTTTATATATTTATTTTTACAACATGCTGTGTAAAGCATATTTGCACTAATCTGACTGCCTACAAACAGCATATGGTACAGAGATGGTGGGAAATGGGCTGCCTGAAAGTTTGTTATTTTCTTCTATTTCATTTTAAACATTGTTGGTTATTGCATAATTGCAATAGTCTAGTCTTACAACCCAACCATATGGGGCAGATATGGTGCTCACTAGTGATAGTGAAACTTTGTTATTTTGATTTTCTAATATTATTTATGCTAATGTTTGTTATTTTTTTGTGATTTATTTTGGTACTTGTGTAATAACGCACACTTACAGTATAGTGCTATGAAGACATATACCATGTGACTAAAACATAGTTGTCACTACCTCAAGTGCGAGTTAGCACATATAAAGATATATTTTTATAGAAAGTTTGGTGTCTTGTTGCATAAGTAAGTTATACTACATCACCAACATATCTGCTATGAACTGTAACACCAGACACAGACTATGTCTTCGAAAAATGCCATTTTTGTATACACACAGAAATACATTACAGCATAGATAATGCAACATCTTGCCATGTAGTGGTACCTTCAGGTGACACAAAATATTGGCTAAAGATATCACGGGTTTTCAGTCCTGATAGTGGGCGACGTAAAGGGATGACATGGGGCGTAGGTATATCCCCATTGGTCACCACACTTTCACCAACATCAGATGGGCCGCAATCATGCATTCTGGTGAAATTATGTAGAACAACACATGCTTTGATGACCTCATTGACGTTGGCTTCACTCAGCTGAATAGCAGACTGGAGGACCTGCCATTTTGCACACAGAATGCCAAAGGCACACTCCACCAGGCTCCTGGCCCGTGATAGGCGCAAGTTGAAGATCCGACGACGGTGGTCAAGGTGTCGTCATGGCTATGGCCTCATCACATTCCTTGATAGCTGGAAGGCCTCATCCCCAACTACAACATATGGGACAGGTTCTAGATTGGAGCCAGGAAGCTGGCGTGCTGGTAGTATGTGCAAATCGTTATTGCAAAGCCGCCGACTCGTAATGGAAGAATTGAAGACTCTAGAGTCTCCAGTTCTTCCATAGGCCCCAATGTCTACAATTATAAACCTATAGTTACTGTCAACCAGAGTCAACAGCACTACTGAAAAATATTGTTTATAATTATAGAATTGGGAGCCTGAGTTCGGCGGCTTACGCACACGGATGTGCTTCCCATCAAGGGCTCCTTTACAATTTGGGAACTGGCACTGGTCCTCAACTCCCCTGGCAATACTCTTCCAGTCTTCCATCTTTGGCTCAGGCATCACCAGTTGATGAAGTCTGTCCCAGAGTTGTGAGCAGGTATCACGCACAATGTCAGATATGGTGGACCTCCCAATCAAAAACTCCAGATGGAGTGCGGCATAGGATATGCCAGTAGTTAGGAACCTACAAGTAACCAAATGTAGAGAGAGCAATCATTACACATGCACAAAGGTAGAACAAATGCACTATACATAACCCTTAAATCATTTCATTTACAAACAATCCGAATTTAAATTTACCACAAGTCAAAGGTTGCTGTCATTTTTACATACACATAATAGTTCTGGTAGCTCTAGGTGATATATGGGATATATTATGAGGATATTTCAGCTACAGACATAAGGGTAAAGGGACACGTGGGAAAGCACATCATCAACAGACAGTATGTAGGTGAGGAATACATACCGTAGCGTAAGGAGAAGTCACTCCTCTGCAGAGATAGCTTTGCGCATCCTGGTATCCTGGTAGGTGATCCCAGGGCGCACAATCTCCAACAAAACATCAAAGGTGGGAATGGTCCTCCGACAAAAAAGAAAAAACTTGTCTGGATGAGTCCGCAGAGATTCATAAAGGCAGTGAAAATGGCCTTTAGTGAGGCGTTGCCTCAAATGCATATGCACCCACATTCGCCTCCTCCGCGGATCAACGATCACTGGGTATGGCTGCCCAAAGCGGCGGGACAAAACCCAGTTGTACAACACTCGATCAGTTGGGATAAACTGAAGACTGTCAGACATGTTGACAACCAAGCAGCAGTACTCCAACACAAGCACACCACCAAAATGGCCAGATTGGGGGCTGCCACCTGATGCAGAGCCAATAAATAGGCTTGCTGATGATGGTTTGAATGAGTTTCAGACCTCAAAACCGTTAAATGTCCATTTTGCAAGGATGCGAGAAAAATACGCTATATGGATGGCGTACGGATTGCATACGGATGCTTACATGTGCAAAATACGCAGCCGCACCCTGACAACGGATGAAATACGGATTATTGTGCCGGCAACATTTTGGCGTATTACGCTCGTATAATACGGTCTGTATTTTTCTACAGTGAGTGTGACGCCGGCCTTAGATTTAGTTACTGACAATTAGTTCCCGGCTGTTGTATTTTTTCCTAAGATATGTTAACATTTTAGGTGAGGTTCATAAGTTGCACATATTTCTAAACTGAAATTTTCTGCATCTAAAAACCACACTTATTTTCCACATTTATTTGTTTTTTTTGTGAAATTTTTGCTGTGGAAATCATCAAAATAATACCAGGTCAGTGGTTTAAACCTATGGATTAACCCCTTAGTGACGGAGCCAATTTGCAGCTTAATGACCAGGCCAATTTTTACAATTCTGACCACTGTCACTTTATGAGGTTATAACTCTGGAACGCTTTAACGGATCACGCTAATTCTGAAAAGGTTTTTTCGTGACATATATTACTTCATGTTAGTGGTGAAATTTATTCTATATGACTTGTGTTTATTTATGAAAAAAATGGAAATATGGTGAAAATTTTTAAAATTTTGCAATTTTCAAACTTTTAATTTTTATGCCCTTAAATCAGAGAGATATGTCACAAAAATACTTAATACATAACATTTCCCACATGTCTGCTCTACATCAGCACAATTTTGGAACCAAAATTTTTTTTTGTTAGGAAGTTATAAGGGTTAAAATTTGACCAGCAATTTCTCATTTTCACAACAAAATTTACAAAACCATTTTTTTAGGGACCACATCACATTTGAAGTCACTTTGAGGGGTCTATGTAGCAGAAAATACCCAAAAGTGACACCATTCTAAAAACTGCACCCCTAAAGGTGCTCAAAATCACATTCAAGAAGTTTATTAACCCTTTGCGTGCTTTACAGGAACTGAAGTAATGTGTAAGGAAAAAATTAACATTTAACTTTGTTTTACAAACATTTTACTTCAGAACCAATTTTTTTATTTTCACAAGTGTAAAAAGAGAAAATGAACCACAAAATTTGTCGTGCAATTTCTCCTGAATATGCCAATACCCCATATGTGGAAATAAACCACTGTTTGGAGCACCGAAGGGAAGGAGCACCGTTTGACTTTTTCAATGCAGAATTGGCTGGAATTGAGATTGGACGTCATGTTGCGTTTGGAGAGCCCCTGATGTGCCTACACAGTGAAAACCCCCACAAGTGAAACCATTTTGGAAACTAGACCCCCAAGGGAGCTTATCTAGATGTGTATTGAGAACTTTGAACCCCCAAGTGCTTCACAGAAGTTTATAACGCAGAGCCGTGAAAATAAAAAATCATTTTTTTCCACAAAAGTGATTTTTTTTAGCCCACAATTTTTTTTATTTTCCAAAGGGTAACAGGAGAAATTAGATCCATAAAGTTGGTGTGCAATTTGTCCTGAGTACACTAATACCCCATATGTTGGGGTAAAGTACTGTTTGGGCACACGTCTGGGCTCGGAAGGGAGGGAGCACCATTTGTCTTTTTGAACGCAAAAAATTCTCTGGAATCAATGGTGGCGCCAGGTCGCGTTTGGAGACCCCCTGATGTGCCTAAATAGTGGAAACCCCTCAATTCTAGCTCCAACTCTAACCCCAACACACCCCTAACCCTAATCCCAACCCTAATCCGAACCCTAATCCTAATCTCTAACCCTAATCCCAACCCTAATTCCAACCCTCACCCTAATTCCAACCCTAACCCTAATTACAATCCTAACCCTAATTCTAACCCTAATTCTAACCCTAACCCTAATTCCAACCTTAACCCTAATTCTAACCCAACCCTAATAGAAAAATGAAAATAAATATATTTTCTTTATTTCATTATATTTCCCTAACTTAGGGAGTAATAAAGGGGGGTTATTTACTTTTTTTTATCACTGTAATAGGGTTTATTACAGTGATCAAAATGTACGTTCAATGAATGAATGGAATCTGCCTGCGGGAAGAAGATGGCGGCACCCACAGGAGCATGCAGGAGGGCCCGAGGACCACCGGGAGGTACAGGGGGGATCGTGGAACCCTATTTCTCTCTCCTCTGATGTGCGATCACATCAGAGGAGAGAGAAAGTAAATGCAAAATCGCGGCTTTTTTCTTTTTTGCGGTCGCCGTTATACGGTTAATAACGGCAATTGTAAAAGCAGGGTCGGTAAAAACCAAACCGAATAATGTTTTCAATGGCGCCAACACTTGTGGCCATGATTGTATGATTCTTTAACAAAAATGTACATGCTGATAATTTAAAATATTTTTCAAAAGCTTTTTTCTCTATGAAGATTTTATACCAAATGAAATATAGTATGTGTATAACTCGGAGGAGTATCACAATGCAGTGCACGGACTGGCTGTCAGCTCTCCCGAATCTAGTTGACAGCTGCATAGAAATAAATGGTGTCATGCTTCTTCTCTCTTCACACAGGTAACCAAATCATTCATCCTCTGAATTGACCCTCTCTGCATGTATGCACTCCATTCATTATCAGCAAGCAGCTGAATGACACAAGCCCCTTCTGTCTTGCATGTGGAAATATATAGCAATAGTATGCACTCCATACTTCTGATTGCTGCCAACCACTGCTGTACCATTTTGCAACATAGTTTAATGTGCCTGGTAAAACTTTAGTATAATTCATTTTTTGCACTGTGCTTAATACTTACTGCTGTGTATTCGTGTGACTGGGGCCTCTGTAGATGCTATCAGGTGGAAGGTGCTATAACATATAGATGTTGCCAGGTCTAGTGCCTTTGATGATCTAACCACCCCCTGGTGTGCTGGCCCCAGCTGGCAAATTATCCCAAAGCATTTCCCACAATCCCACTTTCCTGACCCTGTAGTGTGGACTATATATTTAGGAGTAGTCTAAGGGGCGCATGCATTGTGGGGGAGCATGCATCCCAGAAGTTAAGCATCACAGAAGAAAAGAATCTTGAAAACGGCAGTTATTCATGGCAGTTAATCAGGGCTGGAATCAGGTACCCCACACTTTGCCTTATTTTTCATTATGTACTTTATCTATTTCCTCCTGTGTTCCATTGCCATCCACATTCACCGCCCCATCCCCCCTCCATCACGACTCATACACATCAGCCCCTCTATCCTTCCCTCTCCCATGTACAGCTCCCATGCACTCCTCACCTTCCTGAAAAACCTCAGCCCATCTTGCCCAAACACATCACATAAAAAACCTACTTACAATTCCAACAACTACCTGCTCTTTATCTTCCTACTCCTACTGATTTCAGGGGACATCTCCCCAAACCCTGGTCCACCATCCCCCAACCTCAATCCCTACCCTACCTCATACCGAAACCATAATAATCTTATTAATATTACTTGCACTCCCTCATCTCCTTCTTTCAATTGTGCCCTCTGGAATCCACGGTCTGCATGCAACAAGCTATCCTTCCTGCACAACTACTTTCTGAACCACTCTCTTAATCTGTTGGCCCTCACTGAAACCTGGATTCAGGATTCTGACACTGTCTCCCCTGCTGCCATTTCCTATGGTGGTTTACAGTTCTCCCATTCCCCGAGACCCACAAACAGACATGGTGGTGGAGTTGGCATACTCCTGTCCCCACAATGCACTTTCCAGGTCATCCCCCCAATTCCATCACTCTCATTCCCTTCTTTTGAGGTCCACACCATCAGGCTCTTCCATCCCCTCTCCCTCAGAGTAGCGGTCATATATCGGCCCCCAGGCTCACCCACCCAGTTCCTTGACCACTTCTCAGCCTGGCTGCCGCACTTCATGTCCTCAGAACTACCAACCCTTATCCTTGGAGACTTCAACATCCCCATTAACAGCCCTACTTCCACATCTGCATCTCAGCTTCTATCACTAACCACTTCTCTAGGCCTCTCACAGCTTTCAACCTCTGAGACACACAAGGATGGCAACACCCTTGACCTGGTCTTTGTCCGCCTCTGTTCAATCTCCCACCTAAATAACTCACCGCTTCCACTCTCTGACCACAACATTCTCTCCTTCACGCTCACAAATCCTCCACCACCCCAGCGCACTCCTACCTACCACACATTCAGAAATCTACAAGCCATTAACCCTCAGACACTTTCAGACTCCCTACACTCATCGCTGTCCCCAATCTCCTCTTTTTCCTGTCCTGATCTGGCTGTTCATCACTACAATGACATTCTTAAAAGCACCCTTGACCAAGTAGCACCGCTCACCCTCAGAACCTCCAAACACACAGTAAAACAGCCCTGGCTCACATTGCAAACTCGACTTCTTCAGCGATGCTCTAGGAGTGCTGAACGCCTCTGGAGAAAAACCCGCACACCAGAAGACTTCATCCACTTTAAATTCATGTTAAGAACTTATAACGCTGCCCTTCACCTCGCCAAACAGACCTACTTCACCACACTGATCTCCTCACTAGCCAACAACCCCAAGAAACTTTTTGACACTTTTCACTCCCTCCTCAGGCCAAAAGCACAAGCCCCTATCACAGACATTTGTGCTGACGACCTGGCCTCCCACTTTATAGAAAAAATAGATACTATCTGTCAGGAAATCTGCTCTCAACCACCAAGTGCTGTGACTCCCATCCCACCCTGCATTTCCCCTGGCTCACTTTCCACATTTGATCCCATCACAGAAGAAGAAGTCTCCAGACTCCTCTCTTCCTCTCGTCCGACTACATGCACTACCGACCCCATCCCCTCACATCTCCTCCAGTCTCTCTCTCCAGTTGTCACAACTCACCTAACTACAATCTTTAATCTCTCCCTCTCCTCTGGCATTTTCCCATCCTCCTTCAAACACTCCATCATTACTCCATTACTAAAGAAACCCGCTCTTGACCCTTCCTGCACAAATAACTACAGACCGGTCTCCAATCTCCCCTTCATCTCTAAACTTTTGAAGCGCCTAGTCTACTCCCGCCTCACCCGTTACCTCTCCACTTACTCCCTCCTAGACCCTTCACAGTCCGGCTTCCGCCCCCTACATTCGACTGATACTGCACTCATCAAAGTGACCAATGACCTTCTTACAGCAAAACGTAACGGCGACCACTCTCTGCTCATTCTTCTCGACCTTTCCGCAGCTTTCGACACGGTTGACCACCGTCTCCTACTCTCTAGGCTCCAGCCACTAGGTATTAAGGACACTGTTCTCTCCTGGTTCTCCTTCTATCTTTCTGACCGCTCCTTCAGTGTTTCGTTCTCTGGCTCCACGTCATCTCCTCTTCCTCTCACTGTCGGTGTACCCCAGGGCTCAGTCCTTGGCCCCCTTCTCTTCTCTCTCTACACGGCCCCAATTGGACAGACCATCAGCAGATTTGGCTTTCAGTACCATCTTTATGCCGATGACACACAACTATACACGTCATCCCCCGACCTTACCCCCGCTGTTCTACAGAACACCACCGACTGTCTGTCCGCAGTCTCCAACATCATGTCCGCTCTCTATCTGAAACTTAACCTCTCCAAGACTGAACTCCTTCTGCTCCCGCCGTCTACTAACCTCCCTAAATCTGACATTTTCCTCTCTGTGGGCGGCACCATAATAACACCCCGGCAGCAGGCTCGCTGTCTGGGTGTTATGTTTGACACCAATCTCTCCTTCACCTCCCATATACAATCTCTTGCCCGCTCTTGCCGTCTACACCTAAAGAACATCTCTAGAATCCGCCCTTTTCTCACCATGGAAACAACAAAAACCCTCACTGTAGCATTGATCCACTCCCGCCTGGACTACTGCAACGCTCTATTACTTGGCCTCCCCATTACTCGACTATCCCCTCTCCAGTCCATCCTTAATGCAGCAGCCAGGGTCATCCATCTGGCTAATCGGTACTCGGACGCGTCCGCTCTTCGCCAGTCCTTACACTGGCTGCCCATTCATTATAGGATCCAATTCAAAGTACTGGTTCTCACCCACAAAGCTCTTCACAGTGCAGCACCCCCCTACATCTCCTCCCTCATTTCTATCTATCGGCCTAACCGACTGCTGCGCTCTGCAAACGACTTTCGACTAACCTCTGCACTAATCCGTACCTCCCACTCCCGACTCCAAGACTTCTCCCGCGCTGCGCCAATCCTCTGGAATGCTCTACCCCAAGAAATTAGGACTATCCACAATTTGCATGGTTTCAGGAGCTCCCTCAAAACACATTTGTTCAGAGTGGCCTATCACATTCACTAATCAAAGTCGTTCTATGTTTAAGTGTGTATGTGTGTGTAGCCCATTCACTATCTCCATCCATCCCTCACTCCCTCAAGATGGCTGGACCATTATTGTAAATGCACCATTGTATATACACACCTGTACTTTGTATCTCCCCCACCTCATTGTAGATTGTAAGCTCTCACGAGCAGGGTCGGCTTATTTTGCTTTAATTATTGTATTGTTAACGTTGTGACTTATGACTTGTGTTTTGAAACTGTTAAACTGTAAAGCGCTGCGGAATATGTTGGCGCTATATAAATAAAGATTATTATTATTATTATTCTGTCAGGTGAGCCGACTGTCAGTCCGAGCATTGCGCTCTGATCTTCGTCAGTTATATGGCTATGTGACTCTCCCCTTAGATTGAGTTAATACCAAAATGGCAGAAATAGTGCAGGCTGGGAAGTAAAGAAAAGAAAATTCCAAAACACCTATGGTGCTGGCAAAATGCTAATGGAGAGTTACTGTCCACTTATCTAATAATTAGTGCAACAAGACCATAGTATTCTAGAGATTTTGTGTGCAAGAACAGGTATATTGTCAGCCTTATTGATTAGAAACATAATTAAATATCTGGTTATCACTGAATATTACAGATGTAGAGCCTTAAATTTCACTATAACCCTAATATCTTAATGCATCAGTGGTGTTCGTATAGCCACTTGCATATAGACTTTGTAAAGTGAACAGCTATATAGCACAAATAGCAAAGTCGGCTGCAAGATTTATAAGTAGATTAGGCGGTTTTCTCTCTGTAGGAGGGAGGATCAATGATTCACTGAAGTTTGCTGGATCAGGAGCTAACAGTGCACGCTAGCAATCTGGCCCTCTTTAGAGAAGTGCTTACAAGCTCTATTGAAAAAACTTGCAAGTGCAGCACTTGTTTGGCCAATGCTGCTAAACTGCAGTGGTAGCCTGTAAGTGTAACCAAAACAATGAGCAATGGATATACTAGACTGGTATGAGCACTGAAACCAGTTTTAACTTATTGGTATCTAGCTGTTTTATTATTATTTATCTTTCAGCTTTAACAATCAGGAACTATGTAACTATGAATTTCTGGCTATCCTTGAATGTTACATATGTAGCAAACCTTTAGATAACCAGTGCAGTGTACTATACTCCAAAGACACATGCAAGTACAGGCAATTTATCCAGTTATCTATAGTCAAAAACTTGCAAGTAAATTTTTTTTATGCAAAATGTGTCTTTTTGCCCTTTTGACCCAGCCTTGTCACTTAAAAGGCAACTGGGCTTCACAAACAGGAGGTGTGTACCACTGCATGACAAATATAATGTACGCCAGAAAACCTCCGTGCTTTGTAGCCCAAATCTACTCCAGTCATTTTCTGGCACATGTGATTCAAGGGCAACCGGGAGGGGGGGGATAGTGAGATAGTCAGAGCCTGTTTCTTAAAGGCACAGTACACATAGTCCATTGAGCCAACTGTCAGTGAGCACTCCTCTGGACCCTTGCACATAGAGAGATGGCACCAACACACCTTTTCTCACAACGTACTTTGTTCTTGCTTCAGCCCCAGTAGTCTGGGCAAATCAGAGGCAGAAGAGGCAACTGTTGTCCAATGGGGAAAAGTAACTTTTAATGGAACAGGATGGTAGGAATAAGATGACAAAAAGTGCACAACTGGATTACTGTTCTCTGCTGACGCTGGCTGCAGCCATACCCACAATGGTTGCAGAAGCTGAAAGTCACAACAATCCACACGCTGGAATCTGGGCGCTTTAAACCCCTTCAGTGTGGGGCCCTCCTGTAGTTCTGGAGACTTGTAGTACAGGCTGCCAGTCCGTGTTCCTCAGTCCTGTAAGATCCAGGACAACAGTTCTCTCCTGCCGGAGGCCTGGCAGTGCCCTGTATAATGTACATCTGCCCTGGCCAACGATCCAGGCAGTTCTGGAGGGAAACAGCAGCTTCCTCTCTCTGCTGCTGCTGACTCAGCCCTTGCCTGTCCCTAACTCTACAGGCAAAAGCAATTCACAATAATCACAGTAACATTTAAAGGAAACATTTCTCAATACATAATAATTGCAGGACATACATTACATCACAGCATAAAACACATATAACATACAAATATGCAACATATGCACATAAGAAGTGCACAGGGGGTCACACGGCAGAAGGAGGGGGCGCAACTGAGGGGACCAGCCACCTCCTTACACATTCACAAAGCAAAAGATGTGCCGAATCCATAAGATTATAGACGATCAATGTTTTGATCTAGAGCAAATTAGAACCCAACTTTGCACAACACTATATAATTTGTAAAATAAAAGTTAATCTTTATTGGATACTCAATACAGGGTCTAAGAAAAGATCAAATTAACAGGGATGAGGATTTCTATCTCATTTTGACATAAATGAATAGTTATGCCTTATAGTCATTCATAGTCATAGATTATGACCATTGGATTTATATAGGCGCATGCAGCTCACCAATTGCCATAAGCTATATAGTCATTGTTTAAGGAGCCCTGAACTCGGACTACTAAAATATGAATTCAGCTATTCCTCCACAACACGTTTCACTGATTAGACCAGCTTCATCAGGGAAAAAGGGGCAGATGATTGTCTCCGCTGCTTGTTACTGGTCAGTTGCTGGATTACCAATAACTCTCCAAAACATACACGATGAGCAATTGGGGATTTCAGTGCAAGAGGCAGCAATGAAGAAGTGGTGAGGAGTGGATGGGTTGGAGAGGTGAGTATAAGGTTTTTTTTTCTTTCTGTCTTACATGTATTATGCTCTGCGGTCTGGAGAGACTCCTAGAAAAATTAGGGACATTAAATTTGCGAAGAATTTAAAAGCCGTTCAGCTTAGATACCAATCGTTTTACTTGCACATTATGCGGGATGAAGTTGGGTATCGCTGACATACAAATACTGGAAGATTGTAAAGTGAATTGCAGCATCCAGCACCAGGCGGCAGCGGCCAATGCTAATATCATTCTTGGATGCAAAAAAGAAACATTTATGCAAATGCTGAAAATAGTTGTATCTCTGCTGCCAGATAAACCACTGCTGGCAGATTGTGTGAAGTTTTGAACTTCTGTGCAGAAGGAGGACACAGGACAGGACAAAAAGGGGGCACAACTGAGTAGTGTTGTTACTGTAAGGTCTGTGTATAATACATTATCATGAATATATACCATAGTTTGTTAGACATACATTTATTCTAGGTCCATAATGCTGCACCCTACATAATAGAGTCTTCAATAGCATAAAGGCTACGGCTTGTGGGGATTCCAACCACAGCTACAGTAGGCTGTGACTAGCAGTACTACACATATAACATTGCATAGAATATTTTCTGCATTTACATATTGTTTTATCCCAGGAAAGTTCATGCCAGGGGCTTTACATTTGTGGTCCAGAGGGAGCAACCGGGACCAGGCCTGTTGAGTCAGGGGGGTCTGCTGATGCCAGCCCCAATTGCAGCTGAAGGAGAGTCCTTGGACACAAAATATGTTGCGGTGCAGAGATCCACCAGATCCCTGTGCCGCAATAGCTAAAGTGGCCGCTGGCCTATCAGGTGAGCATGTGACGTTGGTGTGCCTATCACAGGCATCGCATGATGTCACTGTCATGTGATGCCTGCCTACCTGCACCGTTTATGGAGGAGGAAGAGGGCACTGCTCACCGAGGGAGTGAGGAAAGGTAAGAAGAATTGTTAATTTTTTTGCATTTAAATGACTGTGGAAAGCGCCAGGAAGAGGAACATTATTACAGATAGAGGCCAGGAAGGGGACATTATTATCAAGTAAAGGGCCTAGGATGGGGCACATTATTACAGGACAGGGAACATTATTACATGATGGGACAGGATGGGAGACTTTATTAAATAAATGTCCTAGGTTCGGGGAAAATTATTAGAGGATGGGAGATATTAATACAGGAAGGGGCCAGAATAGGGGACATTATTAAATAAAGGGCCCAGGATAGGGGACAATATTATAGGATGAAGGTATTATTACAGGATGGGAGGCATTATAACAGGATACAGGCCAGGATGGAGGAAATTATCAGAGGAGCCCATAGATCTCTGATCAACATGTTGGTGGGGGCCCCGGTCTAAATTCTGCACTGAAGCTCATAGGACTCTATTTATGCCACTGGCCCCAACAATGGAAAGAATTAGATGATCATGTTTGGGGAACCCTCAAAATTATATGAACTAAAAATACATCTTGCCCTTAGAGGGTGTGATTACTTTTGCTGAAGCTGCAGTGATCTGTATTATTTGCAAATCATATAAAAATGATAGCTGCTTGTACCAAAATCCCAATATGATTTATACCAAAAAGAAAAAAAAAAGAAAGCAAAAATACAGAAAATATCATTTCAACTGATGAAAGCTTATAATTTCTTTGAAAAGAGGTTCCAAAAGCGCCATCAGAGTTATAAGACTTTCTGTGTATTCATACTAATTACTAAAAACAATTTTTATTCATCTTGTGGTTGGTAAACAGAACAAACGTTCCTAACAGTTGGGGATATTCCAGGTACGTGGGAGGTTGGATGTTCTCTGCTTTCTTCGTTTGTTTTCTCTGCAGGACAGCTTTCATTAGTCTTTTTTTCTATTGCTAAGTTCATGGGAATTGCACAATTACTATTGGAAATATTTGATACAATCGCAACATAGCTCGGAGCTTGCTTGGATTTCTATAGTTTTCTGTGTGAATCTATAGAGGTAACCATACAATATGGCACTAATAAGATATTGAAGTTATTTAACTGACTTATGAGTTCTAGTGATTATTGTGTCATTCGCATTCAATTAATTCTGTGGATTTCTATATTTTGTAGCTCCTTGTTTTGTGTTACTGAAGGAAAGTTGTTAGTTATGAAAAAAGTTCAAAACTCACTAGAGACATTAAGGAGAATCTGCAATTCGATTCATGCTGTCTGAACCACAGGCAGCATGAATCAGAGCCTGGCTATGCGATGGTAATCAGGTATGTCTCTCTCTGAAATGCTTCAGTGTTTTCAGGAAAACATAGTTTAAAAAATTGGCCCGGGACTATAGGGAGAGATGTGACTAGTCCAGTCCAGCCCCCGGTGACTTCTTCCCGCACTGCTCCAGTTGATTGACCTGTCTCTCGCATGTGTGTGTAAATGTCGGCCAGGGCCGTAGTCATGGCCAAGGTCACCGGGCCATCTGAGCCCTGGCTTCCCTTCACAGAAACTCTACATTCTCTCATACTTTACTTGCCTCTTCATTCCTGGCACTGATGAGGTCCACCCTCCTTTTCGTGGGGTCGCCTTTGGCCTTGTGTGAATGAACAGAGACCCAGTCCTAGTATAACTCAAAATGCAAAACTTTACTTTCAGATCTTTGCAGCACATCCAGATACAATTCAACAGCAACATCAGTTTCCATGTTACACGTTACTGCATCGTTCCCTTCTCTACTCTCCCTGTCACACGGCTCGAGATTGGGTCGGACCGCATTGTACGTTTTCCCGGCGTCCTCATAGTGTAAGCTCACAGCGTCCTGGGGGTCCCTCATCCATTTTGCCCTGGCATCAAGTGAGTCCACCCATGCTAGCAATCTCTACATCCTTGAGTGACCCACCCATCAGTCCTGCTGCGTTCCCAACTGCAGTATCCTTCCTGGGAAACTCAATCTCCTGCTTCGGGGGAATACTATCCCCTAACTCCCCAGCTATTACTTAACTAGCTGGCACGCTGATTCTGGATGGCTGGGCACTTCTCTTCAACGTTTCGGGGTGTTGGGTTGCTCGGGCATATTGCCTACCCGATGTCATGGGTGTATCGCCACGAGGATCGTCGCGATTGCACACTCTGACTTCTCACAGCTGAGTTGCTGTTTCTTTGTGTTTGGTAATGAGGGAGTTAATTTTACCTAGCTCTTTGCTAAGACTGGGTCCAGCCTCGCCCGGCTGCTTTTGATTATGTTCTAATTAGATTCCTTCATATACCTGCCAGTCTGCTTGTTAGATGCCGGTGAAAGCATTCATGTAGTCTAGCAGACTGGATCGGTTCTGAGAATACTTAAGCTAAGAGCTCCTTAGTTGTTTTTACTCTTATAGCTTATAGTTTATCTCTGAGACCTTAGGTGTTCCTACTGTGTGTGAGTGTTGTATGTAAGACTTTATTTACTTTATTTCTTGTCTTTCTTGTATGTCTTTCTGTTCATTAACCGTTACCTGTTCATTCCCTTTGGTGGTAATCAGGGTCCTTCTTAGGACTAGATTACAGTTGGCAGGGATTGATAGGAGACAGGGTTTACGCTGGTGGCCTGGACCTCTGTACCTTTAACAGTACCTCCAGGTAGAGGGATTAGTTAGGACCCCAGTTTAGGGTCAGCATAGACCCCGGTCACCCTCTAGCCGGAGACAGCGTATAACGGATTCCGTATTGACCCACTGGACATTCTGTCAGGTAATTCTATGTTATCATATATCTATGCGCATGTTATATAGTATGTTGCCCTTTTGATATAGATTACTGTCATCACATATATATCTGCTATACAGCGTGACATTTTCACCGGTCTTATTAAAGATTCTCCCCAGCTGTCATGGATCCAGTAGCCCAGCTGGCCCGGCAGTTGCAGGGGTTGTCCATGGAGTTTGCAGACATTAAGTCCAAGGTTTTGTCCCCCCCGGAACAAACCAGATCTGAACCTAAGGTTGCTCTCCCGGACAGGTTCACTGGTGGGCGGGACAAATTTTTTACTTTTCGGGAGGCATGTAAATTGTACTTTCGGCTGCGGCCTCGGTCATCTGGGAGTGAAGAGCAGAGGGTGGGAATTGTTATCTCGCTCTTACAAGGGGACCCTCAATCTTGGGCGTTCTCTATTCCTCCAGGCTCCCCAGATCTCCAGTCAGTGGATCGATTTTTTACTGCCCTGGGTCTGGTATATGATGATCCGGATCGTGTTTCCCTTGCTGAAACAAAGTTACGTAAAATACGGCAAGGAAATCGTCCAGCGGAGGAATATTCTTCTGAATTCCGTAGATGGGCAACAGATACTCAGTGGAATGACCCAGCTCTTAGGAGCCAGTTTTGTCAAGGGTTGTCTGACAAATTAAAAGATGTGTTGGCTCAGTATGATTCTCCTCCATCACTGGAGGCTGCTATGGCCCTCGCTATTCGCATTGATAGATGAATTCGGGGAAGACGCGAGGTAACTCCGCCTCCCGTGATGACTCCACCTACTACTAAAGTCCCTTATACTGAGGTTCCCCTGGTCTGTTCTGAGGAACCCATGCAGTTGGGAGGGACATCTTTTTGTAGGAGGGAATCGGCGGTGCACCGCAAGACTAGAAGGTGTTTCTTTTGCGGGAGAGAGGGACATTTTGTTGGGGGGTGTCCATCCCGGGCCTCTTTGAGCAAAGGAGTTAACCTGGGAGTGTGTATTTCGTCCCCAAATCCCTCTCAGTTTCTCGTGCCTGCGGAGGTGGTGATTGGTACTAGAACTGAGAGGATTTCTGTTTTTCTGGATAGTGGGTCCGGGGCTAATCTGGTGGACGCTCGGTTTGCCCAGGTGCATGGTATGCAACTGAGTGTATTGGCCAAACCGGTCCCTATAGTCTCTATTGATTCTAGACCTCTCGGTCAAGGTAGCTTGGTACTAGCTGTTCATAACATAGATCTTCGAGTAGGGGCAATACATAAAGAGCAATTGTCTTGTTATGTGTTGGAGGGTCTACCTACTCCTATTGTGTTGGGACTTCCTTGGTTGGCTAAACATAACCCAGTGATTGATTGGCAATCCGGAAAGATTAGCCAGTGGGGTGAATTTTGCAGGAATAACTGCATGAGCACCGTCATCGGTGCGGTTGTGCCTAGGACTTTGTCTCCTTTTCTGAAGGACTTTGGGGAGATGTTCTCAGAGGAGGGGTGTAAAGAGGTACCTCCTCATCGCGCATATGACTGCTCAATAAAGTTGCTTCCTGATGCCTTATCTCGTACTTTCCCAGGGGCCGGGAGGACGGATGATCCGGTTCCTATTCCTCAGGAGGGAGTTGTAGTGTCAGCTGTATGCTCTGAGCTTGAGGGGGAGGTATTGGGGGCTCAGGGGGACGCCCCTGTGGGACTTCCAGGGAGACTGATAGTTCCAGATCGGTTAAGACTGAAGGTTACGGGGAACCGTTACAAACGGATGGCTGATAGGGGAGGAGTTTCTGGTCTAGATCTGAAGGTGAACGATCTGGTTTGGTTGTCTACCAGGAATATAAAACTTAAAGTTTCCTCCTGGAGGTTGGGTCCTAGATTCATCGGGCCGTACAGGATCAGTTCCATAATTAATCCTGTGGCATTTCGTCTGGACCTCCCTCCTACGTTTAAAATTCATAATGTGTTTCACAAGTCATTACTTAAAAAGTATGTGGCACCAGTCATACCGTCACCTCTACCTCCTCCTTCAGTGGTGGTCAATGATAACGTGGAATTTCATGGGTCGAAAATCATTGACTCACGTCTCAGTCGCCGATCCCTTCAGTACTTGGTTCATTGGAGGGGGTATGGTCCTGTGGAGAGGACGTGGGTCCCTGCGTCTGATGTTAACGCAGATCGATTGGTTCGGACCTTTCACACAACTCACCCGGGCAGACCTGGCCCTGAGGGTCCGGAGTCCCCTCGTAGAGGGGGGGTACTGTCATGGGTGTATCGCCACGAGGATCGTCGCGATTGCACACTCTGACTTCTCACAGCTGAGTTGCTGTTTCTTTGTGTTTGGTAATGAGGGAGTTAATTTTACCTAGCTCTTTGCTAAGACTGGGTCCAGCCTCGCCCGGCTGCTTTTGATTATGTTCTAATTAGATTCCTTCATATACCTGCCAGTCTGCTTGTTAGATGCCGGTGAAAGCATTCATGTAGTCTAGCAGACTGGATCGGTTCTGAGAATACTTAAGCTAAGAGCTCCTTAGTTGTTTTTACTCTTATAGCTTATAGTTTATCTCTGAGACCTTAGGTGTTCCTACTGTGTGTGAGTGTTGTATGTAAGACTTTATTTACTTTATTTCTTGTCTTTCTTGTATGTCTTTCTGTTCATTAACCATTACCTGTTCATTCCCTTTGGTGATAATCAGGGTCCTTCTTAGGACTAGATTACAGTTGGCAGGGATTGATAGGAGACAGGGTTTACGCTGGTGGCCTGGACCTCTGTACCTTTAACAGTACCTCCAGGTAGAGGGATTAGTTAGGACCCCAGTTTAGGGTCAGCATAGACCCCGGTCACCCTCTAGCCGGAGACAGCGTATAACGGATTCCGTATTGACCCACTGGACATTCTGTCAGGTAATTCTATGTTATCATATATCTATGCGCATGTTATATAGTATGTTGCCCTTTTGATATAGATTACTGTCATCACATATATATATCTGCTATACAGCGTGACACCCGAGCACTAAGGGCTACCTGCCCCGACTAAAGTAAAACCAGGAAATCCTGCTATCTTATTCCTAGCTAACCCCTCCTATAGTTAACTATTTACACTATGCTAAGTCTGTATCCTGTCTATGCTCCCTATCTCCATCCAGTGGTCTATGTACTAACTGCACTTTCTCTATTATATACATTGTACAGCAAAATTACAACTTTACACTGGACATTTATAAACACATTCTTAAGCAGCATTCTATATATCTGGAACAACATATATAAATATACACTTGACAAATATATACACATTAAAGGTGATAAATATATGCATACAGTAAAGAGGGGGGGAACATGCTCAGTTTGTGACCCCTTTACATGTGTAATACCTGTCAATCAGCTGAAGCGAGCCGAGTAGAAGCCAACCCTGTGCCTTACCATACTAGACCAGTGAAGTCTCTCCTTATAGTCTCTAGCTAGCTTTCCAAACTATGTTTTCTTTGAAAATGCCGTGGCATTTTAGAGAAGACATAATTGGGCTGCAATCATGCATCCAGGCTTTGCGCATTGCTAAACATACTAAATATCTAAATATCAGGCACAAAGGTATGATTAGTTTGTTGTATCTGTATCAACTAAACAAGTTCTGATATAATGATATCTCAGGATTGTGGTCATAAATTAAATTTCTCCTGGCGTAAAATGGAAGCTATCCTCAGAAATTGACCTATTATTTAAAGGTTTTTGTGTTAAATATATTTTTCAAAAGTTTGGGACATTTTTTAAAACATATCATATCCTGTATTAAAAATAAAAATGACAAATCTTGCAGTTTTCATGTTGGCCATTGAGGCTCTTTTAGACATTAACTTCCTGTTGTTTTAGGAAAAAACACATGTACAAAGCCACAATGGTCAGACCACAACACTATTATTTTTGTATTGAAGTATTGAATGAGTCTCTGTAAAGGTAATTGTAATTGGTAGATCCTTTGTTAATAGCTGTGTACAGAGGTGTAATCTGGCATTGTAATGTTGATAAAGAGCCTGCTGAAAACTTCCTGAAAGGACAGGAAATTTGAGTTTACAAAAAGTCCCAATGGCCATTATGAAAGCTGCTGGATTACTTTTTCAATAAATATCATGATAATAAAAACATTGACTTTTTTTTTAACTACATGTAATACAAAAACCTGATTTGAACAACAGGTCATTTTGTGATGATAGCTTCCCTTAAGAGTGTAAATTAAAAAGGAGAGAACGAGAGAGCAAAAAGAAGCAATAATTTGAAGATTACTATATATCCATTGTCTCTACTTCCTGGTCCTGTTATATACACAGGAAGTGCCCACTCAGCCCATCACTTGCCTCAATCACTCAGTGACTCCTTAAAAAGGACCTGTTATCTGTCCCATAAATATTGAATTATTTACCTGATGTAAATGATGCTGTTCTCTTGAATTTGACATTTTTATTTTATCTCTAATCTTCCTGAAATATGACCTCTCTTCCTGTTTTAGAAATTTAGTCTTGTTTGCTAGGTAGGAGCCATCCTCAAGAAGACCTCCACAGACAAGAGTTGAGAAACACACCCACTTGGATATTAAGACTAGATTTACAGACAGGGAAGAGGCTTGCATATCTTAAGTATGAAAGGTGCAGAAACAAAAGAAGAACAATGCAAGATTGAGGAGAACAGTGTCAATAACACAGATAAAAATACTTATATTTTATTAAGTGGCAGGTCCTGTTTTTGTGTGTAGAAGATATTATTTGAAGTATAATTTTCAATCACTGAAAATTTTTCAAAGTAATTCCATGCAATATAGTATATCTGATTTTTATACAACTCTCCACACACATCACTTGTATGTAGGGAGCATCTTCAGGGTTCAGGACTGGCCACACAAGGACCAGGGACTTCCATTTCAGGACTGACCACATGAAGACCAGGAACTACGGGTTCAGGATTGGCCACACGAAGAGAAGGGACTATGGGTTCAGAACACTGGCCACACCAGGACCAATGGACCTCACAACTCACTAGTAGACTACACACTACCTTACAATACATTGGTTGCACGGCACCTCTTTATTGGGGAAGGTGCCTTTTATACAAGATGCCTCCCAGTTATTTGCTGGGAGCCATCTTGTAGGTGTACTTTTATAGTTAAATGCCCCTAGCCAATGGCTAGACCTTGTGTGGCCAGTCCTCTTTCCTTGTGTGGCCAGACCTGAACCCGTAGTTCCTGGTCTTTATGTGGCCAGTTCTGAATTCGAAATCCCTGGTCCTTGTTGGGCCAGTCCTGAACCCTGAAGCCGCTCCTGTGGTACCTGAGTCTGTATCTGAGACCCGTGTGTCTGAATATGTGCCTATCCAAGTATTCCATGTTTCTGGACTGCTAAAATCAGTCTCTGAATTAGCCCTGTCTGAGACTTTGTGTCAGTAACCATTTTACCTGATCCTGAACCTAGTAGTCTAAACGGAGCCCAATTCCATGTCATTGTCAGTAAACGTTCTGCATTCAATCTAGAACTTATTAGTCTGAACATAACCCAAGTCCTATCCGTGTCTGCGTACCTTACCCCTGGGCAGGGTCAGCTCCAGGTTTTCGTGGGGCCCGGGCGAAAGAGTTTCATTGGGCCCGTTTAACACATACCACAATTTATGATGCACAGATACGGCAGAGAAATATAGGTATAGTACAATGCCAAAGATTTCACTTACTTCATGCATGCCGGTGTCCCCGACTGTGAGTGGGCCCCCCCGCTTGCTCAGGGCCCCTGGGGTCAGCAGCTTCAGTACCTCGGACTGCCTAAGAGTGGTACCTGGCAGCTACCTGCAGCTCAAACTTGATTCCACCATCAGGAGCTCCAGTGAACACAAGGTAGCCGCTCAGCTATGCCCCTCCTAAGCAAGCCTGGCCCCATGGCCCAGTGGGTCCACGAACCACTTGCACCACTTTGTGCATAACACTATGAAAAATAAAATGCTACAAAAGATGATATTTACAGAGACCCTTCACCCTGGGACTGAGAAATTATTATAATTTTCTCATTTATAGTCATCTTACCTGCTTTCCTCCATTTGTCTCCAGCTGTCTCCTCCTCTCAGATTGGCATTTTGTTCCTTCCTATTCAATGATGGCTGCCACAATGGTTTGGGAAGCACAGTGGTAAGTCTAAACCACATCTCTCCTGCTTTTCTTTTCAGACAACAAAGCGAAGGCATGGTTTAGATTTATCACTGCACTACTCATGTCACTGTGTATGGATTTGGCATGGGTAGCTGCCTCAACAGACTGGGAACTGGTGGTCTTTGGAAGGACAGGGCCAGACGTGACTGTTTCTTCACATGCAATAAAAAGATGCAGCAAGTTGACAGCACTCTCAGGGTCGGGGCGCACGTACCAGATCCAAGGAACCAACTTGGAATGTCCATACAATGAAAATTAAAGAAGAACAGCGCTCCATCCAGGTGTATGAAGTAGAAAAAAACTTTATTCAGCCATTTTTTATGGCTGAATAAAGTTTTTTTTCTACTTCTTACACCTGGATGGAGCGCTGTTCTTCTTTAATTTTCATTGTTTCCTCATATGCGTCACCTGTCTGGTCTGCTCCTGGAGGCTGGAAAGGAAGGATGTGGCAGAAGAAATGTTACAATTAGAAATATATAGTACCTTTTTAGTTCCTTGGGGAGAGTCGATTTAATAATGTTATCATGTGTCCGCATAAAAGTAAATGATCACTACGGTAGTTTATTATTTTAATGACACTCAGTTTGGACAAATATATAAAAATCTCTGTAGCCAGTATTTTAAAGATATATTTTAAAAAAATAACCCAAACACCTGTTAAACAATTTTATTGTGTAAAAAAATTATTTAGATCTTGTTTTTGAATATATTTTTTTCTTGAAAACCACTTTAATACTAAGGCCCCTAATTCTCCATATTGAAATGGGCTGAGTCTAAATATAAAAAATATAAAACAATTTAAAGAAATTTTATAAATACATAAAAATAATACAACTATACAGTTATCAGAAATCTATCTAGGTTATTTGGTGCAATCCTATTAAAATATTGGATTTAATTTTACCTAAACATACCTTTCAGCTAGCAAAATATGGTAGGTGGATTTCAAATGGTATTTTTGAATACTGATGATATTTTGATAGACTTTTTCTGATATATATATATATATATATATTATATATATATATATACTATATATACTGTAATCTCCAATCTGTAGTCTTGGATGTGAGCCCCATTAATTGAGTAAAAGTTTCATTAAGTGGACAGCATTTCAAATTGAAACAGCACATATGAAATGTTGAGGATATAACAGAATAACAGCTAATTTGATAAAACATAAAGAGTCAATAAATGATATATTTTATAAAAATTATTAGGTAAATTGTGTAAATTTGGAAAAATATTCTATGTAAAAAAAAAAATTACAGGTCACTAATATATTCCAGGACAAGAAAGAGTTAAGAGTGCAATAACTAGTGACAGATGCCTCATCTTGTTGGGAGAAAAATAACATAATTCTTTGTGAAAAGCGATCTGAGGGACTATGCTGGAGAAATAATGAATAACAAGATGAATCTTTGAACAAACCAAATCAAAGAAATCCCTGCTGCCCAGATCCCAGAGAGCACAGAATGGAGCTTCCTGCAGGAAACATTAGTCAGAAATTCTGAAAAATCCAAAATATTTTATAATTCATATGGTAGATACATACCGCTGAGTGTGAGGAATTCTTTCTGCATGAAAAGCCAGCAAGTGGCACCTCATTAAACAAGACCTAGACTTAATCTAACTTGGAAGAGATAAAAAAGAAGACTTCATGTGAGGCTATCCAGCCTGAGGGCTTAATCTCAAAGCTTTTCAGTATAATGAATGAATTAAGTAGGGCAAGTGATTAACAACAAAGAAGCTATTAAGTGAAAATAAAAAAACAGAATTTTATTTAATTTTTCATTCTATTTTAGACATGTCCAATAAATGTATATATGTGTGTTTGTATACATAATATATATATATACATACCATGGGGGTAAATAAGTATTTGATACACTGCAGATTTAGCAAGTTTTCTCACCTACAAAGAATGGAGAGGTCTGTAATTTCTGTAGGTACATTTCTGTAATGAGCTTGATGGTGGAACCACTGTGCCGTGGATCAAGGAAAGCCTGGAGGGTGACTTACCAACTCTGACCCCTGACACATGGCGGCTGATGATACTGTGACCTGAGGAGGTACTAAGGAGGTGGGCCAGGTGTTACTCCAGAACTGACCTTGGGAAGATGGCAACTGACCCCCTAGGGATGAGGAGCTGGGATGGCCCGAAAGAAGGTCTAGTAGATGCAGGAGGACTCGTTTTTCCTTACTTTGCTGCTTTTTTCTTGCCATAATACACATTCTAACAGTCTATTCAGTAGGACTATCAGCTGTGTATCCACCACACTTCTGCACAACACAACTGATGGTCCCAACCCCATTTATAAGGCCAGAAATCCCACTTATTAAACCTGACAGGGCACACCCGTGAAGTGAAAAACATTTCCGTTGACTACCTCTTGAAGCTCATCAAGAGAATGCCAAGAGTGTGCAAAGCAGTAATCAAAGCAAAAGGTGGCTACTTTGAAGAACATCCTCGTAGGGAAAGTGCAGGGCAAACTATTGTGTAGGGCAAGTTGTGGACTGCCCTTGTCAGGGCGGGAGTTTGGGGAATAGTTTTTGTCAGTTCCTCAGGGAAGGACAGGGTATTGTCTTCCCACCGTCTACCAGGGACCCTCCGTAGACTACTGGTGCCCTGAAAACTCCCGGCCCCTCTACACAGCATTGGTGAGATTGTTCCTTTTTACCAATTTTCTCACTTATTATTGCTTTTGTTATATTATGTGTTGTATATGCATTGTCTGGTGATTGCCTTTACATCTTGGAGGGCTGTGTTGGTATTCCTCCATTTGGTAGCACCAAGACATTTAGTTGCCACTTTCTTATTGTTGTTGGCAAATTGTTTATCCTCATAGCTGTCTGCATGTGTTCTTTTTTGCATTTAATTTAGGGTACATGTAATACCACCCTCTTTTTTTCTGACAGCATGTTTTATTGGGTGACACACCTCATACTTTTAAATGTATATTATTAAAAGTTATATTTTATATATTCACTATTGCTTACTCTACCTTTAAATTTGGTGAATCAGTCTGATATTTTCTCCAGCCGACACTGGAGTTTTGCTTGTTTTCTTCTTTGAAGAACCTAGAATATAAGGCATAATTTCAGTTGTTACACACTTTTTTGTTAAGTATATAATTCCACATGTGTTAATTCATAGTTTTGATGCCTTTAGTGTGAATGTACAATTTTCATAGTCATGAAAATGCAGAAAAATCTTTGAATTAGATGGTGTGTCCAAGCTTTTGGTCTGTACTGTATATAGTGTGTGTATATATATAATATATATATACAGTGACTTGCGAAAGTATTCGGTTCCCTGAAACTTTCAACCTTTTCCCACATATCATGCTTCAAACATAAAATACCAAATTTAAATTTTTGGTGAAGAATCAACAACAAGTGGAACACAATTGTGAAGTTAGCCGAAATTTATTGGTTATTTTACATTTTTGTGGAAATACAAAAACTGAAAAGTGGGGCGTGCAATATTATTCGGCCCCTTAATACTTTGTTGCGCCACCTTTTGCTGCGATTACAGCAGCAAGTCACTTGGGGTATGTCTCTATCAGTTTTGAACAGCGAGAGACTGAAATTCTTGCCCATTCTTCCTTGGCAAACAGCTCAAGCTCAGTGAGGTTGGATGGAGATCGTTTGTGAACAGCAGTTTTCAGTTCTTTCCACAGATTCTCGATTGAATTCAGGTATGGACTTTGACTTGGCCATTCTAACACCTGGATATGTTTATTTGTAAACCCTTACATTGTAGATTTTGCTTTATGTTTGGGATCATTGTCTTGTTGGAAGACAAATCTCCATCCCAGTCTCAGGTCTTTTGCAGACTCCAACAGGTTTTATTGAAGAATGGTCCTATATTTGGCTCCATCCATCTTCCCATCAATTTTAACCATCTTCCCTGTCCCTGCTGAAGAAAAGCAGGCCCAAACCATGATTCTGCCACCACCATGTTTGACAGTGGGGATGGTGTGCTCAGGGTGATGAGCTGTATTGCCTTTATGCCAAACATATCGTTTGGCATTGTTGCCAAAAAGTTCAATTTTGGTTTCATCTGACCAGAGCACCTTCTTCCACATGTTTGGTGTGTCTCCCAAGTGGCTTGTTGCAAACTTTAAACAACATTTTTAATTGATATCTTTGAGAAATGGCTTTCTTCTTGCCACTCTTCCATAAAGGCCAGATTTGTGCAGTGTACGACTGATTGTTGTCCTATGGACAGATTGTTCCACCTCAGCTGTAGATCTCTGCAGTTCATCCAGAATGATCATGGGCCTTTTGGCTGGACCTCTGATCAGTCTTCTCCTTGTTTGAGATGAGAGTTTAGAGGGACAACCAGGTCTTGGTAGATTTGTAGTTGTATGATACTTCTTCCATTTCAATATGATCACTTGCACAGTGCTCCTTGGGATGTTTAAAGTTTTGGAAATCATTTTGCATCCAAATCCGGCTTTAAACTTCTCCACAACAGTATCATGGACCTGCCTGTTGTGTTCCTTTGTCTTCATGATGCTCTCTGTGCTTCAAACAGAACCCTGAGACTATCACAGAGCAGGTACATTTATAGAGACTTGATTACACACAGGTGGATTATATTTATCATCATTAGTCATTTAGGGCAACATTGGATTATTCAGAGATCCACAATGAACTTCTGGAGTGAGTTTGTTGCACTGAAAGTAAAGGGGCCGAATAATATTGCACGCCCCACTTTTCAGTTTTTGTATTTCCACAAAAATTTAAAATAACCAATACATTTCTTTTAACTTCACAATTGTGAACATAGTGAACATAGTGAACATAGTTATTAAGGTTGAAGGAAGACTTTAAGTCCATCTAGTTCAACCCATATCCTATCCTAACCTGCCCTAACATGTTGATCCAGAGGAAGGCAAAAAAAACCCCAAGAGGCAAACAGTAAGCTTCACATTGGGGAAAAAAATTCCTTCCCGACTCCACATACAGCAATCAGACTAGTTCCCTGGATCAACGCAGTATCTAGGAAACTAGTGAATATAGCCTGTAATATTATACTTTTCAAGAAAGGCATCCAGTCCCTTCTTAAATTTTAGTAAGGAATCACTCATTACAACATTAGACGGCAGAGAGTTCCATAGTCTCACTGCTCTTACAGTAAAGAATCTGCGTCTGTGATTATGGCTAAACCTTCTTTCCTCCAGACGTAGAGGATGCCCCCTTGTCCCCGTCACAGGTCTAAGAGTAAAAAGATCATTAGAAAAAGGTCTTTGTACTGTCCCCTCATATATTTATACATTGTAATAAGATCACCCCTAAGCCTTCGTTTCTCCAAACTAAATAACCCCAAGTGTAATAACCTGTCTTGGTATTGCAGACCCCCCAGTTCTCTAATAACCTTGGTCGCTCTTCTCTGCACCCGCTCCAGTTCAGCTATGTCTTTCTTATACACCGGAGACTAGAACTGCACACAGCATTCTAAGTGTGGTCGCACCAGTGACTTGTGTAGAGGTAAAATTATGTTCTCCTCATGAGCATCTATGTCTATGCCTCTTTTAATGCATCCCATTATTTTATTTGCCTTGGCAGCAGCTGCCTGACATTGGCCACTAAATGTGAGTTTGTCGTCCACCCATACACCCAGGTCTTTTTCAGTGACAGTTTTGCCCAGTGTTTTACAATTAAGCACATAATTATACATCTTATTTGTTCTACCCAAGTGCATGACCTTACATTTATCCCCATTAAAGCTCATTTGCCATTTATCAGCCCAAGCTTCTAGTTTACATAAATCCTCCTGTAATATAAAATTGTCCTCCTCTGTATTTATTACCCTGCAGAGTTTAAGGTACTGCCACACTAAACAATCCCGCTAGCGATCACAATAACGACGCATACTAATGCGATCGCTAGCGGGATTGTTTCTATATCGCTAAATGCGGCCACATTTAGCGATATAGTTAACGACGCTATCGCCGTTAGCGATCTTCTTAACGACTTTAGCGGTACAAAAGTACCGCTAAATCGCTAAGAAAAGGTGCCACACAGCGATTAAATACTTACCCAGCGGGAGCGCCAGCGATGAAATAGGGTCCGGAACGATTCCAGCGACGAGCGAGATCACAGCAGGAAGCTCGTCGCTGGAAGCTGCCGCACTGAACAACATCGCTAACGGATCGCTAAATAGTGACGTTTTTTAGCGATCCCGTTAGCGATATTGTTTAGTGTGGCATACCCTTTAGTGTCATCTGCAAATATTGAAATACTACTCTGTATGCCCCCTACAAGGTCATTAATAAATATGTTAAAGAGAAGCGGCCCCAATACTGACCCCTGTGGTACCCCACTGCTAACCGTGACCCAGTCCGAGTGTGCTCCATTAATAACCACCCTTTGTTTTCTATCCATGAGCCAGTTCTTAACCCACTTACACATATTTTCCCCTATACCCATTGTTCTCATTTTATGTATCAACCTTTTGTGTGGCACTGTATCAAAAGCTTTTGAGAAGTCCATGAACACCACGTCCACTGCATTCCCTTGGTCCAGTCCTGAACTTACCCCTTCATAAAAGCTTATCAGATTAGTCTGACAAGAACGGTCCCTCGTAAACCTATGCTGATACTGTGTCATGAGGTTATTCAGCCTCAGATACTCCAATATAGTATCCCTTAAAAAACCCTCCAGGATTTTACCCACAGTAGATGTTAAGCTCACTGGCCTATAATTTCCAATTTACATTTGGTATCTTTATGTTTGAAGCATGATATGTGGGAAAAGGTTGAAAAGTTCCAGGGAGCCGAATACTTTCGCAAGACACTGTATATTTATGTACTAGATGGTGGCCCGATTCTAACGCATCGGGTATTCTAGAATATGTATGTAGTTTACGTATAGAGGCTGCTGGGTGTATATAGAGGCTGCTGCTGGGGTGTATATAGAGGCTGCTGCTGGGGTGTATATAGAGGCTGCTGCTGGGGTGTATATAGAGGTTGCTGGGGTGTATATAGAGGCTGTTGCAGCTGGGGTGTATATCGAGGCTGCTGCTGAGGTGTATATAGAGGCTGCTGGGGAATATATAGAGGCTGCTGGGTGTACAGTCATGGCCAAAAGTTTTGAGAATGACACAAATATTAATTTTTACAAAGTCTACTGCTTCACTTTTTCTAATGGCAATTTGCATATACTCCAGAATAATCACAATATATGCCCACAAAATGTGAATCTTATACCACATAATCTATATATCGCACATTAGTGGTGATCAGAAATTTAAAGGACCCCACACAATGGTATAAAAATATACAAATGTTTTATTAATTGACAATGACGATACAACAAGAATTACATAAAATAATGAAAGGTACAAAAGCACAAAACCAAAGAGGGACATATAACCATGGTGGGATGAACCAACCACAGCAGATACCAGTACTTTTCTAAATTGTAAATTTCTCTAGAGGAAAAGCCCTACTAATATATAATGGGTAACTAACCGCTAGTATACTTGACACTGTGAACAATTGGTTATAACTACCAATATAATAGGCTGTCATTACTGCGGTCATAACAATGGCATCGTGCTGCTGTAAACAATCTGCACTACCATATCCCCAAAATAGCAAGGTATATAGAGGGCAACCACAAACACTGGGAGTAGAAAACTAAAAGGTGGTCAAAATGAACCTACCGCTAGTTCTGCTGGGATCCACCTGGACGTCCCTCTGCCCCGACACGCGTTTCGCACTGCTTCTTCCAGGAAGGTAGGTTCATTTTGACCACCTTTTAGTTTTCTACTCCCAGTGTTTGTGGTTGCCCTCTATATACCTTGCTATTTTGGGATATGGTAGTGCAGATTGTTTACAGCAGCACGATGCCATTGTTATGACCGCAGTAATGACAGCACTATTATATTGGTAGTTATAACCAATTGTTCACAGTGTCAAGTATACTAGCGGTTAGTTACCCATTATATATTAGTAGGGCTTTTCCTCTAGAGAAATTTACAATTTAGTAAAGTACTGGTATCTGCTGTGGTTGGTTCATCCCACCATGGTTATATGTCCCTCTTTGGTTTTGTGCTTTTGTACCTTTCATTATTTTATGTAATTCTTGTTGTATCGTCATTGTCAATTAATAAAACATTTGTATATTGTTATACCATTGTGTGGGGTCCTTTAAATTTTTGATATACTCCAGAATGTTATAAAGAGTTATAAAGTGATCAGCTTAACAGCAATTACTTGCAAAGTCAATATTTGGCTAGAAAATGAACTTTATCCCCCAAAACACATTTCAACATCATTGCAGCCCTGCCTTAAAAGGACCAGCTAACCTCTTTTCAGTGATTGCTCCATTAACACAGGTGTGGGTGTTGATGAGGACATGGCTGGAGATCAATCTGTCATGATTAAGTAAGAATGACACCACTGGACACTTTAAAAGGAGGCTGGTGCTTGGCATCATTGTTTCTCTTCTGTTAACCATGGTTATCTCTAAAGAAACACGTGCAGTCATCATTGCAATGCACAAAAATGGCCTAACAGGGAAGAGTATCGCAGCTAGAAAGATTGCACCTCAGTCAACAATCTATCGCATCATCAAGAACTTCAAGGAGAGATGTTCCATTGTTGCCAAAAAGGCTTCAGGGCGCCCAAGAAAGACCAGCAAGCGCCAGGACCATCTCTTAAAAGTGTTTCAGCTGCGGGATCGGGCTACCAGCAGTGCAGAGCTTGCTCAGGAATGGCAGCAGGCAGATGTGAGTGCATCTGCATGCACTGTGAGGCGGAGACTCTTGGAGCAAGGCCTGGTCTCAAGGAGGGCAGCAAAGAAGCCACTTCTCTCCAGAAAAAACATCATGGACAGACTGAAATTCTGCAAAAGTTACAGGCAGTGGACTGCTGAGGACTGGGGTAAAGTTTTTTCTCTGATGAATCCCCTTTTCGATTGTTTGGGACATCAGGAAAACGCCTCATTCGGAGAAGAAAAGGTGAGCGCTACCACCAGTCTTGTCTCATGCCAACTGTTAAGCATCCTGAAACCATTCATGTGTGGGGTTGCTTCTCAGCCAAGGGAATCGGCTCTCTCACAGTCTTGCCTAAAAACACAGCCATGAATAAAGAATGGTACCAGAATGTCCTCCAAGAGCAACTTCTCCCAACCCTCCAAGAGCAGTTTGGCGATCAACAATGCCTTTTCCAGCATGATGGAGCACCTTGCCATAAAGCAAAGGTGATAACTAAATGGCTCAGGGAACAAAACATAGAGATTTTGGGTCCATGGCCTGGAAACTCCCCAGATCTTAATCCTATTGAGAACTTGTGGTCAATCATCAAGAGACGGGTGGACAAACAAAAACCTAAAAATTCTGACAAAATGAAAGCATTGATTGTGCAAGAATGGACTGCTATCAGTCAGGATTTGGTCCAGAAGTTGATTGAGAGCATGCCAGGGAGAATTGCAGAGGTCCTGAAGAAGAAGGGTCAACACTGCAAATATTGACTTGCTGCATTAACTCATTCTAACTGTCAATATAAGCTTTTGTTAATCATATGTTTGTAATTATTATATTTCTGTCTGTGATAAAAACATCTGTCAAACACACATAAAAACCAGAGGGCAGCAGATCATGTGAAAATATAATATTTGTGTCATTCTCAAAACTTTTGGCCATGACTGTATATAGAGGCTGCTGGGGTGTATATAGAGGCTGCTGCTGCTGGGGTGTATATAAAGGTTGCTGGGCTGTATATAGAGGCTGCTGGGCTGTATATAGAGGCTGCTGGGGTGTGTATAGAGGCTGCCCTGGGTGTATATAGAGGCTGCTGCTGCTGGGGTGTATATAGAGGCTGCTGCTGCTGGGGTGTATATAGAGGCTGCTGGGGAATATATAGAGGCTGCTGGGGTGATATAGAGGCTGCTGGGGTGTATATAGAGGCTGCTGCTTGGGGTGTTTATAGAGGTTGCTGTGGTGTATATAGAGGCTGCTGGGCTGTATATAGAGGCTGCTGGGCTGTATATAGAGGCTGCTGGGTGGTATATAGAGGCTGCTGGGGTGTATATAGAGGCTGCTACTGCTGGGGTGTATATAGAGGCTGCTGTGGTGTATATAGAGGCTGCTGCTGGGGTGTACATAGATGCTTCTGGGGTGTTATAGATGCTGCTGTGGTGTATATAGAGGTTTCTGGGGTGTATATAGAGGCTGCTGGGGTCTATATAGAGGCTGCTGCTGGGGTGTACGTGGAGGCTGCTGGGGTATATGTGGAGGCTGCTGCTGGGGTATATAGAGGCTGCTGGGGTACATAGAGGCTGCTGCTGGTGGGGTCTGCGTGGAGGCTGCTGCTGGGTTTACGTGGAGGCCACCGGTCAGGGTACTTCCGCTGTGAGCAGCCGGGAGATGACTGGCTAGCGCCAGTCATCTCCCGGCTGCGTCGCCGCTGACCTCCATGCGGCAGGAGATGACCCGCGGCTAATGTTGAGAGATCAGCGGCTAGCGCCACTGATCTCCCGATGATAGCGGTGGCATGCGTGGTTCAAATCCTGTGCCAATTCACGGCCGGACTGCGCCTGTTGCATCGGGTATTCTAGAATATGTGTGTAGTTTATTTATGAAGATTTAAGAATAATGCAATGAATACACAGAATTTTCCGGGTAAAATATCTACATTATCATTACATGTTATTCCCATAGAACTGCTCTCTAACACAGGTTCTGTGACAGTACCTGTGACGTTGCTAAGGCCACGGTCGGGTATCCAAGGGGCGTGCTCGCACCACTCCCTCAGCAATAAACACATCCAATCCGGAGGCAGCTGAGCAGAGAGGTCGCGACCAATCAGCGACGCGGGATTTCCGTTACAGACAGACAGAACTGACAAAACATGTTCAGTACATCATGGGCAGTTGGTGAGTCACCTGACCACATGGGCAGAGTTAGCCCTGCGTCGCTGATTGGCCGCGGCCGGACCAATCAGCGACGCGGGATTTCCTGGACAGACAGATAGACAGACAGACAGACAGATGGGATAAGACAATTATATAGTAGATATATACACACAAATAATATATATAAATTATCCTGTGTGTTATTCTTCCAAAACTGTACTATAGAAATCCTTACTAAACACATATTGTATACAAATTCTGAACATGTAGCAGCCATCCTCTTGAAGTAATGAAGCAGGCCATTCATCAGTTTTAACCCCTTTCCATCATGTGCCATAATAATACGCACATGTCGGATTTCCGGTTTGGTGTGAGCTCAGCGCTGGAGCCTGCACCCATCTGGGCACATGACAGCTGATCTATACAGCTGACATGTGCCCGCAACAGCCGCGGGTGGAATTGTAATCCATCCGCGGCTGTTAACTAGTTAAATGTCGCTGTCAATGTCTGACTGCGGCAAATAACTTGCACTTACAGGAAGCACATCAATTTCTCTGCCCAGTAGTGAGCCCATCACATGATCGCGGGTCACCGATGGGTCGGCATGACAACCAAAGGTTTGCAACAGACCTCTGGGGTTGTCATTTCTAGATTGCTATCCAAATGTTGGATTTTTTTTCACCAGTTAAATAAAAAAGAACTTAGACATACCGTATTTACTCGAGTATAAGCGGACCTGAGTGTAAGCCGACCCCCTAATTTTGCCACAAAAAATTGAGAAAACTTATTGACTCGCGTATAAGCCTAAGGTGGGAACTGCAGCAGCTACTGGTAAATTTCAAAAATAAAAATAGATGCCAATAAAAGCAAAATTAATTGAGACATCAGTAGGTTAAATGTTTTTGAATATCCATATTTAATCAGGAGCCCCATATAATGCTCCTTACAGTTCATGATGGCCCCATAAGATGCTCCATACAAAATACGCCCCACATAATGCTGCACAAAGGTTAATAATGGCCCCATAAGATGCTCCATAGATTATGCCCCATATGCTGCTCTATAAAGGTTATGGCCCCATAAGATGCTTCATAGATTATGCCCCATATGGTGCTCCATAAAAGTTATGGCCCCATAAGATGATTCATAGAATGGGCCCCATGTGCTGCTCCATAAAGGTTATGGCCCCATAAGATGCTCCATAGAATGGGCCCCATATGCTGCTCCATAAAGGTTATGGCCCCATTAGATGCCCCATAGAATAGGCCCCATATGCTGCTCCATAAAGGTTATGACTCCATAAGATGCCCCATAGAATAGGCCCCATATGCTGCTGTTGCGAATTAAAAAAAAAAGACATACTCACCTCTCGTCGCTGGGGGCCAGGTGCCGGTGTCACTGCTGGCTCAGGCCCCAGGCACCTGGGATATTCACCTGTCTCCGTTCCACCATTGCACGCCGCTGTGTCTTCTGGGTCCTCTGGCTGTGAATGTTCAGGCAGAGGGCACGCACTAACCACGTCATCACACCCTCTGACCTGAACGTCACAGCCAGAGGACACGAGGACAGAGCAGTGCGCAGCGGTGGAACGGGGACAGGTGAATATAGCATATCTCCCCCCATCCTCCCCATCATACTCACCACCTCCTGGTGCGTCTCTGCAGCCCCTGCTTCTCCCATTGTGTCCGGCGCCGTAGCTCTTCCTTCCTTCAGCGGTCACGTGGTATCGCTCATTAAAGTCATGAATATGCACATATTCATGACTTTAATGAGCGGCACCATGTGACTGCTGAACACAGGCGCCAAAGACCATGACAGAAGCAGGGAGCTGCAGAGACAGTGCCAGGAGGGGGTGAGTATATGTGACAGCCGCGCTCCCCCTCCCCTGCCGACCCCCTGGTATATGACTCGAGTATAAGCCGAGAGGGGCTCTTTCAGCCCTAAAAAACGGGCTGAAAATCTCGGCTTATACTCGAGTATATACGGTATTTGGTGACTGTGAACTCATAATGACCTGGAGAATTATAATGGCAGGTCAGTTTTTGCATTTAGTGAACATGGTAAAAAAAAACAACAAAACAACTGTGAAATTGCATTTTTTTTGCAATTTCACCACACTTTGATTTATTTCTTGTTTTCCAGTACATGATATGTTAACACCAATGATGTCTTTCAAAAGTACAACTTGTCCCGCAAAAAACAAGCCCTAACATTAAGATTGTACATTGGTACAATCTCTACAACCTCTGCTTGCTGGGATCTGACTTTTACTACTGTGCAACCTTTCCCTTTTAAATGGTACAATCTCTACAACCTCTGCTTGCTGGGATCTGACTTTTACTACTGTGCAACCTTTCCCTTTTAAATGGTACAATCTCTACAACCTCTGCTTGCTGGGATCTGACTTTTACTACTGTGCAACCTTTCCCTTTTAAATGGTACAATCTCTACAACCTCTGCTTGCTGGGATCTGACTTTTACTACTGTGCAACCTTTCCCTTTTAAATGGTACAATCTCTACAACCTCTGCTTGCTGGGATCTGACTTTTACTACTGTGCAACCTTTCCCTTTTAAATGGTACAATCTCTACAACCTCTGCTTGCTGGGATCTGACTTTTACTACTGTGCAACCTTTCCCTTTTAAATGGTACAATCTCTACAACCTCTGCTTGCTGGGATCTGACTTTTACTACTGTGCAACCTTTCCCTTTTAAATGGTACAATCTCTACAACCTCTGCTTGCTGGGATCTGACTTTTACTACTGTGCAACCTTTCCCTTTTAAATGGTACAATCTCTACAACCTCTGCTTGCTGGGATCTGACTTTTACTACTGTGCAACCTTTCCCTTTAAATGTGCCTGCTGAATGTTTGCTAAATTAATTTATTGCATTGTATTCAATACTTACTGCTGTATAGCCATGCTGGGGCCAGTAGAGATGCTATCAGGTGCAAGGTGTTACCAGCATATGGATGCAGCCAGGCCCTGTGCCTTTGATTGTGTATCCTCCCCTGGTGTGCTGGGCAGCTGCTAATTTATCCCAAAGCAGCTACCACAACTCCTCCCTCCTGATCCTCTACTCAGTCCTATATATTCAGTAGCAGTCTAAGGGGGGCACGCGTGTGGGGTCAGGCACGCACATGCAGCAGAAGTACCACTGCAGCAAAAGTACAGTGAAGCTGCAGTTATTTCAACGGCAGTTAGTCACGGCAGGAGTCAGGACCCCACACTATGTCTCTTTTGGGTATGTCTTTTGGGTATGTCTGCTGAGTAAGCACTTCCAATTACTTGTACCTGGCTTTTCTATTTACCCATCTCACTCTTTCACCATGTTTACATATGCCTTCACAGTGTTTGCTCCGTTAATCCTCTCTCTCCTTTGCTATCCCCAAACCCCAGCACCCTCTAATCAAATAATCATCTCCCCTTCCCTCCTTCCTCCCCACCTGTCCTCCTCTGCTGACCTGCTCCTCAACCTCAAATCTGTCCTAATAAAACACAAAACAAGCTTCCCTCTCTCCTTCTCCCACCTGCTCTCCCTTTCTCTGCTCCTCCTCACTGCTGGTGACATATCTCCCAATCCTGGACCTCCACAGTTCATACCCACCATTAGTACTCCTTCCTACCGCTCCCTATCTAATAGGAACTACCGCAATCTTTCCAACGTAAAACCTGTGCCATTGACACCCACCCCCCTGCTCCCTCTCTCTGGAGCACTCTGGAATGCCCGCTCCATCTGCAATAAGCTTCATGTGATTCATGACCTCTTTCTCTCTTGCAATCTTGCTTTCCTCGCCCTCACAGAAATATGGCTGACACCGCCTCCCCTGCTGCGCTGTGTTACGGTGGCCTCCAATTCACCCACACTCCTCGCCCTGGAAACAGGCATGGTGGAGGAGTGGGTGTTCTCCTTTCCTCTAACTGCAACTTTAACCCAATCCCACCTCTTCCCTCCCTAATCCTCCCTTCCTTTGAAGTCCACTCTGTCCGCATCTACTCTCCCTCCAACCTCCAAGTGGCCGTCATATACCGACCTCCAGGTCCGACCACTGCCTTCATCGACCAATTCACTACCTGGCTTCTTCACTTTCTCTCCACTGACATCCCCACCATCATCATGGGTGACTTCAACATCCCCACTGATACCCTTCAGTCAGCAGCCTCCAAACTTCTGTCCCTTACTTCATCCTTTGGACTTACTCAGTGGTCCTCCTCAGCCACCCACACGGATGGTCATACATTAGACTTGGTCTTCACCCGCCTCTGCTCTCTATCTAACTTCACCATCTCCCCTCTCCCTCTATCCGACCACCATCTACTCACTTTCTCATCCCTGTCCTCCTCTCCTGTCACCCATGTCCAGCAACACGTGCACCCCCGCAGACACCTTGCACACCTAGACATCCACACACTCTCTAACTCTATTCTTTCACTGGCATCAATATCCTCACTCCACGATACAGACAGTGCCACTGCTTTCTACAATGCCACTCTCACATCGGCTATTGACACGGTCGCCCCTCTCGTTCATGGTAGAGTGCGACGTACCAACAGACAACCTTGGCACAATAACACCACTAAAAAGCTCCGGCAAGTGTCCAGGATTACAGAGCGGCGTTGGAAAAAAGCAAATTCGCAAGACGACTTCACTGCATTCAAACAAGCAACACTCTCTTTCAAATCTGCCCTCACCTCTGCTAAACAGGCCTACTTCACAACCCTCGTATCTTCCCTATCCTACAACCCCAAACAGTTATTCAAAACTTTTAACTCCCTCCTCCGCCCACCACTCCCCCCTCCTACCTCCCTCATCTCTGCTGAGGACTTTGCCACACACTTCAAAAATAAGATCGACCAAACAAGGCAAGTCTTCATTGTTCAACCACCTCAACCACTTTGTATACCAGACCAATGCCCCAACCCCATAACCTCCCTCTCCAACATAACTGAAGGGGAGCTTAATTGTCTTCTCTCCAAATCGCACCTCACAACCTGTGCACTTGACCCCATCCCAACCCACCTCCTCCCCAACCTCACCACCACTATTATTCCATCCCTAACCCACCTCTTCAACCTATCACTAACTTCCGGTACCTTCCCTTCTGCTTTCAAGCATGCCACAATCACGCCTATTCTTAAAAAGCCAACCCTCGACCCAACCGCTATGTCCAGTTATCGCCCAATATCGCTGCTCCCATTCGCTTCCAAACTCCTGGAGCTGCATGTCCACGCTGAGCTTTCCTACCACTTCTCTTCTAACTTGCTCTTTGACACTCTACAATCTGGTTTCCACCCCTATCACTCCACTGAGACAGCCCTGACCAAAATTACTAATGACCTACTGTCACGCTGTATAGCAGATATATATATGTGATGACAATAATCTATATCAAAAGGGCAACATACTATATAACATGCGCATAGCTATATGATAACATAGAATTACCTGACAGAAAGTCCAGTGGGTCAAAACGGAATCCGTTATACGCTGTCTCCGGCTAGAGGGTGACCGGGGTCTAAGCTGACCCTAACTGGGGTCCTAACTAATCCCTCAACCTGGAGGTACTGTTAAAGGTACAGAGGTCCAGGCCACCAGCGTAAACCCTGTCTCCTATCAATCCCTGCCAACTGTATTCTAGTCCTAAGAAGGACCCTGAATACCACCAAAGGGAATGAACAGGTAACGGTTAATGAACAGAAAGACATACAAGAAAGATAAGAAATAAAGTAAATAAAGTCTTACATACAACACTCACACACAGTAGGAACACCTAAGGTCTCAGAGATAAACTATAAGCTATAAGAGTAAAAACAACTAAGGAGCTCTTAGCTTAAGTATTCTCAGAACCACTCCAGTCTGCTAAACTATATGAATGCTTTCACCGGCATCCAACACCCAGACTGGCAGGAATATAAAGGAAACTAATTAGAACATAATCCAAAGCAGCCGGGCGAGGCTGGACCTAGTCTTAGCAAAGAGCTAGGTAAAATTAACTCTCTCATTACCAAACACAAAGAAACAGCAGCTCAGCTGTGAGAAGTCAGAATGTGCAATCGCGACGATCTTCGTGGCGATGCACCCATGACAGTACCCCCCCTTCTACGAGGGGCCTCCGGACCCTCATGACCAGGTCTGTCCGGGTAAATTGTGTGAAAGGTCCGAACCAATCGATCTGCGTTATCATCAGACGCAGGGACCCACGTCCTCTCCTCAGGACCATACCCCTCCAATGAACTTTCACGTTATCATTGACTAACACTGAAGGAGGAGGTAGAGGTGACGGTATGACTGGTGCCACATACTTTTTAAGTAATGACTTGTGAAACACATTATGAATTTTAAACGTAGGAGGGAGGTCCAGACGAAATGCCACAGGATTAATTATGGAACTGATCCTGTATGGCCCGATGAATCTGGGACCCAACCTCCAGGAGGGAACTTTAAGTTTTATATTCCTGGTAGACAACCACACCAGATCGTTCACCTTCAGATCTAGACCAGAAACTCTCCTCCTATCAGCCATCCGTTTGTAACGGTTCTCCGTAACCTTCAGTCTTAAGCGATCTGGAACTATCAGTCTCCCTGGAAGTCCCACAGGGGCGTCCCCCTGAGCCCCCAACACCTCCCCCTCAAGCCCAGAGCACACAGCCGACACCACAACTCCCTCCTGAGGAACAGGAACCGGATCATCCGTCTTCCCGGCCCCTGGGAAAGTACGAGATAAGGCATCAGGAAGCAACTTTATTGAGCAGTCATATGTGCGATGAGGAGGTAACTCCTTACACCCCTCCTCTGAGAACATCTCCCCAAAGTCCTCCAGAAAAGGAGGCAAAGTCCTAGGCACAACCGCACCGATGACCGTGCTCATGCAGTTATTCCTGCAAAATTCACCCCACTGGCTTATCTTTCTGGATTGCCAATCAATCACTGGGTTATGTTTAGCCAACCAAGGAAGTCCCAACACAATAGGAGCAGGCAGACCCTCCAACACATAACAAGACAATTGCTCTTTATGTATTGCCCTACTCGAAGATCTATGTTATGAACAGCTTGTACCAAGCTACCTTGACCGAGAGGTCTAGAATCAATAGAGAGTGTAGGGACCGGTTTGGCCAATACACTCAGTTGCATACCATGCACCTGGGCAAACCGAGCGTCCACCAGATTAGCCCCGGACCCACTATCAAGAAAAACAGAAATCCTCTCAGTTCTAGTACCAATCACCACCTCCGCAGGCACGAGAAACTGAGAGGGATTTGGGGACGAAATACACACTCCCAGGTTAACTCCTTGGTTCAAAGAGGTCCGGGATGGACACCCCCAACAAAATGTCCTCTCTCCCGCAAAAGAAACACCTTCTAGTCTTGCGGCTCACCGCTGATTCCCTCCTACAAAATGATGTCCCTCCCAACTGCATGGGTTCCTCAGAACAGACCAGGGGAACCTCAGTATAAGGGACTTTAGTAGTAGGTGGAGTCATCACGGGAGGCGGAGTTACCTCGCGTCTTCCCCGAAGTCGTCTATCAATGCGAATAGCGAGGGCCATAGCAGCCTCCAGTGATGGAGGAGAATCATACTGAGCCAACACATCTTTTAATTTGTCAGACAACCCTTGACAAAACTGGCTCCTAAGAGCTGGGTCATTCCACTGAGTATCTGTTGCCCATCTACGGAACTCAGAAGAATATTCCTCCGCTGGACGATTTCCTTGCCGTATTTTACGTAACCTTGTTTCAGCAAGGGAGACTCGATCCGGATCATCATATACCAGACCCAGGGCAGCAAAAAATCGATCCACTGACTGGAGATCTGGAGAGCCTGGAGGAATAGAGAACGCCCAAGATTGAGGGTCCCCTTGTAAGAGCGAGATAACAATTCCCACCCTCTGCTCTTCACTCCCAGATGACCGAGGCCGCAGCCGAAAGTACAATTTACATGCCTCCCGGAAAGTAAAAAATTTGTCCCGCCCACCAGTGAACCTATCCGGGAGAGCAACCTTAGGTTCAGATCTGGTTTGCTCCGGGGGGGACAAAACCTTGGACTTAATGTCTGCAAATTCCATGGACAACCCCTGCAACTGCCGGGCCAGCTGGGCTACTGGATCCATGACAGCTGGGGAGAATCTTTAGTATTGGCCGGTGAAAATGTCACGCTGTATAGCAGATATATATATGTGATGACAATAATCTATATCAAAAGGGCAACATACTATATAACATGCGCATAGCTATATGATAACATAGAATTACCTGACAGAAAGTCCAGTGGGTCAAAACGGAATCCGTTATACGCTGTCTCCGGCTAGAGGGTGACCGGGGTCTAAGCTGACCCTAACTGGGGTCCTAACTAATCCCTCAACCTGGAGGTACTGTTAAAGGTACAGAGGTCCAGGCCACCAGCGTAAACCCTGTCTCCTATCAATCCCTGCCAACTGTATTCTAGTCCTAAGAAGGACCCTGAATACCACCAAAGGGAATGAACAGGTAACGGTTAATGAACAGAAAGACATACAAGAAAGATAAGAAATAAAGTAAATAAAGTCTTACATACAACACTCACACACAGTAGGAACACCTAAGGTCTCAGAGATAAACTATAAGCTATAAGAGTAAAAACAACTAAGGAGCTCTTAGCTTAAGTATTCTCAGAACCGCTCCAGTCTGCTAAACTATATGAATGCTTTCACCGGCATCCAACACCCAGACTGGCAGGAATATAAAGGAAACTAATTAGAACATAATCCAAAGCAGCCGGGCGAGGCTGGACCTAGTCTTAGCAAAGAGCTAGGTAAAATTAACTCTCTCATTACCAAACACAAAGAAACAGCAGCTCAGCTGTGAGAAGTCAGAATGTGCAATCGCGACGATCTTCGTGGCGATGCACCCATGACACCTACTTACAGCCAAAGCGAACAGACAATACTCTATACTCCTGCTTCTTGACCTGTCCTCTGCTTTTGACACAGTTGACCACTGCCTTCTACTACAGATTCTTTCCTCCTTTGGCATCAAAGACCTCGCCCTATCCTGGATCTCCTCATACCTTTCCAACCGCACATTCAGCGTCTCCCACTCACACTCTACCTCCTCGTCCCACCCTCTCTCCGTTGGAGTCCCCAAGGATCTGTTCTAGGACCCTACTCTTCTCAATCTATACACTTGGCCTGGGGCAACTCATAAAGTCCCACGGATTCCAGTACCACCTTTACGCTGATGACACTCAGATCTACCTCTCTGGCCCAGACATCACCTCTCTGCTATCCAGAATCCCGGAGTGTCTATCAGCCATATCCTCCTTCTTCTCCTCCCGCTTCCTCAAACTCAATGTGGACAAATCTGAACTCATAATCTTTCCCCCATCCCACAGATCTTCCTTACCTGACCTATCTATCACAATTAACGACATCACGCTTTCCCCCGTACCAGAAGTCCGCTGCCTCGGAGTAACCCTTGACTCTGCCCTGTCCTTCAAACCGCACATCCAAGCTCTTTCTACCTCCTGTCGCCTTCAGCTCAAAAATATTTCAAGAATCCGTCCTTTCCTCAACCCTCAATCTACTAAAATGATTGTGCACGCCCTCATCATCTCCCGCCTCGACTACTGCAACACCCTTTTCTCTGGCCTCCCTGCTAACACCCTCGCACCTCTCCAGTCCATCCTTAACTCTGCTGCACGACTAATTCACCTCTCTCCTCGCTACTACTCCGCTTCTCCCCTCTGCAAATCTCTTCACTGGCTCCCATTCCCTCAGCGTATCCAGTTCAAATTACTAATACTGACCTACAAGGCCATCTATAATCTGTCTCCTCCTTATATCTCTGAACTAATCTCCCGATATCTTCCCTCACGTAATCTCCGATCCTCCCAAGACATCCTTCTCTCCTCCACACTTATTCGCTCCTCACCCAACCGCCTCCAAGACTTCTCCCGAATATCCCCCATCCTCTGGAATTCTTTGCCCCAACACGTCCGACTATCAAACACATTCGGATCCTTCAGACGGAACCTGAAAACCCATCTCTTCAGGAAAGCCTACAGCCTGCAATGATCCCCGCTGTCTCCTCACCACTACCGGAGATATCGCCTCAACCAACACTGGAACTGCTGCAACCCACCAACCTGCTGTCTCCTGCCTCACAATCCTGTAGAATGTAAGCCTACAGCCTGCAATGACCCTGCTACCTCCTCACCACTACCGGAGATATTGCCTCAACCAACACCGGAACTGCTGCAACCCCCCGACCTACTGTCTCCTGCCTCACAATCCTGTAGAATGTAAGCCTGAAAGGGCAGGGTCCTCTCCCCTCTGTATCAGTCTGTCATTGTTAGTTTGTTTACTGTAAGTGATACCTGTAATTTGTATGTAACCCCTTCTCATGTACAGCACCATGGAATCAATGGTGCTATAGAAATAAATAATAATAATAATAATAACATGGCCATATTGACAGAAAAATAAAATGTGAGCCAAAAACGAAAATGCAAAAACGGAAAATGGCCCAGGGGTTAAGGGATTAATAGGTATAGACTCTCAATACAATTGAGATACAACGGTATCATGGGCTATGCTATTAACTTAATGTTCCACCCAACAAGCAGATGATTGTTACAGCTGTTAGTATAGTTACAGATATATTACTAATATTAGGTGTTAAAAATATTAATATTAAGCCCCAAAGCAAAGTTTAAAATAGGATATCCATACATCCATGGCAGCCAAAACCTGGAAGTGAAGACTGGAAAAGAACTGTGCATATAAGGCCGGCGTCACACTAGAAAGGAAAACGAGAAAAACTCGCTTAGCACTCGGACCAATGTTAATCTATGGGGCAGCTCCCAGCAGCCGATTTTTTCTCGGCCGTATTATACGGGCCGAGACAATCGCAGCATGCTGCTATTGTCAGCGTATTGTGGGCATAATAAGCCAATGCAAGTGTATGGGTGTGAGAAAAATACGGATTACACACTGACCACACGTGTGGCTTGCGAGAAATACGCAAGACTTTTCCAGGTGACAGGAAATGTGCCAAGCCATTATCAGGAAGCTTAGACATGCTAATTAGCTGAAAAAGCACTCCAGACATCCCGGAAAAAACGCCTCCACGGAGTCCTGCAGCATGTCTACCTACATCAATGTAGAGATGCTTATCGTTCTGGTCCAGGAAAGGCCAGAACTTTGGGACCAGAGGGATGCACATTATTCCGACTGGGCCAGAAAAGAGGCATCATGGAGGCGCATCTGTGGACAAATGTTTCCAGATTTTGAGGAACGTCCATGTGAGGGACAGCAACAAATTAGTAAGTTCTCTATTTTATTGATAATCATATTAACTTAGGAAAGTTGTCATAATATGATTCTAATGAATGTTTTTCAGTATAAGTTATAGGTTTTCTATGATATGTATCTTTGTATTTTTGTCATTCTCTTGTCCAAATCGATTTGATTGTGAGTTCTTAAGATTTTTAATTACTGCACCTGTTTTGTCATGTGCAGTTAATCATTTAAGGTTTGGACAAGGGATCTCATTTCATACCCATGACTAAGACCGCAAGAGGTTGAAACGCGTTGGTTATTATGGGGACCCCATTCTTCCTTTCCTTTGTTCATTTGTATTTTTGATACATACATTTTAATATGTCTTGAATAATATAATTGATTTTATTGAATAAATAATTGTGTCACATTGCAGTGGAAAATGTGATGAGACACTGGTGCAGGATCCACGACCAATACAGGCGGGAATGTCAGCAGAGGGCCAGGAGTGGAGATGCAGCACCGACCAAGCGGAAGTATATATATTTAGACCGGCTGGCATTTCTGGCTCCCATTACGGATCTCAGATCGTAAGTACATACATCACACCACATTACACATATGGTGTTTAGGGTCATATCTACAACGGTTTTTTTTTTTTTCAAATTTCATAACAGAACTCTGTCCAACCTCACTGAGAGGGAGAAAGGGTCAGATTCTGAGGCTAGATATGGTCGGGGGAGGTGAAGAGGTGGCTGGCCCATCTTCTGAGCCTTCCTGCTGCATCCCCAAGCTCCACCTGCACCAGCACCTGCACCAGCATATGCACCAGTACCTGCACCAGCATCTGCACCAGCACCAGGCAGCCTTGAGGACCAGGGCAACAGCAGCAGACCTACTGTGCCGCTTGAGGCCTCCCCCAGGCTGCTGTCATATCCTGCCGTGGGCGACGAAGGCGACAAAGCTTTGCCTCTGATACCAGGAGGCATGTTCACAAGGGGGTGCTCAACTACCTGTCCGGGGCTTCTCAGGATGAGGGAGAGGAGGCATATTCCCGCAGCCTGGCCCGGTACCTCCGTCCCCTACCCTGTGAGGTGAGGCTATGTGTACAAGGATCCATTCAGATCCTCATTGATGCCTGCACACCCGCAATACACCATATGAGGTATTTGAGTTCTTAAAGTGATGGCAGCTGTCACCCCGTAACCTCCTCCCAGTTTCCCCCACCCCAGAAGTGCATGCTCAATATTGATCTCAGGCATCTCATACACGTGTGCCTACACCTCACCCCTTTCCCCCCAAACCCAACCTTGCCCACCGCAGGCTCAAATGGCAGCCTATAACCCACCTGCCCAAAATGGCCACTTGTTCAGATCCAGTGTTGTAGGCTGGTCCCAACCTGTCTTTGGATGACATGGCCATATTGGGGGGTATAACTCAAGTGTGTTATGATTTGGTAACTGAGGAGGACAGGAGCAAAACAGCAAGGTAGCCGAACACATGAGAAGCTGGGAACTAATGGGTTGCAGATCCCTAAACTAACCGCAACAACTAGAAACAGCCGTGGAGCGTACCTACGGTTGTCCTAGACGCCTCGGCACAGCCGGAGAGCTAGCTACACCTAAAGATAGAAACAGGAAAGCTAACTGCCCCGGAGTAGAGCCCCAAAGGAATAGGCAGCCCCCAAACATATAATGGCGGTTAGACAAGACGAAACACAAACGCAGGCAGAAAATAGAGTGAGCAAACGCTGGGGCCAAACACTGCCTAAATAGGAAAGGACAGGACAGAATACTATCTGCAACCCAGCAAAACCCTAGCAAAACTTCCAACACTGATTACAAAAATGCTGAGATCACACGATCTCGCCATCCACTAAATCAGATCTCAGTGTGAGCAAGGCTAACCTGCAGCCACTCAAAAAGCAGGGAAAGAGCAATTGAACAAATAACAGTGGCTACTGAAAAACAGAGAGTAGCACAGGCCCCAGGAGGGGACCCGGCTAACCTCCACAAAGGTGCAGACAAAAATGGAAATAGCAAACACAAAAGAAACAAGCAGAAAATATCTTATCTGAAAGTATAGGACGAAGGCAAGACACCAACAGACTTCCAAATGAACCAGGAAACAACAATTGATCACCGGCGAGGATCATAGGAGGGCAGCTCCCTTATATCAGCCCAGTCAGTGACTCCTGATTGCCAGTCGTCGCTGGAAGGTGAGGAGGCCCTGTCATTCGATACAACTTCAGTACCGTCAGCAACCACCAGAGGGAGCCTCAGCTCAGAAATTGTCTCCAACATATTCACAACAGTATCCCCCCTTGAGGAGGGGTCACCGAACCCTCACTTGCGCCACCAGGCCGATAAGGATGAGCTCGGTGATAGGCACGAACTAGTCTCTCCGCATGAATGTCAGAAGCAAACACCCAAGAATTGTCCTCTTGACCGTAACCTCTCCACTTAACCAAATACTGGAGTCTCCGTCTAGCGAAACGAGAATCCAATATCTTCTCCACTTCATACTCCAGATTGCCCTCAACCAAAACAGGCTCAGGAGGCGCAGCCGTAGGAACCACTGGCTCGACAAACCTTTTCAATAAAGATTTGTGGAAGACGTTATGAATCTTATAGGTCCCTGGAAGAGCCAAGCGAAATGAAACTGGATTAAGGACTTTCAAGATCCTATAAGGTCCAATGAACCTTGGCTTAAACTTTGGAGATGCAACCTTCATAGGGATATTCTTTGAGGACAACCAAACAAAGTCACTCACTTTAAACCGAGGACCATCAGTCCTATGCCGGTTGGCAAACCATTGGGCTTTCTCCTGAGAGAGAGACAACTTATCCACTACTTGATCCCAAATCTGCTGCATTCTCTCTACCACAGAGTCAACACCCTGACAGACAGAAGCCTTAACCTGCCCCGAAGAAAATTGAGGATGAAACCCGGAATTGCAGAAGAAAGGGGACATCAGAGTGCCAGAACTGGCCATATTATTAAGAGCGAATTAAGCCAGGGGCAATAAGAGACCCAGTCATCCTGATCTGCAGACATAAAACATCTCAAATAAGTCTCCAAGGTCTGGTTTGTTCTCTCAGTCTGCCCAATGGTCTGAGGATGAAACGCAGAGGAGAAAGACAGCTGAACTCCCAGTTTAGAACAAAATGTCCTCCAAAATCTGGAAACAAACTGGACTCCCCTGTCAGACACAATGTTCTCCGGAATGCCGTGCAAACTAACCACATGCTGAAAAAACAAGGGTACCAACTCGGAAGAGGATGGCAACTTAGGAAGTGGCACAAGATGGATCATCTTGGAGAATCTATCACAGATCACCCAAATGACAGTTATTCTCTGAGAGACAGCGAGGTCGGAGATAAAATCCATAGAGATATGGGTCCATGGCCTCCTGGGCACCGGTAGTGGCATTAATAATCCACTAGAGCAAGAACAGGGCTTAGAACAAGAACAAGTCCAAAGGACTGCACAAAATTCCTGACATCACGAGATAAAGTGGGCCACTAAAAGGACCGACCCACCAAATCTCTAGTACCAAAAATACCAGGATGACCAGCCAACGCAGAGCAATGAACTTCAGACATAACTTTTTCTCTCCATTGGTCTGGGACATACAATTTCCCCGCAGGGCAACGCTCAGGTTTATCCCCCTGAAATTGCTCCAGGGCCCGTCTCAAATCGGGTGAGATAGCGGAAAGAACGAAACACTCCTTCAGAATGGCAGTAGGCTCAGCCACATCAATAGAATCCGCAGGGAAACTCCTAGAGAGGGCATCCGCCTTAACATTCTTAGTACCCGGAAGGAAGGAGAACACAAAGTTAAAACGTGTGAAAAACAAGGCCCACCTGGCCTGTCTGGGATTCAATCGTTTGGCTGATTCGAGATAGATCAAGTTTTTGTGGTCAGTGAGGACCACAACTTAATGTTTGGCTCCCTCCAACCAATGTCTCCACTCTTCAAACGCCCACTTCATAGCCAATAATTCCCGATTCCCCACATCATAATTACATTCAGCTGGGGATACATTTCGGGAGAAGAAGGCACAAGGGTTAATCTTAGAGGTTACAGGATCCCTTTGGGACAAAACGGCTCCTGCACCAATCTCAGAAGCATCTATCTCCACCTGAAATGGTAGAGAAACATCAGGTTGCCGTAGAACAGGAGCAGAAGTGAATCTGCGTGTAACGAATGGAAGCGGAGGCAGAGATGGTGAAGTTCACATTCGTCTTTTATTTTAGAAGTGGAACCTCGAGACCGTGGTCTGGGGGGCTCCGAAGGGGGTGGAACTAACAGGACCAGAATGGAATACCTGAGGACACAGGTGCTACCTCCAGTTAGACCCCGAACACGTGGCAGCTGTCCCAGAGGGACCAAAAGGGGGTAACAGATAGGATATAAGAAACCGTGGAGTGGTAGACGCAGGTGAGGATGGTTCTGGTTCCGGGTAGATGGTAGCAGGCTGGCTACAGTAACCTTGTCACAGTCCACGGATACGGATGACTGATGGCAGAACGGGATGACACTTGCACGAGTGATAGCAGAGTTTGTCAGGGATAGCTGGATACAGGATACCACTGATCTGTGGAGACAAATAGAATGAGCGAAGCACAGAGACTGCTAACGCAGCGCAGACAGATCAGAGTCAGAACCGGATGTAGCAATGGTAGAAACACGTTGCTCCGGCACTCCCCCTATGGTGGAGTGGCCAGATATAGTAATCAGTGCGCTGCCATTGGTTGATTGACATTTTCAAAAAATTCATGCTGTCCCTTTAAGAGAGGCTGTGAGGGCGGCCTCGCGTCCTAAGCATTCTTCCTGGATGCCTGCTGGCAGCATGCCAGGAACTGGGGGAGGAAGCAGGACCCTGAGAAGCAGAGGGAGCAGGAGACCCCAGCCCTTGCACAGGCCGCTGCAAAGGGACAACTTGAAGAGCAGAAGGTGAGTGACCAGGACAGAGTGCAGAGCCAGCACGGGGACCGAGTGTAACACTGCGCTTAAGCTCCTGAAATGCAGAAACTGCCTCAGGAGACCAATTTAAACATCAGAACCTTTTTGGTTAAATCAGTCAGTGGTTTCACAATACCAGAGAAATTACTTATAAATTTACGGTAGAAATTAGCAAAACCCAAAAATCCCAGAAGAGCCCTCAATGAAGTGGGCTGAACCCAATCACAAATGGCCTGAACCTTGACTGGGTCCATTTCAATAGCAGACGAGGACAAAATGAATCCCAAAAACGAAACCTTCTGTACTCCAAAAAGACATTTAGATCCCTTAACATACAAAGCATTCTCTCTCAAAATCCGGAATACCCTCCGAACATGTCCCACATGTGAATCCCAGTCATTGGAAAATATCAAAATATCGTCCAAATAAACGATCAGAAACTTATCCACCAAGTGTTAAGGGCCTGCGGAACGCACCTAATAGATATTAAGGAGAGGTTCGTTCGCAGCCCGGGGTCCACCGTGCAGGCAGAGCTTGCTGCTAGTAAGATGGCGTAAATAGGCAGTATAAGCGAACTCTGCTATCCCGCAGAGTCGCAGATGTAAACGCCGTAGCACTATATGGCGGAATAAGTGGTCTTTGTTAACTCACAGAGCCGCTGTAACAAAGACTGTGTCCTGTTAGACTCACAGGGAACACAGACTGCTAAGCGGATTGCAGTCTGTGGTCATGCAATCAGAACCCAAGCAGTAATCTCCTCACCGGAGAAGCCGGTATTCTAATGGCGTTTTCAGCCGAGCCCTGAACACGTTGTAGCCTTTCCGGGGGGTTTAGCTCTAGGATCGCTGTCTGGGTAGACAGAATGGCACGGAAACAGTTCATTCAGACAGCAGTTTGGTGAAAACTGGCCGCAACCAGTTTTATTAAAGTCCACAGCACACAGATAAAAACAAATCATAAACAGAAAACCTGGGCTTGTCTAGCCTCTAATTACACTTAGATAGATGGCCCTCTCTATCCGGGACCCAGACTCTACCAGTCTGTGCCCAAAACAACACATATGATATATGTTACCAGTATGGAGTTTCACAGACACTTCTCTTTATGTCCGAAGGCAACTCCAATGTCCAGACTTGAGAGAGGTCACCTCCTATTCAGTCGCTATTCGCACGGATTCTCACTGCGACTACTCCTGTGTCCGGGGTCCTTCCTGCACCCAGACTGAGATAGCTCACACTCCTCTGGAGACTGCTTCCTTGTGCCAGGACACCTCCCTGTGTCCGGGCTGAAGACAGCTCCCACACTCTTGGAGACACCTTCTGTGTCTGGACCCCTTGTCCAGACTGAATGAGCTCTCTGACTGTGCTCACAAGCACCTACTTCTGGCTTCCTAATCAACACCTGAGTGGATTCAGGTCTGAGCTGCAAGCGTGTACTGAATGGCAGGTGTAGTGACCTTTCTTTACCACCAGGTTTACAAAGCCACACATTTCGCTCATACCAGTCAGCAAGGTACTTAGGTGAAATATACACCTCATTCACCACATATTCCTTCACTGTCTCACATATCCCCTCCCTCTTCTCCAGACCGGAGGGCTGGTCATCCAGACCGGAGGGCTGGTCAACAATCCAACAGAGACAGTGAACTCTGGACCAGTCATGGCCCTCATCAGCTTCATCCTCACCACTGTCACAGCCAACATCAGTTTTCTCTTCATCTGAAGCATCCGCACTACCCTGTACCCTCCCAGGCCTATACTCTCTGCGGGCCTCGGGTATCCTGCACAGTTTCATCTTGACTTTAGTGCCAGCCTCAGTCTCGGTATAGTGGCTCACCAGATAAGTACGACCAGGCACGTCAGAACAGCTCTGCTGATTCTTCCTCAGAAACTTTCGTACCTCCTGTTTTTGGGGCACTGACCCTGTGTCACCAACTGTCACAGGAGGTATAGGGGTTTTCTCTAATTCCCCCTGAACTTTCTTTAGCACATCTACTTTCTTAAATATCAGTTGATTCATAAATTCTACCTCACAGAACCCAAGCGCCTCTGTCATGGTCTCTGACCATTCCGAGCCACACTGTTCAAACGATTGGCACTGTAGAGGGAGCTGATCGTTTTTCTTGGTCGGTACACATAATTTATCCTCTTCTGGTACAGGCTCACTTTGCATAAGACTCAGAGCTCTTACTTCTTTCTCCAGGAGATCCTCATGGCTACGCATCTTCTCCTGTAGTTGTTGGACGTCCTTTACGTCTTTGGCCCCTTCTTCAGGCTCTTCTGGTAGGACATGCTCAGAAGCCCTACCATCAGTCTTCTTCCTCACAGCTTCACTTGAGACATCAGCCTCTGGTGAGGCACCTGGCCTGGTGTCCACCACTTCCATGGCTTTCTCCACCTCTGCAGCATCACCTTCAGAGTCCTTGGCCTGATGCAGATCCACACCATACATTGATAACTTCTCATTTTCAACAGCATCCACTTGTGCTGTGTTCAGTTTCAGAGTCCTGTCTTTCACCTTAGTCTTCGCCAGGGAACCGGCCAACTGTACAACATCTTCAGATGCCATCCTCCGTCCGACTGCAAGGTCAGCCTCAGCCTTCCTCTCAGGACTCTCAATCTCCTCTGCTACCATGCCTTCCTCACTTGCACTGGTTGCTTTATTGTCATCAGATGACTCACTATCACCACCACTATCCCTGTCTGACCCCCTTTTCTCAGCCACATCTGGCTCACTTTCAGGGTTATACAATTTATTCTCATTCACATCCTGCTCACTGTCAGGGTTATACAATTCATTCTCATTCACATCCGGCTCACTGTCAGGGCCATACAATTCATTCTCATTCAAATCTTGATCTGGAACCTTAGTTAACATGTCATCCACAACATTAACTTCACCATCTGGTCCCTGGTTTCCCTCAGGTGGTCCCTCAAGTATGTGACTATGTGATAACCCCAGCACTATACTTCCATATAGCTCAGGTACCAGGAGCTGACTCACGACCTCTCCCTGGACTTCAGTGTCCCTATACGATAGGTTATTGTTCATGGCAGCATGAGGAAACCTTTCCTCAGAGCCAGGCTCTTGGGGAACCTCATTCAGAACAATTACATTCTCCTGTGCCGTTTTAAGAGTGGGGTCTCGCACCGGCTCACTCCCAAAATTGTCACAGGAGCCAGGCAGGTCAGGGACACTCGGTTCCCGAGAACCACCATCCTCGTCTCCCAACATCACCTGCAAAGAAATGTCATCTTTATCACGGTCATCATCAGTATCATCACTATTATGATTAGCATTATCATCATTATCAATATCAGCATCCTCATCATGGTCATCATCATTATCATGATCATCATTATCATTATCAATATTATCATGGTCATCATCATTATCACATAAGTTTAACGGCCCACTAGCATTGTGTTCCGCCCCTCGGGACTGCGCACCCTCAGTAGGAGCTTCATCACACTGTCCATCAGAAACATTTTTCCCCCAGAGATCCTTAGACCGGGGAAAGTCATTACCCAATATAACGGGGTGCACCAGGGTCTTCACTACCCCCACTTCATATGAAACCTCCCCGAGTTTGGGGACCAAGTCCACGGCAGTCTCTGGGTAGACTTTGGTGTCTTCATGGATGTACACCACACTCAGGTGCTTATCAGGGATGAAGTCCCTATCACTCAGGCTGTCACATACGGAAGTCACTGGACTCTCTGAGTCCAAGAGGGCCTGTGCTGGGCAGTCACTTACAACCACCGGGGACCCCTGTGGTCCAGTCTCTTCGGCTGAGGTGGACACACACACAGGTTCTGCGCAGAGAGAGGGATCTGCCATCATCACAACACATAGGCTCCCCCTCTATTGGACAGTTGGCTGCAATTTCACGCCAGCTCCAACACTGTCCATCACACTCTCCCACCCACATGTCCCCTCGGGCCTGAACCCGCTTATCAGCATACCCCATGTCCCCAACAGCTGGAACGCTCTTACCGCGAGAGTTCAGCGTCCGGGAACTCCGAAGTGACGACCTCTCAGACGGCTGTACCTCAGGAGGACGTGCTTGGGTGTAGCGGTCCACTATCACCTTTTCAACTCCATAATCAGGCCTGCTGACTGCAGACTCCCAACTGTATCTCCAGTCACGAACTCCCCTGGCACGGGCTGTCACCGTAACACCCAGCCGGGTAAGAATCGCCGCTTTCAACTTGGCATAGTCTTCGCTGTCCTGCTTGCTCAGGTCAGCCCAGACTTTTTGGGGTTCCCCAATCAGATAGGGTACGACCGCCATGGCCCATTCAGATAGTGGCAGATTCTCCTTCTCTGCCAGTCTCTCAAACCTAGTAAGATATACCTCCACATCATCACGAGGTGTCATTTTTCTCAAGGACCGTCTTACCGCCTTCTTTATAGCGGACAACGCCGGTGCCTTCACAACATTACTTCGGGACGCGGCACCGAAATCCTTTTTTGGTGCTGTCATCTGCTCAATAAATAACCGGTTATTCTCCTGCTGCTGCTGCAGGAATTGCTGCCGGTCCTCCTGCATGCGCTGCTGGTGCTGCAGGCGCTGCTGCTCCATGCTCTGCTCCATGCTTCGCTGGGCCTGGGCCAGGTACTCAATGAGCTCCTCCATACTGCCGGACTCATCTGTCTCAACCACGGCAGTTTTATGTTGCACATTAACTTGTGCCATTTGTTCAAACAGCGCCTCCCTGCTGTCATCCATGCTGTCAGACTTCTCTGTCTCAACAACGGCAGTCTTCACTCAAGACATACACACTCTACAGTCTTTTCCATAGAAAAATTCAGCTCTGCTGTGCAGACAATTTTTTTTTTTTTCTACAAACTCTATTAGGGCCACTGTCTCTTTAAGACTTCTCCAATAGACATTTCTCCTTTGCTGCTGCACACTTCACAGTCTTTTCCACAACAAGTTCAACTTTGCTGTGCAAACACACTTTTTTTTTTTTTTTTTTCTTTGCAAACTCTATTAGGGCTACTGTCTCTTTAAGACTGCTCCAAACAGACGTTTCTGCTGACACTTTTTTTTTTTTCTGCTGCTATTTCAATAGACTTCACCTTTAATGCTGTCTCTCGCCTCTGTGCTGCATACACACTCCAGCACTAACTGTACCAGGCCCTGCGCTGCCCCAGCATTCTCCGCCAATTGTAAGCTTTTCCGGGGGGTTTAGCTCTAGGATCGCTGTCTGGGTAGACAGAATGGCACGGAAACAGTTCATTCAGACAGCAGTTTGGTGAAAACTGGCCGCAACCAGTTTTATTAAAGTCCACAGCACACAGATAAAAACAAATCATAAACAGAAAACCTGGCTTGTCTAGCCTCTAATTACACTTAGATAGATGGCCCTCTCTATCCGGGACCCAGACTCTACCAGTCTGTGCCCAAAACAACACATATGATATATGTTACCAGTATGGAGTTTCACAGACACTTCTCTTTATGTCCGAAGGCAACTCCAATGTCCAGACTTGAGAGAGGTCACCTCCTATTCAGTCGCTATTCGCACGGATTCTCACTGCGACTACTCCTGTGTCCGGGGTCCTTCCTGCACCCAGACTGAGATAGCTCACACTCCTCTGGAGACTGCTTCCTTGTGCCAGGACACCTCCCTGTGTCCGGGCTGAAGACAGCTCCCACACTCTTGGAGACACCTTCTGTGTCTGGACCCCTTGTCCAGACTGAATGAGCTCTCTGACTGTGCTCACAAGCACCTACTTCTGGCTTCCTAATCAACACCTGAGTGGATTCAGGTCTGAGCTGCAAGCGTGTACTGAATGGCAGGTGTAGTGACCTTTCTTTACCACCAGGTTTACAAAGCCACACATTTCGCTCATACCAGTCAGCAAGGTACTTAGGTGAAATATACACCTCATTCACCACATATTCCTTCACTGTCTCACAACGTGCATACAATCTCCTCACCGGAGGTGCCGGTATTCTAGGGGCTTATTTCAGCCAGACCTAACCACTTGCATACATGACCACACTGGCGCAATCACCTAACAGATTTGATACTAGCGCACGGCCGTGCGGTAAGGACAGCCTTTTATAGCAGCCACGAGAAAAAGACCTTCCAGGAAGGACCAATGGGAAGCTGCTTCAGAACATCAACAGCCACAGGACCTTCCTGAAGGACCAATAGGAGTGGCAGCTGTATCTGAGCATGTGACCCCTGATCTCCAATGGGAGATCTTGCTCTGGGCGCGCTCAGATGAAGCAACAAAGGACTTAGTCCTAAAGACGTCTGCTCGCCGCTGACCAGTACTGACTACAATAGCAGAACCTGAAGAGGCAGCAGCAAGTCTCTGCACAGTATTAGACCGGGCGAGACCCTGGGACCGATGTCTTTGCTGAGCAGGCTCCACTGCGGCCGGAGATGGATGGGGGACCGCAGCGGGACTGGTTCGAGACTCCCCTTGTGCAGCAGCGGGAACTCGAACCCTAACACCAACTCTCGGAAAATATCGTTCTTGAAAGACTGGAAGACGGAAGGGGCATTAGTGAGCCCAAAAGGCATCACTAAGTACTCAAAATTCCCCTCAGCGGTATTAAACGCCGTCTTTCATTCATCTCCGTGCTTGATGCGAATAAGATTATACGCCCCCCTAAGGTCAAGCTTGGTAAACCAACTGGCACCTTTCACTCTGGAAAACAAATCAGAAATCAGGGGTAACGCATATTGATATTTATCCGTGATCTTGGCCTCAATGAACCATCCTTCTTGGCCACAAAGAAAACGCTGGTGCCCAAGGGTGAAGAGGATGGTCTGATATGACCCTTTTCCAAAGACTCTTTGATATACGATCGCATAGCATCATGCTCGAGTACAGATAAATTGAAGAGCCGACCCTTGGGAAATTTACAATCGGGTACCAACTCAATCGCACAATCATAACTCCTATGCGGAGGCAAGGATGCAGATTTACTCTCACTAAATACATCAGAAAATCAGCCAAATAGTCGGGGACATCTTCCGACTGGGTAGAGGTAGAAAAAACAGGAGTGTCACTACGAACACATTGACAACCCCAACTAACCACAGACACAGACTTCCAATCCAAAACAGGATTATGAGCCTGTAACCAAGGAAAAGCCAGTACAATAATGTCATGTAAATTATTTAACACCAAAAATTTGCAATTCTCTTGGTGGTCCGGGTCAACCCGCATTATCACCTGGGGTAGAATCAATACCCAGCAAAGGAATAGACTTCCGCAGAGGTATCATTGGAAAACCACAACGTTTGGCAAAATCAAAATCCATCAGGTTTAGAGCTGCTCCTGAATCAACAAAAGCCTGAGCCGAAAATGTGGACACGGAGCAAATCAAGGTAACAGTCAAAAGAAATTTAGTCTGAACATTACCCAAAACAACTGAGCGCGCAAAACGTCTTCCCCGCTTGGGGCAGATGGAAATAGCATGAGAAGCGTCTCCACAGTAGAAGCACAACTTATTACGCTTACGAAACTCATGACGCTGAGCCCCAGAAGCCGCTTCATCACACTGCATGGGCTCAGGGCTGGCTTGCAAAGTGTCAGTACCTCTAGCATATTTCTACGCTCACGTAGACGTTTGTCAATTTGAATGGCCAATGCCATAGAGTCATTGATCCCAGAGGGAACAGGAAATCCCACCATAATGTCCTTTACAGTCTCTGCCAGACCCTTCCGAAAAAGAGCTGCCAGGGCATCGTCATTCCATTTAGTAAGACTGCCCACTTTTGGAATTTCTAACAGTATAGCTCTGCAGCTTCCTAACCCTGTTTCAATGCCAGCAAGGTTTTCTCAGCTTGATCAGTAACATTAGGTTCATCAGAGCCTGAAAAAACACATCAACATCAGTCAAGACAGGATCCCCAGGTGTCAGGGAGAAGGCCCAATCCTGAGGGTAGCCGCGCAACAGGGAGATGACAACTTGAACCTGCTGTGCAGCATTCCCCGAGGACTTAGGCCTCAAGGCAAAAAACAACTTACAGTTATTTTTAAAATTCAAAAATTTAGAGCGATCCCCAAAAAACAACTCTGGAGTAGGAATCTTAGGTTCTACAGGTTCTAATCCCCAGGAGTATCATCTCCATTATCCCTCTGGCCACTTCTCTACTCAGCAACATGATCCTGGCCACATCATACATCATGACCACGATTATGCACCCACACAGGTTGAAGGGCAAGTTGGACATCAAAGCAAGCAACAAACTGAGGCTGGACTCCCACCATCACCACCCCCAACCTACCAAAATTCGTAAAAATGTTGTTGTTGTGATGTTGCTTGCGCAAATTTATTTGTATGTTCAAATATTTGAATGAAAAAATTTGGAAAAAAAGATATGCTCACATTTGTATGGGCAAAAAAGCCATATGACTCTAATATGGTTTTCAGTACCAACAGATTTATTTTGGCTACATAAAAAGTTCTAAAATGCCAAGTTTCGTTTCTTATTGAATTCACTACTTAAAACTCACAAATATCACTTGCGCTTGATAGGCGCAAGTTAAAGATTCTGTGCTGGTGGTCCAGGTTTCGGCGAGGATAGGGCCTCATTTAATGATGGGTTAATTGAAAGGCCTCATCTGCAACAAGGACATAAGGCACAGAATCTTGATTGGAGCCTGGAAGCTGACGTGCTGGTGTTAAGTCCAACTGGTTACTGCGCAGCCATCAACCCATAATAGAAGAATTGAAGACTCTAGAGTCTCCAGTTCTTCCATAGGCACCAATGTCTACAATTATAAACCTGTAGTGACTGTCAACCAGAGCCAACAAAACTACAGAGAAATATTGTTTATAATTATAGAATTGGGACCCTGAGTTCAGCGGCTTATGCACACGGATGTGCTTCCCATCCAGGGCTTCAATACAATTGGGAAATTGGCAGTACTCCTCAAATCCCTACTCTCAACACTAAATATTTTTCCCTCAAATCCCTAGGCAGTTCGCAACCAGTCTTCCATCTTGGGCATGACCACTTGATGAAGTCGTGCTCAGATTTCGGAACAGGTAGACCAGACTATGCCAGATATCGTAGATTTTCCAATCAAAAATTCATGATGGAGTGCTGCATATGACAGACCAGTTGTGAAGAAGCTAAAAGCAAACAAATGTTTAAAAAAAAAATTAAAACATGTTCACGTTTTATCAAAAATCATATAAATCACAATAACAGTGTGTAACTAACAATCCAGCCTATCACAACCTAAAATAAATACAATGGCTATGTGACTTTTACATAAAAAAACATATTATTATTACTAAGAGTTGAGATTTGCGCTATATTAAGAAGAAACTAACCGAAAAAGGTAACCAGAACTAGATACTACATTTAGGGAAACATCATCAACATAGAGTATGAGGATGAGGAATACATACTGTAACGTAAGGAGAAGGCACTCCTCAGCAGATATACATTTGCGCATCCTGGTATCCTCAAAGGTGATCCCAGGGAGCACTGTCTCCAACAAAACATCAAAGGTGGCAAGGTTCATGTGACAATATTGGTAAAACTTGTCGGGAAATGTCCGCAGAGATGCATATAGGCGGTGGAAATGGCCTTTAGTGAGGCATTGCCTCAAAAGCGGATAGACCTACATTGGTCTCCTCCTCCTCTGATCCACAATCACTGGGTATGGCTGGCCAAAGCGGCGTGCAAAACCCAGTTGTATAGAACACGCTCAGTTGGGGTGAACCTAAGACTGTCTGACATGTTTAGCAACAAACCAACAGTACACCAACACAATCACAGCACCAAAATGGGCAGATTGGAGGCTGACACCTGTTGTAGAGGCAATAAATAGGGTTGCTGATGATGATTTAAATGATTTTCAGGCCTCAAAACCGTTAAATGTCCATTTTGCAAGGTTGCGAGAAAAAAACGCTATACGGATGTCATACGGATGCTTACATGCGCAAAATACGCAGCCACACCTTGACAACGGATGAAAAACGGATCACTGTTCAGGGAACATTTCTGCATATTACGACCTTAAAATACGGTCTATATTTTTATACGTTGTGTCTCACTCCGGCCTTAGATTCAAGTACAAATGTAACAACTGCTGCTAAAGTGGCATCGCGCACCATAGTAGCCAAGATGAGGATTGCCAGTCAAGATGAGAAAAGGATGTTACTGGCACATGTTTATAAGAAACTTTAATAGCGATCTAATAGAAAAAGAGCTAAAGCATAATTACAAAAAATATATAATAACTCCATATTAAGGAACATACAGATTGTACAGTATGTACAACAGTGTAGGTGCAGTTTTCAGTTTGAAATTGAGCGAGGGACAGAGCTTTTATTGACTATACAGGTACATGTATGGGTAACAAAAATCTGTTTAAGGGCACTCATTTATCACAAGTGTATCACACCAACCTGGGAGATCTGTGGGTAGAAGATCACTGCGTATTGTGTGTAGCGCCGGCGTCCTCTGCCAGGCAGGGACGCTGTTCCCCTGCGCCAGCGTCCTCTGCCAGGCAGGGAAGTCGCTCCCCTTACCCTCACACAGCGTCCTCCTTCCGCCCTGCTGGGGCTGCGCGCTCCTTCCCTGCCACTGGGCTTAGGGCGCGCGCGCGTGCACGCCCCCGCTCTTAAAGGGGCCGCGCACATCTTTCAAAAAGGTCCCCGGCCAATGCCGGAGGACTCCACCCTATATAAAGTACTTCCTCCTTAATGGAGGTGCCCGAGCAATGTTGTTGTTGTTGCACTGTTTACTCTGCTTCAGCCCTCAGGGTCCGTTACCAGTTACCTGCCTGTTTCCTGCCAGTTTGCTGTCTGCTACCTGCCCGCAAGCCTGCCTGGAGGTTCGGCCGTCACATGCGGTGACCATCGGCAATTCCAGAGACTCTCGCCTGCTCACTTGGGGGCGCTCATCTGCCATCTGCCTGCAAGCCTACCTGGAGGTTCGGCCATCACCCGCGGTGTCCATCGGCTATTCCAGAGACTCTCGCCTGCTCGCTTGGGGGCGCTCATCTGTCATCTGCCTGCTAGCCTACTGGGAGGCTCCACCGTCTCAGGTCGTATATACCTGTCCATTCAGAGACTGCCCCGGCCCCTTGCCTGCCTGTTTATCCAGAGACTGCCCCGGTCACTTGCCGTGACTACCTGCCTGTCTACCCAGAGACTGCCCCGGTCACTTGCCGTGACTACCTGCCTGTCTACCCAGAGACTGCCCCGGTCACTTGCCGTGACTACCTGCCTGTCTACCCAGAGACTGCCCCGGTCACTTGCTGTGACTACCCGCCTGTTTATCCAGAGACTGCCCCGGTCACTTGCCGTGACTACCTGCCTGTCTACCCAGAGACTGCCCCGGTCACTTGCCGTGACTACCCGCCTGTCTATCCAGAGACTGCCCCGGTCACTTGCCGTGACCTCCCACCTGTCTGTCCAGAGACTGCCCCCGTCACTTGCAGTGACTTCCTGTCCGTCTCCCCGGGCGCCACCCGCTCCTTTACAAGGAAAGCCTCCTTGTATAATAAAGCTCAGAGGTTCCGCCTCCCAGACCCGTTACATTGTGAATCGCAGAGCTTCCATTTAGCCTGTGTGTTTGTATTCCATATTATATGAATTTTTGTTTCCTTTGGGGCTGAATAGTGATGAGCGAATGTGTTCGGAAAACAATCGCCAAACATAAATTTGGCACCAATATGGCACATTCGGATTCATGATCTGTAACATGAGCATTTTTCTTAAAATTGGAAAAAGTGGGTAACATTCGGTAAAAGATAGAGTAAAAGCCTGTAATTCATGTGCCCCGTTGAGTAAAATCACACTGACAGGTTAGAATAGAATAGATAGAATAGCTATATACACATAGAATACAGTACATATATATATATATATATATATATATATATGTCAGTGACACACACATATATACAGTATATATGTATATATATTACATAGAAGAAAAGCCGTCAATTCAGCAGCCGCGGTAGTGTGAAATCACAGCAGGAGCCGACAGGATAGAAGAGATGAATGACATACAATAAATACAGGTAGATATATAAATGTCTGTGACCAATACAATTAGTACAGTGTGTATGCAGCTTACTGTACATGTATTTAACCCCTTACTGCCATCGGACATACTATCCCGTCCATGGTACCTGGGCCCGTATGACCGGGGACGGGATAGTACGTCCAGCCCTTTAATGCGACATTGCGACTTAAGTCGCAATGATCGCATTAAAATTCCGACGCCATCTTACCTCAGGAGAGATGGCGCCGGCATCCCGGGGTCTGTCACCGCCCACCCTCACTCCCGATCGCTGTGATTGGCTGTTCAATTCTGAAAAAACACAACATGAAAATAGCCTCACCAGATATTGAAAGATGAACAGTGCACTAGCAGGATGCAGCCGGCTCCCACAGATAAAGGCTGGCGCAGCACAGGTGCCCTCCACTGATGAGGACAGCCACCCTATCACAAAAAAGTGATGATAAAGGTATAGGCTGCCTGTGGAAAAACACACAAATAAGGCTTGCTTAGGAGGACAAAAAAGTGCAATGCATAGTGTCTGGATAGCAGCCTATTTATAACGCCCATAATAGAAGGCGGGCTGTTCAGCACTATATATGCACTATATATGCATCACACAAAAAACCAGACCATTTTTGATGGTCTGGTTTTTTGTGTGATGCATATATAGTGCTGAACAGCCCGCCTTCTATTATGGGCGTTATAAATAGGCTGCTATCCAGACACTATGCATTGCACTTTTTTGTCCTCCTAAGCAAGCCTTATTTGTGTGTTTTTCCACAGGCAGCCTATACCTTTATCATCACTTTTTTGTGATAGGGTGGCTGTCCTCATCAGTGGAGGGCACCTGTGCTGCGCCAGCCTTTATCTGTGGGAGCCGGCTGCATCCTGCTAGTGCACTGTTCATCTTTCAATATCTGGTGAGGCTATTTTCATGTTGTGTTTTTGCTAAAAAAATTTTTTAGGATTTTTAAGTCCTTCTATCTTTGTCTGTGAGCTTTGAATTGATGTAAGTTAGTTACTCGCAATATAATGGGGAACCTTGCCGTTGGTTTGCGAGCTTATCTGCTTTGGCCAAAATAGTAACCAATACCTCATTGATGCATTTATCAGATGCATTTTTTTGCACTTTTTATCATCTTTTGCAGGGTGCAGGTAGGCTCCTTTTTGATGGTCTGGTTTTTTGTGTGATGCATATATAGTGCTGAACAGCCCGCCTTCTATTATGGGCGTTATAAATAGGCTGCTATCCAGACACTATGCATTGCACTTTTTTGTCCTCCTAAGCAAGCCTTATTTGTGTGTTTTTCCACAGGCAGCCTATACCTTTATCATCACTTTTTTGTGATAGGGTGGCTGTCCTCATCAGTGGAGGGCACCTGTGCTGCGCCAGCCTTTATCTGTGGGAGCCGGCTGCATCCTGCTAGTGCACTGTTCATCTTTCAATATCTGGTGAGGCTATTTTCATGTTGTGTTTTTGCTAAAAAATTTTTTAGGATTTTTAAGTCCTTCTATCTTTGTCTGTGAGCTTTGGGCTGTTCAATTCTGAACAGCCAATCGCAGCCTTTCTCACTGTTTCAGCCAATCCGATGGGCTGAAACAGTGAGATCCCAGGCTAGAATCGAGTACCGATGTACTCGATCCTAGGCCTGGGCATAGAAAGGAGCAGACCCCCCCTGGATTGGCGCGATCGCCGATCACATCGATCACGCCAATCGCAGGGCACAGCCGCGGTGTATCCGCGCTGTGCCCTGCCTGTACCTGCCTGGATCGGTGCAGTAATAGCACCGATCCTAGGCCGGAGCCTAGGACAGGCCCAGTAGGGCCTGCAGCTGCTGATTGGCGCGATCGATGTCATCGACGATCGCGCCAATCACAGGGCACAGCAGCGGTGTGACCGCTCTGTGCCCTGCTTCCTGACCTGCCGGTGACCTGCCTAGGAATCGGAGCAGTGAGCTCCGATTACTAGGCCGGTGCCTAGCAACCGGCAAAACAAGGGTCTCCTCTGATTGGTGGGATCGATGTGATCATCGATCCCACCAATGACAGGTCACAGCAGCGATGTGACCGCTCTGTGACCTGTCTGCAAACTGGATCTGACCTGTCTGACCGCACTGCAGGGGTCCTCACACTTGCTGAGGATTCCTGCAGTGCGGTCACACGCCAGATCTCCTCCTGTGCTGGGCCTTGTGGTGCCACAGTAGCCTGTGACACCACAACTCCTGCTGAAGAAAGAAGAGAGAAGAAAGAAGAGAGAAGAAAGAAGAGAGACTACAAACGTGAGTTTTTGAGCCCCGATCCCTGCCCGATCCACCCCAATCCCCCCATTCCCCCCTCCCCCCTTCCCTTTCCCCCTCTTTTTACCCCCCTTTGCACACATTTAGCAGCCGCCAAGCGTTGATTGGTGACGCAGTTCACCGATCAACACTCGTGCTCGTTTTTCTTTTGCACCCCCCTCCGTGCGCACTTCCAGCAGCCGCGGAACTTTGATAAGTGACACCAGTCACTTATCAGAGCTCGTTCCTGCAGTTTTTTTTTTTTTTTTTCACTCCCCTTTCCGCCACTCCTGTGCGCACATCCAGCAGCCGCGGAACTTTGATAAGTGACACCAGTCACTTATCAGAGCTCGTTCCTGCATTTTTTTTTTCACTCCCCTTTCCGCCACTCCTGTGCGCACATCCAGCAGCCGCGGAACTTTGATAAGTGACACCGGTCACTTATCAGAGCTCGTTCCTGCCGTTTTTTTTTTCACTTCCCTTTCCGCCACTCCTGTGCGCACATCCGGCAGCCGCGGAACTTTGATAAGTGACACCGGTCACTTATCAGAGCTCGTGCCTGCTGGTTTAGACTTTTTTTCACAGGCATTTTTTTCCCTATTCTCTTTCTTTTCTTTTAGCTTTTTCCTTTCAGCATAGTTTGCACCAACCACTATCCCCCCCCCACACACTCACAGTTATAAATAAAGTTCACACAAAGCACCACATTCACAAAAAAAATGTCCCGCTCGTCACGTTCTTCCCAACAGCGCTATTCAGTGGAAGAGGCATACGCTTTACTTGCCTCCGACACTGATAGCGAGGGAGAGGATCCCACATTTCTTTACTTTTCAGATTCTTCATCCTCTTCTTCTTCTTCCTCCTCTTCCTCATCTTCCTCCTCGGGTCCTGCGGAACCGCCACGCAGACGCCCCAGGACAGAAGATGAGGCAGCGCCCACCCCTGAAAATGAACCAGCGCACCCCTCTTCGGACCCCATATGGACCCCGCCCCCCGAAAATTACGAGCCACTGATTCCTGATTTTGTGGCAGAATCAGGAATCAAGTTTGACACCACGGGCCTCAGAGAAATAGACTTTTTCAAAGTCTTTTTCTCTGAGGATTTTATTAACCTCGTGGTGGAGCAAACTAATTTGTACGCTCGGCAATTTTTGGCGCAAAACCCAGTGTCATCATTTTCCAACTGGTCTCCTGTAGACGCAGGTGAAATGATGCAGTTTTGGGGCCTGGTCCTCCATATGGGGATCCTGAAGAAGCCAGAACTTCGGCAATATTGGAGTGTTGATATTTTATACAACACTCCACTGTTCCGAATGGTCATGGCTCGGACGCGTTTTGAGGCCATCCACAAATTCCTGCATTATAATGATAATGCACAGTGTCCCCCACAAAATGACCCCAACTTTGACCGTCTGTTCAAAGTTCGGCCGGTCATCGAACACTTCAGCAAAAAGTTTGCTGAAGTGTACGTGCCCCAAAGGGACATCTGCGTGGATGAGTCCTTGGTTCATTTTAAGGGACGGCTCAGATTCTGCCAGTACCTGCCCAGCAAGAGGGCAAGGTACGGAATTAAACTCTACAAGCTGTGCGAGAGTACCTCAGGGTACACGCACAGCTTTAGAGTTTACGAAGGAAAGGACACCAGGATTGAACCCCCTGAGTGTCCCCCCGTCCTGGGAGTGAGTGGGAAAATTGTGTGGGATTTGGTGCACCCACTGCTGGATAAAGGTTATCACCTTTACACCGATAACTTTTATTCCAGCGTCCCACTCTACAAATCCCTCTCTGCGCGAGGTACCGCAGCTTGCGGTACCGTCCGCAAAAATCAGAGAGGCCTCCCGAAGACGCTACTTGGGCAGATGCTCAGAAAGGGTGAGAGCAGAGCCCAATGTAGCGACCACCTGTTGGTGGTCAAGTACAAGGACAAGAGGGATGTCCTTCTCTTGACCACCATACATGGTGATGGCAGCGCCCTCAGCACTGTACGGGGTACCTCTACACAGGTCCGCAAACCGGACTGTGTACTGGGGTACAATAAATACATGGGGGGTGTTGATCTCTCTGATCAACTCCTCCAACCGTACAGTGCTTTGAGAAAGGCCAAGGTGTGGTACAAGAAGCTGTCCGTGCACATCGTCCAAATGGCAATGCTCAACGCTTTCCTGCTGTCACGATGTGCACGCAACAGCGATACGACGTACCTTCAGTTCCAGGAGGTAGTGGTTAAGGCCCTGATGTTTGGCGCTCAGGAAACAGCGGGCCCCAGTACTTCTGGAACTGAAGGTGCTCGTATCATACCAGGTCAGCATTTCCCGGGGGTGGTCCCGCCAACTGGAAGCAAAGGTAAGCCGCAAAAAAGGTGCCGAGTGTGTTACAAAAGGGGAATACGCAAGGACACCACTTACCAATGCGACACCTGCCCCGAAAAACCTGGCCTGTGTATGAAGGATTGTTTCAAATTGTACCACACCTCAATGCACTACTAATTTACTTTACAGGAAAGATTAGTTCCAGAAGGGGGGCACATTTAGAAAAGTTCCTTGGGAGTCTACTTTCCAAATTATGTCACTTGTGTTTTTTTTTTACTGTTAGGCACATCAGGAGCTCTGCAAACGGAACATGACGCCCGCAGACCATTCCATCAGTCTGCATTCCAAAACGTCACGACTTCCCTTCTGAGCCCCGACTTGTGCCCAAACAGTTTTTTCCCACATATGGGGCACCAGTGTACTCAGGACAAATTGGACAACAATTTTTGGTGTCCAATTTCTCCTCTTACCCTTGGGAAAATAAAAATTGGGGACTAAAACATCATTTTGTGAGGATAAAAGTAGGATTTTTTATTTTTACACCTGGGCATTATAAACTTTAGTGAAACACTTGGGGGTTCAAAATGCTCACCACACACCTAGGTAAGTTCTTAGGGGGTCTAGTTTCCAAAATGGGGTCACTTGTGGGGGTTTCCACTGTTTAGGCACATGAGGGGCTCTGCTAACGGAACATGACGCCGCAGACCATTCCATCAAAGTCTGCATTCCAAAACGTCACTGCTTCCCTTCTGCGCCCTGCATGCGCCCAAACAGTGGTTCCCCCCAACATATGGGGTATCAGTGTACTCAGGACAAATTGGACAACAACTTTTGTGGTCCAATTTCTCCTGTTACCCTTGGGAAAATAAAAAATTGGGGACTAAAACATCATATTTGTGGAATTTTTTTTTTTTTTTTTTATTCACGCCAGGGCATTATAAACTTTAGTGAAACACTTGGGGGTTCAAAATGCTCACCACACACCTAGATAAGTTCATTAGGGGGTCTAGTTTCCAAAATGGGGTCACTTGTGGGGGTTTCCACTGTTTAGGCACATGAGGGGCTCTGCTAACGGAACATGACGCCCGCAGACCATTCCATCAAAGTCTGCATTCCAAAACGTCACTGCTTCCCTTCTGCGCCCTGCCATGCGCCCAAACAGTGGTTCCCCCAACATATGGGGTATCAGCGTACTCAGGACAAATTGGACAACAACTTTTGTGGTCCAAGTTCTCCTGTTACCCTTGGGAAAATAAAAAATTGGGGACTAAAACATCATATTTGTGGAAATTTTTTTTTTTTTTATTTATTCACGCCAGGGCATTATAAACTTTAGTGAAACACTTGGGGGTTCAAAATGCTCACCAGACACCTAGATAAGTTCATTAGGGGGTCTAGTTTCCAAAATGGGGTCACTTGTGGGGGTTTCCACTGTTTAGGCACATGAGGGGCTCTGCTAACGGAACATGACGCCCGCAGACCATTCCATCAAAGTCTGCATTCCAAAACGTCACTGCTTCCCTTCTGCGCCCTGCCATGCGCCCAAACAGTGGTTCCCCCAACATATGGGGTATCAGCGTACTCAGGACAAATTGGACAACAACTTTTGTGGTCCAATTTCTCCTGTTGCCTTGGGAAAATAAAAATTGGGGACTCAAAACATCATATTTGTGGAAATTTTTTTTTTTTTTTTTATTCACGCCAGGGCATTATAAACTTTAGTGAAACACTTGGGGGTTCAAATGCTCACCACACACCTAGATAAGTTCATTAGGGGGTCTAGTTTCCAAAATGGGGTCACATGTGGGGGGTTTCCACATGTTTAGGCACATCAGGGGCTCTGCTAACGGAACATGATGCCCGCAGACCATTCCATCAAAGTCTGCATTCCAAAACGTCACTGCTTCCCTTCCGAGCCCTGCCGTGTGCCCAAACAGTGTATCCCCCAACATATGGGTATCAGCGTACTCAGGACAAATTGGACAACCACTTTTGGGTCCAATTTCTCCTCTTACCCTTGGGAAAATAAAAAATTGGGGACTAAAACACCACTTTTGTGGAAAAAAAAATATTTTTTTTTTCACCGCCAGGGCATTATAAACGTTAGTGAAACACTTGGGGGTTCAAAGTGCTCACCAGACACCTAGATAAGTTCATTAGGGGGTCTAGTTTCCAAAATGGGGTCACTTGTGGGGGTTTCCACTGTTTAGGCACATGAGGGCTCTGCTAACGGAACATGACGCCCGCAGACCATTCCATCAAAGTCTGCATTCCAAAACGTCACTGCTTCCCTTCTGCCAGGGCATTATAAACGTTAGTGAAACACTTGGGGGTTCAAAGTGCTCACCAGACACCTAGATAAGTTCATTAGGGGGTCTAGTTTCCAAAATGGGGTCACATGTGGGGGTTTCCACTGTTTAGGCACATCAGGGGGCCCTCCAAACGCGACATGGCGTCCGTTCGCAATTCCAGCCAATTTTGGTTTGGAAAAGTCAAACAGTGGTTCCCCCCCACATATGGGGTATCAGCATACTCAGGACATGTTGGACAACAACTTTTGTGGTCCAATTTCTCCTCTTACCCTGGGGAAAATAAAAAATTGGGGACTAAAACATCATGCTTGTGGAAAAAAATATGATTTGTTTTTCTTCACGGCTATACATTACAAACTTGCGTGAAGCACTTGAGGGTTCAAAGTGCTCACCACACATCTAGATAAGTTCCTTAGGGGGTCTAGTTTCCAAAATGGGGTCACATGTGGGGGGTTTCCACTGTTTAGGCACATCAGGGGCCCTCCAAACGCGACATGGCGTCCGTTCGCAATTCCAGCCAATTTTGGTTTGGAAAAGTCAAACGGCGCTCCTTCCCTTTCAAGCCCTGCCGTGCGCCCAAACAGTGGTTCCCCCTACATATGGGGTATCAGCTACTCAGGACATGTTGGACAACAACTTTGGTGTCCAATTTCTCCTCTTACCCTTGGAAAAAAAAATTGGGGACTAAAACATCATGTTGTGGAAAAAATATGATTTTTTTTCTTCACGGCTCTACATTACAAACTTGGTGAAGCACTTGAGGGTTCAAAGTGCTCACCACACATCTAGATAAGTTCCTTAGGGGGTCTAGTTTCCAAAATGGGGTCACATGTGGGGGGTTTCCACTGTTTAGGCACATCAGGGGCCCTCCAAACGCACATGGCGTCCGTTCGCAATTCCAGCCAATTTTGGTTTGGAAAAGTCAAACGCGCTCCTTCCCTTTCAAGCCCTGCCGTGCGCCCAAACAGTGGTTCCCCCCCACATATGGGGTATCAGCGTACTCAGGACATGTTGGACAACAACTTTTGTGGTCCAATTTCTCCTCTTACCCTTGAGAAAATAAAAATTTGGGGACTAAAACATCATGTTTGTGGAAAAAATATGATTTTTTTTCTTCACGGCTCTACATTACAAACTTGCGTGAAGCACTTGAGGGTTCAAAGTGCTCACCAACACTAGATAAGTTCCTTAGGGGGTCTAGTTTCCAAAATGGGGTCACTTGTGGGGGTTTCCACTGTTTAGGCACATGAGGGGCTCTGCTAACGGAACATGACGCCCCAGACCATTCCATCAAAGTCTGATTCCAAAACGTCACTGCTTCCCTTCTGCCGGCATACGTCAAAACTTGGGTTCTGCCACCAACACTAATGAGTTCAGGGTCTAGTCAAATGGTCACATGTGTTTTCCAGTTTCCTGGCCCTGAAACACATTGGGGTCGAATCACATTTTGTTTGGAAATATTTTATTTTTTTCATATTCACGCAGGACAGGCATTTTAAACTCTTACTGGGAAAAAAACAATTGGGGATTCAAAATCATGCTTGAACACAAATATAGTTATTTGGGGTCTAGTTTCCAAACTGGGTCAACATTTGGGGGTAATTCCACTTGTTAGGTCCTTAGGGGCTATTCAAATGGAACATTGTTGCCCTGTAGCAAGCCCTTCCATCAAAGTCGTGCATTCCAAATATTGAGTCAACTGCTCTCCCTTCCAGCCCTGCCGTGCCCAAACAGTGTATCCCCCAACATATGGGGTATCAGCGTACTCAGGACATGTTGGACAAACACTTTTGGTGTCCAATTTCTCCTCTTACCCTTGGGAAAATAAAAAATTGGGGACTAAAACATCATTTGTGGAAAAAAAAATATTTTTTTTTTCACGCCAGGGATTATAAACGTTAGTGAACACTTGGGGTTCAAAGTGCTCACCAGACACCTAGATAAGTTCTTAGGGGTCTAGTTTCCAAAATGGGGTCACATTGTGGGGGTTTCCACTGTTTAGGCACATAGGGGCCTCTGCTAAACGGACATGACGCCCGTCCATTCCATCAATGTCTGCATTCAAAACTCACTGCGTCCCTCTGCCAGCTTTAAACCTTCGTGAAACCACTGGGGTTCAAAGTGCTCACCAGACACCTAGATAAGTTCATTAGGGGGTCTAGTTTCCAAAATGGGGTCACATGTGGGGGGTTTCCACTGTTTAGGCACATCAGGGGCCCTCCAAACGCGACATGGCGTCCGTTCGCAATTCCAGCCAATTTTGGTTTGGAAAAGTCAAACAGTGGTTCCCCCCCACATATGGGGTATCAGCATACTCAGGACATGTTGGACAACAACTTTTGTGGTCCAATTTCTCCTCTTACCCTGGGGAAAATAAAAAATTGGGGACTAAAACATCATGCTTGTGGAAAAAAATATGATTTGTTTTCTTCACGGCTATACATTACAAACTTGCGTGAAGCACTTGAGGGTTCAAAGTGCTCACCACACATCTAGATAAGTTCCTTAGGGGGTCTAGTTTCCAAAATGGGGTCACATGTGGGGGGTTTCCACTGTTTAGGCACATCAGGGGCCCTCCAAACGCGACATGGCGTCCGTTCGCAATTCCAGCCAATTTGGTTTGGAAAAGTCAAACGGCGCTCCTTCCCTTTCAAGCCCTGCCGTGCGCCCAAACAGTGGTTCCCCCCTACATATGGGGTATCAGCGTACTCAGGACATGTTGGACAACAACTATTGGTTCCAATTTCTCCTCTTACCCTTGGGAAAATAAAAAATTGGGGACTAAAACATCATGCTTGTGGAAAAAATATGATTTTTTTTCTTCACGGCTCTACATTACAAACTTGTGTGAAGCACTTGAGGGTTCAAAGTGCTCACCACACATCTAGATAAGTTCCTTAGGGGGTCTAGTTTCCAAAATGGGGTCACATGTGGGGGGTTTCCACTGTTTAGGCACATCAGGGCCCTCCAAACGCGACATGGCGTCCGTTCGCAATTCCAGCCAATTTTGGTTTGGAAAAGTCAAACAGCGCTCCTTCCCTTTCAAGCCCTGCCGTGCGCCAAACAGTGGTTCCCCCCACATATGGGGTATCAGCGTACTCAGGACATGTTGGACAACAACTTTTGTGGTCCAATTTCTCCTCTTACCCTTGAGAAAATAAAAATTTGGGGACTAAAACATCATGTTTGTGGAAAAAATATGATTTTTTTTCTCACGGCTCTACATTACAAACTTGCGTGAAGCACTTGAGGGTTCAAAGTGCTCACCAGACACCTAGATAAGTTCATTAGGGGTCTAGTTTCCAAAATGGGGTCACTTGTGGGGGTTTCCACTGTTTAGGCACATGAGGGGCTCTGCTAACGGAACATGACGCCCACAGACCATTCCATCAAAGTCTGTATCCAAAACGTCACTGCTTCCCTTCTGCCAGGGCATTATAAACGTTAGTGAAACACTTGGGTTCAAAGTGCTCACCAACACCTAGATAAGTTCATTAGGGGTCTAGTTTCCAAAATGGGTCACATGTGGGGGTTTCCACTGTTTAGGCACATCAGGGCCCTCCAAACGCGACATGGCGTCCGTTCGCAATTCCAGCCAATTTTGGTTTGGAAAAGTCAAACAGTGGTTCCCCCCCACATATGGGGTATCAGCATATCAGACATGTTGGACAACAACTTTTGTGGTCCAATTTCTCCTCTTACCCTGGGAAAATAAAAAATTGGGGACTAAAACATCATGCTTGTGGAAAAATATGATTTTTTTTCTTCAACGGCTTACATTACAAACTTGCGTGAAGCATTTGAGGGTTCAAAGTGCTCACCAACAATCTAGATAAGTTCCTTAGGGGGTCTAGTTTCCAAAATGGGGTCACATGTGGGGGGTTTCCACTGTTTAGGCACAACAGGGGCCCTCCAAACGGACATGGCGTCCGTTCGCAATTCCAGCCAATTTTTTAGTTTGGAAAAGTCAAACGGCGCTCCTTCCATTTCAAGCCCTGCCGTGCGCCCAAACAGTGGTTCCCCCCCACATATGGGGTATCAGCGTACTCAGGACATGTTGGACAACAACTATTGGTGTCCAATTTCTCCTCTTACCCTTGGGAAAATAAAAAATTGGGGACTAAAACATCATGCTTGTGGAAAAAATATGATTTTTTTTCTTCACGGCTCTACATTACAAACTTGTGTGAAGCACTTGAGGGTTCAAAGTGCTCACCACACATCTAGATAAGTTCCTTAGGGGGTCTAGTTTCCAAAATGGGGTCACATGTGGGGGGTTTCCACTGTTTAGGCACATCAGGGGCCCTCCAAACGCGACATGGCGTCCGTTCGCAATTCCAGCCAATTTTGGTTTGGAAAAGTCAAACAGCGCTCCTTCCCTTTCAAGCCCTGCCGTGCGCCCAAACAGTGGTTCCCCCCCACATATGGGGTATCAGCGTACTCAGGACATGTTGGACAACAACTTTTGTGGTCCAATTTCTCCTCTTACCCTTGAGAAAATAAAAATTTGGGGACTAAAACATCATGTTTGTGGAAAAAATATGATTTTTTTTCTTCACGGCTCTACATTACAAACTTGCGTGAAGCACTTGAGGGTTCAAAGTGCTCACCAGACACCTAGATAAGTTCATTAGGGGGTCTAGTTTCCAAAATGGGGTCACTTGTGGGGGTTTCCACTGTTTAGGCACATGAGGGGCTCTGCTAACGGAACATGACGCCCACAGACCATTCCATCAAAGTCTGTATTCCAAAACGTCACTGCTTCCCTTCTGCCAGGGCATTATAAACGTTAGTGAAACACTTGGGGGTTCAAAGTGCTCACCAGACACCTAGATAAGTTCATTAGGGGGTCTAGTTTCCAAAATGGGGTCACATGTGGGGGGTTTCCACTGTTTAGGCACATCAGGGGCCCTCCAAACGCGACATGGCGTCCGTTCGCAATTCCAGCCAATTTTGGTTTGGAAAAGTCAAACAGTGGTTCCCCCCCATATGGGGTATCAGCATACTCAGGACATGTTGGACAACAACTTTTGTGGTCCAATTTCTCCTCTTACCCTGGGGAAAATAAAAAATTGGGGACTAAAACATCATGCTTGTGGAAAAAATATGATTTTTTTTCTTCACGGCTCTACATTACAAACTTGCGTGAAGCATTTGAGGGTTCAAAGTGCTCACCACACATCTAGATAAGTTCCTTAGGGGGTCTAGTTTCCAAAATGGGGTCACATGTGGGGGGTTTCCACTGTTTAGGCACAACAGGGGCCCTCCAAACGCGACATGGCGTCCGTTCGCAATTCCAGCCAATTTTTTAGTTTGGAAAAGTCAAACGGCGCTCCTTCCATTTCAAGCCCTGCCGTGCGCCCAAACAGTGGTTCCCCCCCACATATGGGGTATCAGCGTACTCAGGACATGTTGGACAACAACTATTGGTGTCCAATTTCTCCTCTTACCCTTGGGAAAATAAAAAATTGGGGACTAAAACATCATGCTTGTGGAAAAAATATGATTTTTTTTCTTCACGGCTCTACATTACAAACTTGCGTGAAGCACTTGAGGGTTCAAAGTGCTCACCACACATCTAGATAAGTTCCTTAGGGGGTCTAGTTTCCAAAATGGGGTCACATGTGGGGGGTTTCCACTGTTTAGGCACATCAGGGGCCCTCCAAACGCGACATGGCGTCCGTTCGCAATTCCAGCCAATTTTGGTTTGGAAAAGTCAAACGGCGCTCCTTCCCTTTCAAGCCCTGCCGTGCGCCCAAAAAGTGGTTCCCCCCACATATGGGGTATCAGCGTACTCAGGACATGTTGGACAACAACTTTTGTGGTCCAATTTCTCCTCTTACCCTTGAGAAAATAAAAATTTGGGGACTAAAACATCATGTTTGTGGAAAAAATATGATTTTTTTTCTTCACGGCTCTACATTACAAACTTGCGTGAAGCACTTGAGGGTTCAAAGTGCTCACCACACATCTAGATAAGTTCCTTAGGGGGTCTAGTTTCCAAAATGGGGTCACATGTGGGGGGTTTCCACTGTTTAGGCACATCAGGGGCCCTCCAAACGCAACATGGCGTCCGTTCGCAATTCCAGCCAATTTTGGTTTGGAAAAGTCAAACGGCGCTCCTTCCCTTTCAAGCCCTGCCGTGCGCCCAAACAGTGGTTTCCCCCACATATGGGGTATCAGCGTACTCAGGACATGTTGGACAACAACTTTTGTGGTCCAATTTCTCCTCTTACCCTTGGGAAAATAAAAATTTGGGGACTAAAACATCATGTTTGTGGAAAAAATATGATTTTTTTTCTTCACGGCTCTACATTACAAACTTGCGTGAAGCACTTGAGGGTTCAAAGTGCTCACCACACATCTAGATAAGTTCCTTAGGGGTCTAGTTTCCAAAATGGGGTCACATGTGGGGGTTTCCACTGTTTAGGCACATCAGGGGCCCTCCAAACGCGACATGTCGTCCGTTCGCAATTCCAGCCAATTTTGGTTTGGAAAAGTCAAACGGCGCTCCTTCCCTTTCAAGCCCTGCCGTGCGCCCAAACAGTGGTTCCCCCCCACATATGGGGTATCAGCGTACTCAGGACATGTTGGACAACAACTTTTGTGGTCCAATTTCTTCTCTTACCCTTGGGAAAATAAAAATTTGGGGACTAAAACATCATGTTTGTGGAAAAAATATGATTTTTTTTCTTCACGGCTCTACATTACAAACTTGCGTGAAGCACTTGAGGGTTCAAAGTGCTCACCACACATCTAGATAAGTTCCTTAGGGGGTCTAGTTTCCAAAATGGGGTCACATGTGGGGGGTTTCCACTGTTTAGGCACATCAGGGGCCCTCCAAACGCGACATGGCGTCCGTTCGCAATTCCAGCCAATTTTGGTTTGGAAAAGTCAAACGGCGCTCCTTCCCTTTCAAGCCCTGCCGTGCGCCCAAACAGTGGTTCCCCCCCACATATGGGGTATCAGCGTACTCAGGATAAGTTGGACAACAACTTTTGTGGTTCAATTTCTCCTCTTACCCTTGGGAAAATAAAAATTTGGGGACTAAAACATCATGCTTGTGGAAAAAATATGATTTTTTTTCTTCACGGCTCTACATTACAAACTTGCGTGAAGCACTTGAGGGTTCAAACTACTCACCACACATCTAGATAAGTTCCTTAGGGGTCTAGTTTCCAAAATGGGGTCACGTGTGGGGGGTTTCCACTGTTTAGGCACATCGGGGCCTCTCCAAACGCGACATGGCGTCCGTTCTCAATTCCAGCCAATTTTGGTTTGGAAAAGTCAAACTGCGCTCCTTCCATTCCGAGCTCTGCCGTGTGCCCAAACAGTGGTTTTCCCTCACATATGGGGTATCGGCGTACTCAGGAGAAATTGCACAACAACTTTATCAGTCCTTTTTCTCCTTTTTCCCTTGTGAAAATAAAAAAAATGTTTGTAAAAGATCATTTTTGTGACTAAAAAGTAAAATGTTAATTTTTTCCTTCCATGTTGCTTCAGCTCCTGTGAAGCACCTGAAGGGTTAAGAAACTTCTTGAATGTGGTTTTGAGTACCTTGAGGGGTGTAGTTTTTAGAATGGTGTCACTTTTGGGTATTTTCTGCTATATAGACCCCTCAAAGTGACTTCAAATATGAGGTGGTCCCGAAAAAAAAATGGCTTTGTAAATTTTGTTGTAAAAATGAGAAATCGCTGGTCAACTTTTAACCCTTATAATTTCCTAACAAAAAAAAATTTTGTTTCCAAAATTGTGCTGATGTAAAGTAGACATGTGGGAAATGTTATTTCTTAACTATTTTGTGTGACATATTTCTCTGTTTTAAGGGAATAAAAATTCAAAATTTGAAAATTGCAAAATTTTCAAAATTTTTGCCATATTTGCGTTTTTTTCATAAATAAATGCAAGTTATATGGAAGAAATTTTACCACTATCATGAAGTACAATATGTCACGAGAAAACAGTCTCAGAATCGCGAAGATCCGTTGAAAAGTTCCAGAGTTATAACCTCATAAAGAGACAGTGGTCAGAATTGTAAAAATTGGCCCGGTCATTAACGTGCAAACCACCCTTGGGGGTGAAGGGGTTAATTAATAAAAGATTATTTTTCTGAAAAAAAATGGCTCCCACGTAATTTTCGTAACTAGCAGAGGGAAAGACGACGGCTGGTGGCCAATGTTTATAGCCTGGGAAGGAGTTAATACCCATGGAGCTTCCTAGGCTATTAATATCAGCTCACAGCAGTATACTTAGCCTTTGCTGGCTATTAGAATGAGGGACCCAAAAAACATGATGTAGGGTCCACCTATAATTACCAACCAGCAAAGGCTATGCAGACAGCTGCGGGCTGACAATAATAGCAAAAGAAGCATCAGCTCTCATCCGCTCCAGAAATAGCACATCTCTGAGATGCACCAATTCTGGCACTTAGCCTCGTTCTTCCCACTTGCCCTGTAGCGGTGGCAAGTGGGGTGATTGTTGGTGAGGTTGACGTCACCTTTGTATTGTCAGGTGACATTAAGCCTCTAGGTTAGTAATGAAAAGGCGTCAATAAGACACCCCCATAACTAACCCCACAGTCACATTGTAAGAAAGCACAGACACCCAGAAAAAAGTCCTTTAATTGAAAGAAAGACACAGACTCCTTTAATAATCTTAATGAAACCATACTTACAATCTCGCCTAATTCCACATAAGCCCTCGTTCTCCTGTAATAAACCAAAAATATTAAAACAACAATGTACCATACCTGTCTGTCGTTCTGTCCCACGCCATAATCGGTCCGAGGCAGAAATAGTTTTCAACCTGGATGGGGCCAAGATGCGACTATCCAGGCTGAGAACCACTGGTGACTGAATGTGCTGCATGTGTGCCAACTCAAGTCTAGTCAAGCTCAATTTTTGTGTTTTTTTCTTTGTATCATTGCATTGTTTGCAAGCCGGAGTGTGGCCTCCCTCTCCTGAGCTGGAAATTGTATATAAAGCTTCCCCAGACTGGTGTTCAACTGGTTGGGCCCAGTCCTTTTGTCTGCACTTATTCACACACTGAGGTCAATTTTGACCTATGGTAATGTTTTTAATATTACACAGTGTAGGACTGTCCCGATCAGAGTTACCTTGTCATGGTAGGATGGCTTTTATGCTATTTTTGATTAAAAACAGTATTACTAAAAACTCTGTTATTTAAATGCACTTTTTGCTTTTTATTTACTTACTTACAGCAGGGTTTTTGCTCTTTTTTTTCCCTTGTAGGTTTTATGGCCAATGTGAACATGCGTTTATGTGCTACATGTATATAAACTCAGGTCAAGCTCAATTTTTGTGTTTTTTTCATTATTTTTTAGTTAAAATGATCTGACAGTATGATTATCCAAGTCTACACAATTAAAGTGATATTACATTTACAAGGTTTCCTAAATTTTAACAGTAAAAAAAATTTTAGAACAAAAAATAAAAGTTGGAAAACATTTGGTTTGTGTCACCAAAGGCTGTAACTTTTTTTATTTTTCCATCAATGGAAAAATGTTTTTCTTTTCTTTCTTTTTTTAATGGAAGAAGGGAAGTCATTTAAACAATTGTTTTCTTTCATTTTTTTAATATATTTTAAAAACGTTTTTTTTTAATCATTTATTAGTCCTCCTATGGGACTTGAACTTGTGATCATTAGATCACTTAGAGTAAGACTAAACACTACAATACCACAATATTGTAGTATATAGTGAAATCAAGGTTCACTTATGAAACTCAGCCTGTGATTGAGCTTCAAAAGAGGGCCAAGATGGTAGCGATGAGGACATCCAGCGGGCACCCAGCTGCCAGGACAAGTAATCTGTTTTGTAGGAGCCAGTGCACTTGTGCATTCAGAATAATGACATTTAATTCCGTTGTCAGTGATTAACAGTAGCATTTTAATGGATAAACAGCAGCAATCAGCACCAGTTCTGGCTGCTGCTGTTACAGGTAGACCCGGTGCAACACAGTTGTCATCTTTTACATATGGTGATGGCTCAATTCTTGAGGCTGCTTCATACACCATACCTCCCAACTTTTGAAGATGGGAAAGAGGGACAAAGGTTGCGGCGGACTGCGCACCGCGGTAAATTTTAGGCCACGCCCTGACCACACCCCTTTCACAACTAGTCACACCCATGTCCACGCCCCAACCACACCCATTTAGCACTGGTGATCACACTGACTGGTACTGAGGGCACAGTGACTGGTACTGTGGGCACACTGGTACTGAGTTAAAGAAAGAACAGAGAGAGAAAAAAGAAAACAGAGAAAGGAGAGAGAGAAAGAAAGAGGGGAAAGCAAGAAAGAACAGAGAGAAAGTAGAGAGAGAAAGAAATAAACAAAGAAAGGGGAAAGAAAGAACAGAGAGAAAAAAAAAGAGGGGAAAGAAAGAACAGAGATGGAGAAAGAAAGAGGGGAAAGAAGAACAGAGAGGGAGGGAGAAAGAAAGAGGGGAAAGAAAGAACAGAGCAAGAAAGAAACAGAAAAAAAGAGGAAAGAAAAACAGAAGAAGAGAGGGAAAGAAAGAACAGAGAAAGAAGAAAGACAGAGGGGGAAAGAAAGAAAGAGAGGGAAGAAAGAAAGAGGAAAGAAAGAAAGAGGAGGAGAAAGAAAGAGGGGAAAGAAAGAACAGAGAGAGAAAGAGAAAAAGGGGAAAGAAAGAACAGAGAGAGAGAAGAAAGAGGGGAAAGAAAGAACAGAGAAGAAAGAAGAAGAGGGGAAGAAAAGAACAGAGAGGAAAAAAGAAAGAGGGAAAGAAAGAAAGAAACAGAGGAGAGAGGAAAGAGGGAAAGAAAGAACAAAGAGAGAAAGAAAGGGAAAGAAAAGAGACAGAGAGAAAAGAAAGAAAGAGGAAAGAAAGAACAGAGAGAGAAAAGAACAGAAAAAGAACAGAGGAAAGAAAGATGGGAAAGAAAGAAAGAACAGAGGAGAACGAAAGAGGGGAAAGAAAGAACAAGAGAGAAAAAGAAAGAACAAGAGAAGAGAGAAAGAAAGAAGGAAAGAAAGAACAGAGAGAGAGAAAGAAAAGAACAGAGAAAGAAAGAGGGGAAAGAAAGAACAGAGAGAAGAAAGGAAAGAAAGAAAGAGGGAAAGAAAACAGAAAAAGGAAAGGAAAAAGACAAGAAAAAAGAACAGAGAGAAAGAAAGAGGGGAAAGAAGAACAGAGAGAAAAGAAAGAACAGGGAAGAAAGAGAAAAAAGAACAGAGAGAAAGAAAGAGGGAAAGAGAATAGGAAAAAGAAAGGGAGAAGAAAGAAAGAGAGAAGAAAGAGAAAAAGAAAGGGGAAAAAGAAGAGAAAGAAAGAAGATACAAAAGAAAGGGAGAAAGGAAGACAGAGAGATAGAAAGAAAGAGGAAAGAAAGAACAGAGAGAAAGAAGAAAAAGAACAGAGAGAAAGAAAGATAGGAAAGAAAGAGCAGAGATAGAGAAAGAAAGAAAGAACAGAGAAAGAAAGAGGGGAAAGAAAGAGGGGAAAGAAAGAACAGAGAGAGAGAAAGAAAGAGGTAAAAGAGAGAGAAAAAAAGGACAGAGAAAGAAAGAGGTGAAAGAACAGAGAGAGAGAAAAAGAAAGAGGGGAAAGAAAGAACAGAGATAAAGAAAGAAACAAACAGAGAGAGAGAGAAAGAAAGGAAAGAAACAGAGATAGAAAGAAAGAGGGGAAAGAAAGAACAGAGAGAGAGAAAGAAAGAAAGGGGAAAGAGAGAGAAGAAAAAAGAACAGAGAGAAAGAAAGAGGGGAAAGAGAGAATAGGAAAAAAAGAACAGAGAGAAAGAAAGAAAGAAATGAGAGAAAGAACAGAGAGAGAAAGAAAGAGGGGAAAGAAGAAGAGAGAGAAAGAAAGAAATAAAAAGAAGAGGGGAAAGAAAGAAAGAACAGAGAGATAGAAAGAAAGAGGGGAAAGAAAGAACAGAGAGAAAGAAAGAAAAATAACAGAGAGAAAGAAAGATAGGAAAGAAAGAACAGAGAGAGAGAAAGAAAGAACAGAGAAAGAAAGAGGGGAAAGAAAGAACAGAGAGAGAGAAAGAAAGAGGTGAAAGAGAGAGAAAAAAGGACAGAGAAAGAAAGAGGTGAAAGAACAGAGAGAGAGAAAAAGAAAGAGGGGAAAGAAAGAACAAAGATAAAGAAAGAAACAGAGAGAGAGAGAAAGAAAGGAAAGAAACAGAGATAGAAAGAAAGAGGGGAAAGAAAGAACAGAGAGAAAGAAAGAGAAAGACAGATGGGAAAGAAAGAACAGAGAGAAAGAAAGAAAGAACAGAGAGAGAGAAAGAAACAGAGAGAGAAAGAAATAAAGATTCTATAAAGATACTATAGCAGTCCGGCTCCCATTGTAGTGCCCACCTGAGCCTCCCGGTGCAGGACATATCATGATCAGCTCACATGGCCGACATCCCCCATTCCTAAGCGAGGACATGGTGATGGATCTGAAGCATTTCCTGAAGTGCCTCCATGGTTCCGTCGCAATCTCCTCCCGAAATTACCTAATTTCCGGTCATCTTCCAGCATGTCACTTCTGGTGGAACATCACGTGCGAGTTTTAAAGTGCTCCTCGGGGCTCCGGCATGTACTCCTGTGTCCACGGGAAAAGCTCCCGGCCGGTACAGCGGGGCAGACTCTCAAAATCGGGAGTGTCCCGCTGAATTCAGGACGGTTGGGAGGTATGAATGCTCCCCATCATACACCTTGTACACGCACGGCTCTGCACACCTCATACACACACGGTTCCACTTTGTATGCCTCGTACACACACGGCTCCACTCCGTCCACCTCGCACACACAAGGCTCCACTTAGTATACACAAGGCTCCACTCCATACACCTTGTACACACGCAGACACGTTTTGTACACCTTGTAACACACGACTCTACTTCGTAAACCTTGTACACATGCGGCTTTGCAGCATACACCTCGTACACATGTGGTTCTGCTCCGTACACCTCGTACACATGCGGCTCCGCTACATACACACAAGACTCCACTCCATACACACACGGCTCTGCTCCGCTCTTGTACACACACGGCTCAAGCACGGAGCCCTGTGTGTATGGAGCTGAACGGCTCAGCTCCGTACACTTCACACACACAGGGCTCCGTTTCATACACACACAGCACTGCTACATCCACACCTCGTACACACGGCTCAGCTCCGAAAATCTCGTACACGCGTGGCTCGGCTCCGTGCACCTCGTACAGAAACACGGGTCCGCTCCATCCAACTCGTACAGACACGGTTCTGCTACATCCAACTCGCACACACAAGGCTCCGCTCCGTACACCTCGTACACACTACAAGCACTGCTACATCCACCTCGTACATGGGCGGCTCCGCTCCATGCACCTCGTACACGTGCGGCCCAGCTCCGTGCACCTCGTACACGTGCGGCTCCGCTCCGTGCACCTCGTACATGTGCGGCTCCGCACCGTGCACATCGTACACGCGCGGCTCCGCTCCGTGCACCTCGTACACGTGCGGCTCTGCTCCGAGCACCTCGTACACGAGCGGCTCCGCTCCATGCACCTCGTGCACACGCAGCTCGTCTCCGTGCACCTCGTAGACACACGGCTCCGCTCCATTCAACTCATACAGACACGGCTCTGCTACATCCAACTCGTTCACACAAGGCTCTGCTCCGTACACCTTGTACACACTACAGCACTGCTACATCCACCTCGTACACGTGCGGCTCCGCTCCATGCACCTCGTACACATTCGGCTCCGCTCCGTGCACCTCGTACACGTGCGGCTCCGCTCCGTTCACCTCGTACACGAGCGGCTCCGCACCGTGCACCTCGTACACGCGCGGCTCCGCTCCCTGCACCTTGTACACGCGCAGCTCTGCTCCGTGCACCTCGTACACGCGCGACTCTGCTCCGTGCACCTCGTACACGCGCGCTCCGCTCTGTGCACCTCATATATGTGCGGCTTAGCTCCGTGCACCTCGTACACGCGTGGCTCCGCTCCATCCAACTCGTACACGCACAGTTCTGCTTCGTACATCTCGTACACACTACAGCGCTGCTACATCCGCCTCGTACACACACGGCTCTTCTCCATACACCTCGTACACACTACATCACTGCTACATCCACCTCGTACACACACGGCTCCGCACCGTACACCTCGTACACACACGGCTCCGCTCCGTACACCTCGTACACACACGGCCCGCTCCCTACACATCATACACACACGGCTCCACTCCGTTCACCTCGTACACACACGACTAGGCTACATCCAACTTGTACACACTACAGCTCTGCTACATACAACTTGTACACACTACAGCACTGATACATCCACACTGTAAACCCGAGTCCCAACCCCCACACACAAACTTACCCTCATCCAGCACCATGACAACCATCACAGCAGAGTCCTGCACACAATGAGGACACTTATCATGTGATCTCTGACTCCTCCCCTCCTCTGACCTCATCACAGGTCCTGTGGGCACAGAAGAGTACTACAGCATAGCAGCGTCATTGCTAGCTGTGAGCGGCTGAGCTGTAGAGACAGGGAGGGCAGGAAGGGGTGCATGGGGGCGTGGCGGCTCATCTCACTGCGGGACACATAGTGTCCTGAGCGGGACAGCAGGACGGGGGGGTCAGAATCGGGACTGTCCCACTCAATCCGGGACGGTTGGGAGGTATGATACACCAGTGTGACCACATGCAGTAAATTTACATTATGTGGTCATCAGGTTAATCTAAAGGGCAAATAAGGACTCTAGATAGACAAATTACATGTGAAACCTCAGCTTCCAGCTAGACACTGCCTCCATTTTGTAAATTCAGTCCATTTTTTTATCTGCACATTGACTTGCAACCCTTACTTTAGTGTAATTATAAGTTTAGAAGCTGTGAGCATATGGGTAACTCATAAAAATGATGAAAAAGATTCACAAGCCTTTAGTTTAGTGGCCTTGTTGGTAGACCATACTGCATTGCTGCTGACAATAGCCCTTCGAACCTCCAGCTATTTGCTGGAATCCCCAGCATCTCTTCTGATTTGTAGATTCAAACAGTCCTACTAATCAGAAGAAGATGCTGAAATCTAGAGGGTCGGGGAGGTTCAAAGGCCTCTGGCCGACAGCCATGGACTTCTGATGTGGTTACTGGACCAGGATCGTGCAGATCTTTTTGATCATCTTTGATAGCTGACCTTTTATTTGTAATGCAGGAATGCATTAATAATTCCATAAAAAAGAAACCTTGAGTGTCTAGCGCTGAGCTTTAGAAAAAAATGACATCGGGTCCCCCCATAATTTCAAACCAGCAAAGGCTAAACAGACAGCTGTGGACTGATATTAATAGCCAGGGAAGGGGCAACGGAAATTGGCCCTCCCAGGCTAGGAACATCAGCCATCAGCCACTCCAGAAGTGGCACATCAATAAGATGTGCCAAATCTGGGGCTTAGTCTCGCTCTTCCCACTTGCCCTGTGGCGCTGGCAAGTGGGGTAATATTTGAGGGGTCGATGTCGCCTTTGTATTGTCAGGTGACATCAAGCCCAGTGGTTAGTAATGGAGAGATGTCTGTAACACGCATCCATTACTAACACCACAGTAAGCTTGGAAATAAACACACAGCATGAATAAAATCCTGTATTTGAAATAAAAATCAACACCCTGTTGTACACATTTATTTAAAAACAAAAAAGAAAGTTATACTCACCTGACCTTACACCTGTCACGTTTGGCTGCAGCCGCCAAGAAGCGGCCCAGCCCATAATCGCCCCCACGCTGACCCTCCATACCGCAGAGGGGGACCCAGGCATACCCAAAATAGGGAAGGGCAGAGACTGAGGTTCTGTGGCAGCTGAACATGTGGACAAGGAAGAGACACGTAGAACTTGATTACACCGCACAACTTCAGGTACAGAGGAAGTAAAGTTTACTAAAGTAATAAAGTAAAGACACACAGTACATAAATCAAACATGACTATGCCAGGCTCCCGATTCCACACCTCCCAGAAGGGTACCATCCAGAGGACACCAAAGGCACCAACGGTTCACCGTGGCACACATAGTTGGGACATCAGGACACAGACATGACATCAGGGTACACGAGGTCATCAGGACGCAGGCAAAACATCAGGGTACATGAGGTCATCAGGACCCAGACAGGACACACGAGGACATCAGGATCACGGACTCAGGAACACGGACTGGACCTCAGGAACATGGACACAGGAACATGGAATCAGGAACAAGGACTGGACATCAGGAACAAGGACTGGACATCAGGAACACGGACTGGACACCAGGAACACGGACTGGACATCAGGAACATGGACCAGACATCAGGAACACGGACTCAGGAACATGGAATCAGGAACACGGACCGGACATCAGGAACACGGAATCAAGAACACGGACCGGACATCAGGAACACGGAATCAGGAACATGGACTGGACATCAGGAACACGGACACAGGAACACGGACTGGATCTCAGGAACACGAACTCAGGAACATGGAATCAGGAACACAGACCAGACATCAGGAACACGGACCGGACATCAGGAACACGGACCGGACATCAGGAACACGGACCGGACATCAGGAACACGGACCGGACATCAGGAACATAGACCGGACATTAGGAACACAGACTGGACATCAGGAACACGGACTAGACATCAGGAACACGGACACAGGAACACGGACTGGACATCAGGAACACAGACACAGGAACACGGACTGACGATTGACAGGTTCCAGACATCGGCCTGCGGACATCAGGCTCTGGACATGAGGGCACAGTATCAGGCTCAGGACATCTGGCAACGATCGGCAGGCTTTGGGCATCAGGCAGGGAAGGATAGGATCCGGACATCTGGAAGTGGTCCTCAGACATAGGAAATCAGGCCGTGGTCATCAGGATCTGGGCAAGAGGCCACGGTCATCGGACTCCGGACATCTGGCAGCGACCTAAGAAGTAACCCAAGCGGTCTGGTGCAAGCCCACCGGGTTGAACAGGAGCCGGCTGGGGATGGCACCGAATAACAAGCTGAGCACAGAGTAGCAGAAACTCAGCAGACACACCGCACTCCAACTTCCAAGATGAACCCAGGTTATATCACAGAAAGTCAGTTACCAAAGAATCACAGTCACTGGGCACAGGGTTCAGGACACAGAAGGACTTCCAGGAACATAACTCAGCAGACACAGTTCAGACAGAGTGAGGTACAGGACAGGTAAAGGATCAAGGATTCAAGCCTGGATATACCGCCTCCAGGACAGGAACAGGACCAAACAGGAATTAAAGCAAGGACTTTGGTACCAAAACATAAACAGGAGAGGTGCAGGATACAGTTCAGACAGGGTCAGGTACAGGATCAAGGATTGAGGCCTGGATATACCGTCATCAGGACAGGTGCAGGAACAGGACCAAACAGGAATCAAGGCAAGGACTTTGGTACCAAAACATAGACTGGAGAGGTGCAGGAACACACAACACACATGGCAAGATTCAGAAGCTTTGTGAGTAGCTAAGGCCCCGCCCATAGGGCAGGCAGCCTTTATATAGGAGCTGCCCCTCAGCAATTGGCTGGGGACAGCATTTCAAGTACACACACTAACCCTGATAAAAGCAGGGGAGGTGTGGCCACGCATGCCCTTAGCAGAATCAGAAACCATTACACACAATCAGTGAAGGAACTGAGGCTCAGGGCACCTGGCAGCGGCTGCACGCCCAGACACACGTGGAAAGTCATGCACCAGCTGCAAATGACCTCGCAACCCGCGGACAGCTTCCACAGCGGCAACCAGGGACCGCACATGTGGATGGTCATGCAGCAAAGCAAAGACCTAACACCACATGAACAGCTACGCAGCAGAGCAGGGAACTGAGCAGGCTCCATATAGGTAGCAGCCAACAGTATCGCAGCTCAATTAGGGGGAAAGGAGCAAAGGGTTAAAGCAAAGACATGCATTGTCATGCCGACAACCAAGTACAGACAGAACAGCGTGACAACACCTATTCCATTGAAGCCCATGTTCCCTGGAAAGAAGAATATTAATAAACAACCATATCCCTCACCTGTCAGATATGAAGATAATCTAAACTGCCCCGTGATGATTTGGATAGTGGCCACATCAGTGTTGTGACCGTTATCCCCACTAGCCGGAACACACTGACAGAAGTGTAATCCCTCCTCCAGTTTCTAGTAATGAGCGTGAGAAAGTTTACCGGAGTTCAAACCTGGTGAACCACGTTGACCTCACTTACAGCACCACTCACTGCATGAGAACGTTCAGCTATGAACTCCAGTAAACATTCTCACGGCAGCTAAGCGCCAGATAATGGAGAAGTGATTACACTCCTGTCAGATTATCTTCACATCAGAGAGGTGAGGGATATGATTGTTAATAATTTTTGTTTTTTTTTACAGGGGACATAGGCATCAGTGGATTAGGTGTAATGTGAATGCTATGGTTTATTATTTTCTGTATTTTACAGGTGACAAAGGCTTCAATGGAATAGGCGTAAGGTGAGTATAACTGTGATTTTTCATTTTTATTTCAATTAAAGGGGTCAGTGTTTTTCTTTGAAATAAAATAATTTTTTTAGGCTGTGTCTTTTTTAAAACAACTATGGGGTTAGTAAAGGTGGTATCTTATGGATGCTTCTCAATTACTAACCTGTGGGCTTGATGTCAACGGCCATAAAACAGCTGGCATCAACCCCACAACTGTTACCCCACTTGCCACCGCATCAGGGAAAGTAGGAAGAGCCAGGCAAAGCACCAGATTCATAGAATGGTAGAGCTGGAAAGGACCTCCTGGGTCATCTGGTCCAACCCCTTGCTCCAATCAGGATTCACTAAATCATCCCAGCCAGATGTCTGTCCAGCCTCTGTTTGAAGCCTTCCATTGAAGGAGAACTCACCACCTCTCGTGGCAGCCTGTTCAACTCATTGATCACCCTAACTGTTAAAAAGTTTTTTCTAATATCTAATCTGTGTCTCCTCCCATTCAGCTTCATCCGGCCTTAGCATAATCTTCTTTAATACTCCTGTGGTGCCCACCCTTTCCTGATTGTCCCATTCAGCTTCATCCCATTGCTTCAAGTCTTTCCTTGTGCAAATGAGAATAAAGATGATCCTTCTGCAATGTCACAGCCCTTGAGATATTTGTAGACAGCTATTAAGTCACCTCTCAGTCTTCTTTTTTGCAAGCTAAACATTCCCAAAACCTATAACTGTTCTTCATAGGACATGGTTTGCAGACCAGTCATCATTCTGGTTGCTCTTCTCTGAACTTGCTCCAGTTTGTTGATGTCTTTTTTAAAATGTGGTGCCCAAAACTGGACACAGTATTCCAGATGAGGTCTGACCAAAGAGGAGTAGAGGGCAATAATAACTTCAAGTGATCCAGACTGTATGCTTCTGTTAATACATCCCAGAATTGTATTTGCCTTTTTTGCTGCCTCATCACACTGTTGACTCATGTTCAGTCTGTGATCTATTAGTATACCCAAGTCTTTTTCACATGTGCTGTTGCTTAGCCCTATTCCTCCCATTCTGTATATGCTTACTTCATTTTTATTGCCCAGATGTAGTACTTTGCATTTTTCCCTGTTAAAAACCATTCTGTTAAGTGCTGCCCACTGTTCCAGTTTATTTATATATTTTTGAATCCTCTTCTCTAGTTTTAGCTATCCCTCCTAGCTTTGTGTCATCAGCAAATCTAATCAGTTTACCCTCAATTCCTTCATTTAAATTATCGATAAAGATGTTGAACAATACAGGGCCCAGGACAGAGCCCTGTGGTACGCCACTTGAGACATTCTTCCAACTGGATGTGCAGCCATTTACGACCACTCTTTGGCCAGTTATGAATCCACCCCATGCAGTTTTTTAGTTTGCTTAAATAATTTTAAAAAATGGTGTGGGAACCCCTCTATTCTTGATAATCAGACATGATATAACTGACAGCTGAGGGTTGCAACCCGCAGCTGTCAGTTTTGCCTGCACTGATTATTAAAAATAGAAGAGACCTCACGTCATTTTTTAAAAATGTATTTATAGCACAGGTGCCGGTTGATGAATATTCCTGTAAGTGGTGCCTGCTCTTTGCTGTTTTCAGAGACAGCAGGCCTAGGCTGATGGGAGTAGTACTCTCTCGTCAGCTGACATGTGTGACAGAAGGGTTCAAATGGGGTTCAGTTATTATTCTGGTACAGGAACCAACCTTCTTTTTTTTATATGTTCGGCCGAACCCACTGGACTCAAACATCCAGAGGTTCGCCCATCACTAGTGAGCAGATTGATAAAGAGGATTAAATTAATTTAACACAATATATAGCTTGTACAGTGGAAAGAAGAGCTAAAATGATGGACCAGTATTCTGAAGAACTCTCATTTAAATTACCTCAATCCTAGCACTCAGAAGTTACTATTCATTTGTCATGTATAGTCATCCTACCTGGTGCCCACCATCTGCCTCCTGCACTCAGATTGGTGTTCCTTTCCTCCTTATTCCAAGATGGCCACGACAGTGGCATGAGCATTTTGGAGGTAAGTCTATTACACACCTTCCATTCGTTTCCTATCCAACAGAGCAGGAAAGATGTGGTTTACATTTACCACTGTATATTCACCATGCCACTGTGGCAGCAATGTTGGAAGCTGGAAAAACAAAACGCCGATCTGATCAAAGATGGCAGAAAAAGGCTAACCGAGGACACAAGGTCTGGTGGCTATACATGTGAAACCTAACTTCAGTCCCAGAGTAGAGAGTCATTTTAAGTGAATATCTTCCTTTGCTGTAACCCTTTGAATTTTACAATTTATTTTTATATTCATTTTATACTTTTACCAAGCTAATTTATGACAGTCCGTTTTAATCATATGCCAACATCCAAAAAAACCCACTTTTTCATTTTATACAATGGTGACGACTATCCTAAAAATTGATTTTTTATGATATCTCAATATCTATATATATTCTTTTTTACATTTTCAGAAACAATTTGTTAATGTTAGTTTGAAGTTTAAACAAACTCAGATAGTTTCTTGTACTTTGGCAAGAATAAAATGTACCAGAAAGGATATTAATTGAAATGTTTTCCCAACTTTATTAAATAAATAGTGATAGTAAATTGTCCTAATTATGATTTATTAGGAGTAATCCATCACGGACGCACAGCCTGGCAGATGGCAGCATGAAGTTTGTATAAGTTTGGCTTGGTAAATATTAATACGCCATTTACATTGCATTAAAATTTAAACAAGACGCTACATATCTTTTTTTGCAAATTAAAATATCATATTCATATTAGAAATATATATTTTATGAGTAGAAATGAAGCCCACAACAAATTAAAACCATCCAGGCTACATACGGTAGATACATGCATAATGGTGGTGATTAAACTGCGGGACAACGTCAACTCTCTCTAGGTCATTTAAGGTTGGCTCTTTTTGTGTAATGGAAAATTCAACAATAAAGGGACTGTTCACATTAAAAAAGGGTATTCTTCTGATTCTATTATTAAAAAATAAAACTTTGAAATAGACTTTTATTTCCAACTGTTTACTAAGTCCCATTGACCAGTATAAATTGTGTCTTTCATACATTTGTGATTGAAGGGACTAGTCTAAAGAGCACACTGAATTCAAGCATGATACTGTAATAGGGGGGTTATGCCCGGACATGTTTAGTTCAATACAATTGATAGAAGCTCACATCTTAACAGGCTATTTAGATAGGGTAATTCTGTTCCACTTGATAGAATAGACTATGGGGTTATGCCCGGACATGTTTAGTTCAGTACAATTGATAGAAAGTCACATCTTAACAGGCTATTTAGATAGGGTAATTCTGTTTCACTTGATAGAATAGACTATTTACGCATAGTAATTATCACTGTGAGGGGTGAAGTTTTAGAACAATTGTTAAGATGTGAGTTTCTATCAATTGTATTGAACTAAACATGTCCGGGCATAACCCCCCTGGGGGCAGTCCTGCTAAAAAGATACGTCTCCAATCTTTTCTTAAATTCTTTATGGGGAAAACTTCTTTTATACTGAATAATACTGTACAATATAGTCCTTTTAGCCTGTACAATAACTTTAACTTTCCAGCAAGTGATACCTTGTACAGTAACTTTCCAGCAAGTGAAGCAGACACTCACATAGGGATTTAATACCATGCTAGAAAAAGACTATCTTTTACATACATTTACTGCTGGTCTTAAAAGATCTCCCACAAAAAGTTTTGAGCCTTATAAAAATCAAGAATCGCCTTGTAGACCTTTCCCCCACACACAGACTGATCAAATCCACAAGGAGATGGATAAAATATAAATAGAGCCGAATAAAATCATGAAACACTTTGATAGAACTTCCCAGATTCAACAGGCCTGATTTGCCAGACAGATCAAATCACAGGGAGACGGATAAAATGATAGGGGGCGTGACGACCTGTCAGATTGAGTTTGACGAGTAATGGAACTCCTACACTACTGTCTTCCAATCTAAATATACAACAATCCACTGGGAGTAGTATTACTGAGAGGTGGAAGGAATCACAGCAACTGGGCTCAAAAAGTGGAGACCATGTAACATTACAGAGCGGAGTTGCTGAGTGTCGCTGGAGTCACAGAGTCTAAAACTCTTCTGGCATTAATGTCACAAAAAAACTATGTTTGAAGCTTCATGGGTTTCAGCTGCATTCAAGACTGACATGACCAAGAATAAGATGATACGGTGTAAAGCATGCTGCCACTGGACACTAAAGTAGAGGAAAGGTGTTCTGTGGAGTGATAAATCTCACTTCTCTATGTAGCAGTCTGGGTTTGGTGAATGCCAGGAGAACATTTAGAAGAATCACCTTTAGTTCTACGGAAGGGAAATATTAATGCTTCTGTATACCAAGTACCCCTCCCCCCTCCTCCCCTCCTCTTCTCTTTGTATGCCACTCTATTGGACAAATAATCAGTAGATTTGGTTTCCATTACCATCTCTATGCTGATGACACCCAATTATACACTTCTTCTCCCGATATCACGCCTGCCTTTTTAGAAAACACCAGTGATTGTCTTACTGCTGTCTCTAACATCATGTCCTCCCTCTATCTGGATGTGAACCTATCAAAAACTGAACTCCTCATATTTCCTCCCTCTACTAACCTACCTTTGCCCGACATTGCCATCTCCGTGTGTGGTTCCACCTTTACTCTCCAGCAACATGCCCGCTGTCTTGGGGTCAAACTTGTTTCCGAGCTTTCATTCACCCCCCACATCCGATCACTGGCTCGCTATTGTTATCTCCACCTCAAAAACATTTCTAGAATTTGACATTTTCTTACTTTTGACTCTGCAAAAACTCTTACTGTTTCTCTTATTCATTCTCGTCTGAACTAATGTAACTCTCTACTAATTGGTCTCCCTCTTACCAAACTCTCCCCTCTCCAATCTGTCTTGAATGCTGCATCCAGGATCATATTCCTCACCAATCGTTATACCAATGCCTCTACCTTGTATAAGTCATTACACTGGTTACTCATGCACTCCAGAATCCAGTACAAACTTATTACCCTCACCCACAAAGCACTCCATGGCTCAGCACCACCCTACATCTCCTTCTTTGTCTCAGCCTACCATCCTACCCATGCCCTCCGTTCTGCTAATGACCTGAGGTTAACATCCTCAATAATCAGAACCTCCCAGTCCCGTCTCCAAGACTTTTCAAGTGCTGCACCAATTCTTTGGAATGCACTACCCAGGTTAATACGATTAATCCCCAATCCCCAAAGTTTTAAGCGTGCCATAAACACGCATTTGTTCAGACTAGCCTACCGCCTCAACGCATTAACCTTACTATCCCTGTGTCGCCCATTCAAATTTTTTTTACCATAATCAGGTTCCTCGCTTCATGTTCTCACCCGCTTTATGCATTTAATGGCCCTCTGTGCCTGTACTGTTACATACCTTGGCTGTTAACTGGTTCATGTAGCGTTACATGAACACCCGATTCGTACACTATGGCTGGTCCGAACAATGAAAGCAATTGTTACCATCTACCTTTCGTGTCTCCCCTTTTTCCTCATAGATTGTAAGCTTGCGAGCAGGGCCCTCATTCCTCTTGGTATCTGTTTTGATCTTTGTTTATTGTTATGCTGTAATGTCTATTGTCCGTACAAGTCCCCTCTATAATGTAAAGTGCTGCGGAATATGTTGGCGCTATAGAAATAAAATTATTATTATAAGACAGTTTGGACAATCGTTGCTTCCAACTTTTTAGCAATTGTTTGGGGAAGGCCCCTTTTCTATTCTAGAATTAAAGCAACATTTATAAAGGCACGGTTGGGTGAACTTAGTGTGGAAAAACTTGTCAGATCACACAGAGCCTTGGCCTCTACTCCATCAAACACCCATGGGATAAACTAGAACAGAGGTTACGCGCCAGGCCATCTTGTCCTACCTCATTACATATATTACAGCAAGTGACTTTCTGGATGAATGAACACAGACATACTCTAACATCTTGTAGAAAGTCTTCCCAGAAGACAGATGTTAAGGGTAAACAACTTCCTATTAATGTTTATGGGTATAGAATAGTGTCATAGAAGCTTCTGTAGGTGAAATGTGTAGATGTCCCAATACTTTTTCCTATATGGTGTATATTAGTATATATTTTGATTAGTTACACCGAAGGACTTATTTTTAAGAGGACAAAAGCTTGAACGTTTCTTGATTTAACAGTAATAAATGTTTATGAGATTTAAAGGTAACTTGTCACCTGAAAAAAATGCTACTATCCTGCCGATATGGGGTTAGTCTGCAGGTTAATAGAGTTACTAACCTGCCTGGCACCTGCACTTTATGCACTAACTTTTTCCCCCACCGTCAGTATTCTAGTTTCAGTCACGGGGGCAGCACCACCATGGGTTCAAATCACTCACCAAAAAATAGAAAAGTGTTATATCGGCTTCCCAACTCTTGAAAAATGCCTTGAATCGAGGTGCAGTGCATGGAGGCTCCAGATCGACTTCTGGGTGTAGATGTAGCCGCAAAATGAAAAAGTCCAGCATCCGTGGGAATGGTGGTCCCAAACGTCTTCCATTTAAGGATTATGGAGGCTCTTAGGAACCTTGAGTACCTCAGAAATTCTTTTGTACCTTGGCCTGATGTGTGCCTTGCCACAATTCTACAGTCATGGACAAAAGTTTTGAGAATGACACAAATATTAATTTTTACAAAGTCTACTGCTCCACTTTTTCTAATGGCAATTTGCATATACTGCAGAATGTTATAAAGAGTGATCAGCTTAACAGCAATTACTTGCAAAGTCAATATTTGGCTAGAAAATGAACTTTATCCCCCAAAACACATTTCAACATCATTGCAGCCCTGCCTTAAAATGACCAGCTAACCTCTTTTCAGTGATTGCTCCATTAACACAGATGTGGGTGTTGATGAGGACATGGCTGGAGATCAATCTGTCATGATTAAGTAAGAATGACACCACTGGACACTTTAAAAGGAGGCTGGTGCTTGGCATCATTGTTTCTCTTCTGTTAACCATGGTTATCTCTAAAGAAACACGTGCAGTCATCATTGCAATGCACAAAAATGGCCTAAGGCTACTTTCACACTTCAGGCTTTTTGAATCAGGCGCAATCCGGGTGTTTTTAAAAAAACGGATCCGGTACCGGATGCATTTTTTTTAGCATTGACTTACATTAGCGCCGGATCGCGCCTGATGTCACTGCGTTGCATCCGTTTTTGGCCGGATCCGTCGGAATTGTACATTCCGGCGGCCGGACAAGACGCTTGCTGCAACGTTTTTTTTTTTTCCGGAGCCGCCTGATAGTGCCTGAATCGGCACTTCAGGCGGCCGGAAACAATGCAAACCTATGGCGCCGGACCAGTCTTTTGACAAATCCGTCAGAAAACTGATCCGGAATCCAAGGTCTCTCTCTCTCTCTCTCCTCGGTCTGGGCATTGATAACTGCATTTTCAACGTGGAAATTTTATATTTCCGGGTTGAAAGTGTCAGGACGGATCAGGCAAAAAATCTGATCAGTTGCATCAGTTTTTTAAAATCAGCGCCGGATCCGTCCTATCAGGCATAGAACGGATTATGCCTGATTCAAAAAAACTGATGTGTGAAAGTAGCCTTACAGGGAAGAGTATCGCAGCTAGAAAGATTGCACCTCAGTCAACAATATATCGCATCATCAAGAGCTTCAAGAAGAGAGGTTCCATTGTTGCCAAAAAGGCTCCAGGGCGCCCAAGAAAGACCAGCAAGTGCCAGGACCATCTCTTAAAAGTGTTTCAGCTGCGGGATCGGGCTACCATCAGTGCAGAGCTTGCTCAGGAATGGCAGCAGGCAGGTGTGAGTGCATCTGCACGCACTGTGAGGTGGAGACTCTTGGAGCAAGGCCTGGTCTCAAGGAGGGCAGCAAAGAAGCCACTTCTCTCCAGAAAAAACATCATGGACAGACTGATATTCTGCAAAAGGTACAGGCAGTGGACTGCTGAGGACTGGGGTAAAGTTATTTTCTCTGATGAATCCCCTTTTCGATTGTTTGGGACATCAGGAAAATGCCTCATTCGGAGAAGACATGGTGAGCGCTACCACCAGTCTTGTCTCATGCCAACTGTTAAGCATCCTGAAACCATTCATGTGTGGGGTTGCTTCTCAGCCAAAGGAATCGGCTCTCTCACAGTCTTGCCTAAAAACACAGCCATGAATAAAGAATGGTACCAGAATGTCCTCCAAGAGCAACTTCTCCCAACCCTCCAAGAGCAGTTTGGCGATCAACAATGCCTTTTCCAGCATGATGGAGCACCTTGCCATAAAGCAAAGGTGATAACTAAATGGCTCAGGGAACAAAACATAGAGATTTTTGGTCCATGGCCTGGAAACTCCCCAGATCTTAATCCTATTGAGAACTTGTGGTCAATCATCAAGAGATGGGTGGACAAACAAAAACCTAAAAATTCTGACAAAATGAAAGCATTGATTGTGCAAGAATGGACTGCTATCAGTCAGGATTTGGTCCAGAAGTTGATTGAGAGCATGCCAGGGAGAATTGCAGAGGTCCTGAAGAAGAAGGGTCAACACTGCAAATATTGACTTGCTGCATTAACTCATTCTAACTGTCAATATAAGCTTTTGTTACTCACATGTTTGCAATTATATTTCTGTCTGTGATAAAAACATCTGTCAAACACACATAAAAACCAGAGGGCAGCAGATCATGTGAAAATATAATATTTGTGTCATTCTCAAAACTTTTGGCCATGACTGTATCTCTGAGCTCCTTCGCCAGTTCCTTTGACCTCATGATTCTCATTTGGCCTGACATGCACTGTGAGCTGTGAGGTCTTATATAGACAGGTGTGTGCCTTTACAAATCAAGTCCTATCAGTTTAATTAAACACAGCTGGACTCCAATGAAGTAGTAGAACCATCTCACAAGGATCACAAGGAAATGGACAGCATGTGAGTTAAATATGAGTGTCTGAGGAAAGGGTCTGAATACTTATGACCATGTGATAGTTCAGTTTTTCTTTTTTAATACATTTGCAAAAATTTCTACATTTCTGGTTTAAATCAGTAAAGATGGGGTGCAGAGTGTACATTAATGAGAAAAAAAAGAACTTTTTTTGAATTTTCCAAATGGCTGCAATGAAACAAATAGTGAAAAATTTAAAGGGGTCTGAATACTTTCCGTACGCACTGTAATTTGTTTTGATAAATTTTAATTGCATAATTTGTAGGAGTTGCAGTGACCAAAACCGTTCATCTTCGTGATTCAATCTATTGTGTTTTTACGACATCTACCATGTGGAGTAAGCAATTTTATATTTTGATATATCAGATTTTTATGGAAGCTGCAATATCAACTATATTTTTTCTGTTATTTTACACATCCTTATTTTAAACTTGGGAAAATTTTAGTTTTTTTAATTCTTTTAATACTTGACTTTTTTTTAACGTTTTACCTTTTTCAACTTTTCAGTCCTAATGGGGGACCTAATCCTGCTATCATTTAATTGTTTATACTGTGTACAGCAATGCTATTTATAGTAGAAATTTTTATCTCCAATGATGCTCAGTCTGTGGGTGGCCTTGATCATCACCAGAAAATTAACATGACAAGCATGGGGTCCTTCAGCAGTGGGGGATGGAGACTGCGGTGCATTACATAAAATTCCTGCTCCATATCACTGTTCTTAAAGGAAATCAGTCACCCTATTGGGCGTAGGCTGCCCAGAAGATAAGAACGCCTTCGGTCTTCATTCTACAGGTTTTCTCCTCCCTTCTTCAGACGTCCCATTCATGTCATGTGCGCTGCAGGAAATCCCGCACATCCACATTCTGCACTGTGGAAAATTCTCCTGCTGTGATCTGGAGATCTCTAGGATCTGAAATTACAGTGACTCTCTAGTGCCTGCGCACATCAAATTTAAGACAGTGCCCACAGAATGATGAAACAGAGGAGAGAGGACAGGCAGAATGTGAGGGCACGGGATTTCAGGCAGCGTACATGACATGTAAGGGATGTCTGAAGAGAAGGGGCTGAGAAAACCTGTATAATGAAGACCAGAGGCAGTCATATCTTCCGGACAGCCGACCTCTAATAGTCTGGAAGATCAAAGGTATAAAATATGATTTTTATTTAAAAGGAAATATCCAGAAGGCATACTGCTATGACTAATTTCACCTGCATGGTCATATTAACTCAAAAACCTCAAAATGGTGACAGATTCCCTTTAAATACCACAGTCAGTGATTGCTACCAGCTTTTAAGATATTAACAGCAGAAATCAGAGGTAGCACTGATCGCTGCTGTTAAAAGTAGAAGCCAGAAGTTTTTCTTTTGAGTCATATCCCTAAGTGTTCGATTTCATGTGGAGCTGCAAATTTCAGGAAATTCAACTCAAATTTGATCTTCCATAGATCGATTCGCTCATCTACTATATAATTGTCTAACTAGATGTCTGTCTGTAATGGAAATCCTGCATCGCTGATTGGTCGCGCCCAGCCAGACGCGACCAATCAGCGATAGGCACAGTCCGGCCGCGAATTGGCGCAGGATTTCAATCATGCACACCACCGTTATCATCGGTGATCTCCCGACAGTAGCTGCAGGTCATCTCCATGTACATACTCACCTTCCATCCCTGCATCCCTGTCCCGGCGCATCTGCTTCTTCCTGTGCTGTGCAGTCACGTAGTACCGCTCATTAAGGTAATGAATATGGACGCGACTCCACTCCCATAGGCGTGGCGTCCATATTCATAACCTTAATGAGCGGTACCACGTGACCGCACCACACAGGAACAAGCTGATGTGCCGGGATAGAGATGTAGGGATGTGCAGCGATGGTGTGAGGATAAGTATGATGGGGGAGGACGGTGGAGCCCAGTGGAGCCATGTATACAAGGACGGGAGGGGTGGAGCGGAGCCATGTATACAGGATGGGAGGGTGGAGCAGAACCATTTATACAAGGATGTGAGGGTGGGAGCGGAGCCATGTATACAGGATGGGATGGTGGGAGCGCAGCCATGTATACAGGATGGGAGGGTGGAGCGGAGCCATGTATACAGGATGGGAGGGTAGAGCGGAGCCATGTATACAGGATGGGACAGGGGAGCGGAGCCATGTATACAAGGATGGGAGGGTGGGAGCGGAGCCATGTATACAGGATGGGAGGGTGGAGCGGAGCCATGCATACAAGGATGGGAGGGTGGGAGCGGAGCCATGCATACAAGGATGGGAGGGGGGAGTGGAGCCATGTATACAGGATGGGACAGGGGAGCCATGTATACAAGGACGGGAGGGGTGGAACGGAGCCATGTATACAAGATGGGAGGGTGGAGCGGAGCCATGTATACAGGATGGGACAGGGGAGCGGAGCCATGTATACAAGGATGGGAGGGTGGGAACGGAGCCATGTATACAGGATGGGAGGGTGGAGCGGAGCCATGCATACAAGGATGGGAGGGTGGGAGCGGAGCCATGTATACAGGATGGGAGGGTGGAGCGGAGCCATGCATACAAGGATGGGAGGGTGGGAGCGGAGCCATGCATACAAGGATGGGAGGGGGGAGCGGAGCCATGTATACAGGATGGGACAGGGGAGCCATGTATACAAGGATGTGAGGGTGGAGCCATGCATACAAGGATGGGAGGGTAGGAGCGGAGCCATGTATACAGGATGGGACAGGGGAGCCATGTATACAAGGATGTGAGGGCGGAGCCATGCATACAAGGATGGGAGGGTGGGAGCAGAGCCATGCATAAATAAACTACATACATATTCTAGAATACCCGATGCGTTAGAATCGGGCCACCATCTAGTCTACTATATAATCGTCTAATTCTGTCTGTAACAGAAATCCCTCGTCGCTGATTGGTCGTAACCTCTCTGCTCAGCTGCCTCCATATTGGATGTGGGTGTGGCTGGGGGAGTGGCGCGGGCACACCCCTTGGATACCCGACCGTGGCCTTAGAAACGTCACATGGACTGTCACAGAACCTGTGTTAGAGAGCAGTTCTATGAGCAATAACATTTAATGATAATGTATATATTTTACCTGGAAAATCCTGTGTATTCATTGCATTATTCTTATATTTTCATAAATAAACTACATACATATTCTAGAATACCCGATGCGTTAGATTCGGGCCATCATCTAGTTTCTAATAAGCATCAATAGATATATATGTGCACATCCCAAAAAAATGTATAGACTTATTTAACATTTGGCCAGGTGCATAAAAATATTTAGCATAATTAATATGTGACCACTATAGACAATTTTTAAGTGTCTTCATTTATTAGAGCAGCACCAAATATATCTGAAGAAAAAGTCATGGATTCCTTAGATTTCCTGTGTTACGGGTGTGAATACAACTGACACCACATGAAACAGATTGGTTTGCCTTGGGTCCCCCACAGCTAGTGCCTTATAGTAAATCCAACATCATTTAAAATCATGTTGTGGCTAGTTCTGGAAGTTGAAAAGATCGATTTCAGTGGAAAAGCAAGAAGGAGCTTAATGTTTGATGTTTGAATAAACCTCTTGTAGGAAGAAATTCCGTTTCAACACTTTTGTACAAAACCGTCTGTACTGGACAATGATTTGTGGAGAGCGCTTTGTCCGACATAAGCCAGATTTCATATTGAGAATGACTGTTTTAAATGTAATATATTGATCGCTCAATGGATTTGTCGCCTTTACACTATAGTTCTCTAGTTCTCCAAAAATGTCTCCATACTCCAGTATACAAACCACAGAAATAATCCCTAGGTTAAAACTAAGCGTATGAGCTCACAGTTTGTAAGGAGAATTTTGGGGTGGGTCCACTTCAAAAAATGTCTGAAAAAGCATTAAAAATAATCCTTAAAAGGGTTATCCACTACTAGGATAACCCCCTCCTCAATCTGAATGTTTGCCTCCATTAAAATAAAAACACTTGTATTCACCTCTGGTGCCAGCACCATTCCAGCGGTGTCACTTGCGTTCCCAGGGCTCATGTGAGGTTGTTATGTCATAAGCGCCAACTTCACTGTCCCCGTCTTTGGATAAATCATACATCATCAGGAAGTCAGAGAACAGCAGCAGCCCCGACTTCCCAATAATGTTCAATACGTCTGAAGGTGGGGATAGTAAAGCTGGTGCTGGTTGGACATAGGGCTCTAATGCCCTAGTAACCTCATGTGAGCCCCGAGAATGCGAGTGATGACACCGCTAGAAAGGCGACAACACCGGAGGTGAGTACAGGTGTTTTTACTTTAATTGAGGCAAACATTCACATTTAGAAGGGGTTGTCCTAGTAGTGGAAAACCCCTTTAAAAAAACCTCTTCTTTTTATTTCTAATGTAAAACCAATTACTATTAAGATGCTCAGGTTTTTTTTTGTGATCTTCAAGTATTTTGGCGTGCTCTGAGATTTAGTTTTTGTCGTCTCAGCTGCATGATTTGCGGCTGTTAGACAAGCTGAATACATGTGGGAATTCCCTAACAAACAGGCATTTCGCGCATGTAATCAGCCTGTGTAGCAGACGCAAATCATACAGCTGAGAGGACGAAAACGAAATCTCCGAGCACGCCAAAATACTCGGAGATCACCCAAGCATGCTCGAGGAGACCCGAGCAACAAGAATACTCGCTCATCACTACGAGTCCTTCACTAAACTACCTAAGGCATTTTAAGCTTTTTTTTCCTGCAGCCAAAGCCTTCACTCTTGCGAGTATATGAAAAATATCTGCATTTTTTGCTTCTTTTTTTGGGGGGCGGATTACACTTGTGATTTGTCTATAGGACATGTTAATAAAATTAGTTTTATTCACTAAAAACACTGCCAAAATGATTAAAAAATGCAGCACACGTGGTAAGTTGCATTTTTTACACTTTCTCATTGCTTTTATGGGTGAAAAAATATTGCAAAAATGCTGAAAAAATTGATGTGCTGCAGTCTGCATATTTCTGAAATCTCATAGCTTTCACTGGTACTATAAAACACAAGCTTTCACTGGTACTGTAAAACATAGCTTATTTTCTGCAGAAAAACCTACTGCAAAAGCACTACATGTGAATGTAGTCCAAAGAAGGATTGTTTCCTGAAGTGGTTTCTACTAGAAAAAAACTAATTGTTGTTTTTGAACTTCACAAAAAAAAACACTGTGTGCACACAGTCTTAAAGGTTAGAAAACATCTATACCCTTAAAATGTTACTTACCCTTAGTACCCACATCAATATCTCATATCCAACTTTAATTAAGAAGCAAGTTGCAGAAACTGTTGCTAACATGTCGTATTTTACGTATATGATGGTGATTTTTGAAATACAAGCAAAACTTTCACTGCCACTATAGATTGACCTTTACACGCCATGAATATAAATGCATTGGAATATATGAGTAATACTTACACATGGGTTACAAGGGTTACTAAATATTCTCCACTGGGCCCAGGCACTGGCACAATATTGGGCCCCAAAAAGAACAGATCTATCATTTCATTTGGTGGGAATAATTGAATCCCTGTCTAACATATCACTAACATATCTAATTTAAACATGAAAATATTTAAGAGTTAAGCAAACTCTTCAGGGGTCCTCCTGTTGTGAATGGGTTTGAGATGAGTTCTGAGCAGAGGCTTCCTCTGGTGGTTACAAGCGGTGCTGGTCTGTCCAGTGAAGATTGTGAGGACTGGGAATCAGGTGTTACTGACTGGTCTTATATAAGGGAGTCACCTTCCCATCAGGGTTGCCAGTGATCAATTGTTCTGGTCTGAATCCTTCCTTCCTGTTTCCCTTGTAGCCTGCTGTGTCGTGTCTGCATCTCCTGCTAACAGATAAGACATTTTCTTCTTTTTGTTTTTGTGCTATATTTTTGCATTTTTGTCCTGCACTTCTGTGGGGGCCTTCAGGGTCCCCTCCGGGGGCTTTTGCCCTCTCAGTTTAGTTCAGCCACTTATGTATGTACTTTTGCTTTTTCCAGTTTTTTCAGTGGCTGCTGTTTTGATTTTGTTACACCAGAGAACTAATTTAGGTGGTAGAGGTCGTGTGATCTCAGGTGTTTTTGAAATTAGTGGTGTTGGTGTTTTTCAGGGTTTTCTGGGATTGCAGTAAGTACCCTTCCTGTCCTTTTCTATTTAGTTAGTTTGGGCCCCAGCATTTGCTCATACTATTTTCTTTCTGTGTCAGTATTTCATCTTGTCTAACCGCCATTACATGTTTGGGGGCTTTCTATTGTCTTTGGGGTTCTGCTCCGGGCAGATAGCTTTCCTATATCTATCTTTAGGTGTAGTTAGTTTCTCAGGCTGTGACGAGGCGTCTAGGACCAACGTAGGAACGCTCCACGGCTGCCTCTAGTTGTGGTGGTTAGTCAGGGTACTGCAATCTCATAGTTTCCAACTGCTCTGGTGTATTGCCTTTTTTTACCTGCACTCCTCAGCTACCAAATCATAACAGTATCACCGGCCAAAACTGAAAATTGTGTGGTACTCACAGAAGGGAAAAATATTGTGAAAGAAAAAAAAAAAAAAAAAAAAAAAGGTTGTCGGAGATATTTTTCTGTTTGTTGCATTTTTTTTTTTTTCCCTCTGTATCTCTGGGTACTGGGGAGGATCTTTTCTCTCAATGGAGTTTGCACAGTTGTCTGGCCGTGTGGATCAGCTTGCCACTGAGGTTCAGAGTATTGCTACCTATCTTGCTAGGTTGCCTGTTGTGGAACCTAGGATTCCCATGCCAGATTTGTTTTTAGGGGATCGAGCTAAGTTTCAGAATTTCAAAAATAATTGTAAATTGTTTTTTGCCTTAAAATCTAAGTCCTCAGGGAACGCAGCGCAGCAGGTTCAAATTATCATCTCTCTCCTGCGCGGCGATCCTCAGGATTGGGCTTTTTCCCTGACACCTGGGGATCCTGTTTTGAGTGATGTTGATGCATTTTTTCAGGCTTTGGGGTTATTGTACGATGAGCCTAATGTCACTGATCAAGCTGAAAAAGCCTTGTTGGCATTAAATCAGGGGCTTGATGACGCTGAGTTATACTGTCAGAGATTCCGTAGGTGGGCAGTCCTGACCAAATGGAATGACGACGCTTTGGCAGCCCTTTTCCGGAAGGGTCTGTCAGATAATGTAAAGGATGTTATGGTGGGATTCCCTGTCCCCTCTGGTCTCAATGATTCTATGTCATTAGCGATTCAAATTGACAGACGTTTGCGTGAGCGGAGAAGTATGCGTGGAATGGTGTTGCCTTGTGAACCAGCTTCTGAACCCATGCAGTGTGATAGAGTGGTGTCTGGGGGACAGCGTCATGAGTTTCGAAAGTGCAATGGGTTATGTTTCTACTGTAGTGATGCTCTCATGCTATTTCAGTCTGCCCTAAGCGGGGGAAGACGTTTTGCACGCTCAGTTGTCTTGGGTAGTGTTCAGACTAAGTTTTTATTAACTGTCACTCTGATATGCTCTCTGTCCTCATTTTCTGCTCAGGCTTTCGTTGATTCTGGAGCAGCTATTAACCTGATGGATTATGATTTTGCTAGACGTTGTGGGTTTCCCTTGATACCCTACAGAAGTCTATTCCCCTACTGGGGATCGATTCTACCCCTTTGGCTGAGAATAAACCCCAGTTTTCTACTCAGGTGATAATGAGGGTTGAACCTGATCACCAGGAGTGCTGCAAATTTTTGGTTCTGTATAATCTGCATGACATTATCGTGCTGGGTTTCCCTTGGTTACAGTCTCATAATCCTGTTTTGGATTGGAATCTGTGTCTGTAACCAGTTGGGGCTGCCAATGTGTTAATACCAACACTCCTGTTTTTTCTGCCTCCCCCAGGCTCAGGATGTTCCTGACTTTTTGATTGATTTTTCGGATGTGTTTAGCGAAAGTAAATCTGCATCCTTGCCTCCCCATAGGAGCTATGACTGCGCTATTGAATTAGTGCCGGGTAGTAAATTCCCTAAAGGTCGCCTTTTTAACTTGTCTGTACCTGAACATGACGCTATGCGGTCTTATATCAAGGAATCATTGGAGAAGGGTCATATCAGACCATCCTCTTCACCCTTAGGTGCCGGTTTTTTCTTTGTGGCCAAAAAGGATGGTTCATTGAGGCCGTGTATTGATTATCGTCTCTTGAACAATATTACTGTGAAATATCAATACCCGTTACCCTTGATTTCTGACCTGTTTTCCAGGGTGAAAAACGCTACTTGGTTTACCAAGCTTGACCTCAGGGGGGCGATAACCTTATTCGC
>JARQOD010000008.1:88263918-88307558 GCA_033576555.1 Oophaga sylvatica | reverse complement strand
CAAAAAAAGTAAAAAAAAATTGATTAACTGTGTCATTCTCCACCATTTTGTTTCCAAAGTTCTGCTTTTTTTGCAGGGGGTTGGTTTCTGTTATAAAATATATTGTAAAATAATAATTTTTATTTCTAAGGGCCAAAGATTCGCACACTTTACTTAAAGGGGACTTGTACAGACATAACTTTACACAAACAAAAACCCCAAATCAAAGTAGATACCAAAGGAATGGGGGCCCTGCCGCAAGTTACAATTATGGGAAAAAGGGGGAGACACAAAAGGGGATGGTAACAATTGTTTTTCATTGTTCAAACCCACCATATGAAAAAGTGTTATGAAAATTCTGCATAACCATTTAAACAGCCAAGTATGAAAACATACAGCACGAGGGCTTTTAAAATGCAAAAAGGGGTGAGAAAATTAAAAGAGGTTCTGATTAGGTAGAAATGTTTTTTTTTTTTTTTGAAGGGGCCCAAACGGGATGTTGGGTTAAATGCGTTGAGGCGGTAGGCCATCTGAAAAAAATGCGTTTTTAAGGCACGCTTAAAACTGTGGGTTTTGGGGTTAATCGATTAACCGGGGTATGCATTCCAAAAAAATGGCGCGCACTAAAAAGTTTGGAGAGGGGGGAGGTTCTTATTATTGAGGATGTAAAAATCAGGTCATTGCAAACGGAGGGCATGGGTAGGTGGTAGACTGAGACGGGGGGGGAGATGGGGTGGTGCTGGCCATGATGCTTTTTGAGTGAGGGGAAAAATTTTTTACTGGAAATGTAGTGGATGGGTAAAACCCGGTAATACGGGACAATTTTAGGCTCGTATCGTTTGGTGAGGGGTAGATCCTGGATGAAGCTTTTTAAAACAGATTGGAAAAGGGGGGAGTTTGGTAAGAGGGAGACATTAGTAGAGAGTTAAAAGTCCGAGGAAAAAATAAAAGAACAGTAAGGTTTTTTTTTCGATTCGAAAATTTAAAAAAGGTTTAAAATTTTGAGATTTTTGAGGGGGATTAACAAGGCGACCCGGGCGGATGTGGGGGGGAAGAAAGCTTGGAATCGAGTATGACCCCAAGACGCGGGCTGTTTTGGGGGGGTAATGGTGGAAAACACACGGAGGGCAAGTCAGGCAAAGGAGGTTTTTTAGAGGGGGAAGGAGTTACGTTTTGACAGGGTTTAGTCTCAGAAGAGGGAGGGCAGGTGGAGAAAACGAAAAACAATCACTGGGGTTTTCAAAAAAACAGGGTTGATAAAGGTGAAGAAGTTATAATTTGGGGGTCATCAGCATAGAGATGGGACGGGAAAAAAAAATTTCTATTGTTTGTCCAAAGGGGGGTATACCCAAAAGAAGAGGGGGGGGCCTAGGACTGTCCTTTAGGAACCCCAACTAAGGAGAAGATGAGAGGAGGAGGAACCAGCAAAAGATACAGTGAAGGAACGGTCAGAGTGATAGGAGGAGAACCAGGAGAGAACGGTGTCCTTGAGGCCGATGGAGCTGAGCATAGTGAGGAGGAGCTGATGGTCCACAGTGTCGAATGCAGCGGAGAGATCCAAGAGAATTAGCATGGAGTAGTGACCATTAGATTTAGCTGTTAGAAGATCATTAGAGACTTTAGTGAGGGCAGTTTCAGTAGAGTGTAAAGAGCGGAAACCAGATTGAAGAGGGTCGAGAAGAGAGTTATCTGAAAGATAGAGGAATAGAGGAATATTGTGATTCTTTAACTCAGTTTTAATTTTTTTTTATCCAGAGTGTGAAACTGAATAAAAATAATTAATGATTATCAGAAGGGCCGCCATCAGACAGGTGGGGGATACGGACTGGATGGCGGCACAGCTGAACCACTCTATAAATGGCCTAGCAGACTGTGTAGCACGCCGGGGCCCAGACTAATTACTTTGCTTTGTTAACCCCCAGGTCCCATGTCACTCACAGCCGCAGCTACTTACTTTCTATGGCCACAGCAGAGGGGTGAGCCGTGTCTGACATCAGTGACGTCAGATGCTGCTGGCCCACCCTCTCTTCCTAAACTGCTAGCGAGCCCTGGACCCTTGTGTTACATTATATGCAGGAGTTGAGGTCCTTGAAGGGATGAAGGGTGCGCACCTGTCCACCCAGTCACCCGTGTAACCTCCCATTTCCCCATCCAACCTCCCATTCGCCAACCTGCTGGCCCACCCGCCCACTACTGATTTTGTGCCCCCTCTCTGCTCATGCAGGGTGAAGTTGGAGGCCGTCTCTGTCTGCTGCTAGCCTGCAAACTACTAAGTACTTCTAAGTTCAACCCTGACTGCTGCCTGCCTGCAATAAGGTACAGCTGCCTTTCTTAAAGGGGATATTCTAGTAACCTAATACTTAAACCCTATACACAACATATGGACTAATTATTAGGGCCAGATCACATGGTGGATCTTCAAGCAGAAGAGCAGCTTACATAACTGTACAGAAAACAGAATACAATAATCTACAGTCAGAAATACAGATTATAAAAAAGACAATCTGTTTCAGTTCCTTTAAAAAATTTATGTGACACATTCCCTTAACCCCTTAACGACAGCCGATACGCCTTTTAACAGCGGCAGTTAAGGGTGCTTATTCCTCAGCGCTGCTTTTTAATGGCGCTGAGAAATAAGGTTATAACGCCCCCCGAACATGATTAGGGTCTGTTTTTACCGACCCAGTGTTGCGACCGCAAAAAAAAGGCAGATTTCCATTTAATTTCTCTCTGCTCTGATATGATCTAGCACATCAGAGGAGAGAGAAATGGTGTCCCCGAGCGCCTCCCGTACCTTCGATGTCCCTGATCCCTCCGGCTGTGTCCCCCGCCCCTCGGTGTCTTCTTCTGGGAAAAAAATGGGCGCATGCGTAGTGCACCTGCCAAGATCTGCCGGCCAAAAGAGTCTACCTTGTCGTGGTGGCGGCTTAAAAAATCTTTTGGTCAAAACAAAAGTTGCTGGCTGTGTATGCGATATGACGTTCAAAGGGAACTGTTAATGTGTAATTGGTGAGGACAGAGTGCAGAAGTGAAGCTTTTACAAGAGTAGGTGGTGGCACTGTGGAAGGTTCGAGGGGTGGAGGCAGAACGGGGAAGAGATGGAGCTGAGATGGAGCCTGGGCAAAGTCTCAAGAGGACCTGGACATTTTGCAAGTATGGAGCCGTGAAATTCCTTGTGGAAGTCCTGATTATCAGTATAGTGTATGGGTTTCTACAAGTGCTATTATGTTTGAAGGAAGTTATTAAAGATCAACAGTGTTTATACTAAGTCACATTCAATTCAAAAAATAATTGTCAGACATTAAATGTGGAGAAAAAAACAAATAATGAAATTGCAAACACTTGCCGATAAATGGATAAATAAATGGATAAATAGTTGTATAGCTTGATAGATTGATGGATGGATAAATGGATAGATAAATAAATGAAGGATAGATAGATAGATAGATAGATAGATAGATAGATGATAGATATGTGCTAGAAAGATAGATATGTGATTAGGTTTTGTAGTTGATGATTTGAGACTCCCACTAATGTCCATATATATATGTCTATATTGATCTTATGTTCATTGGAGATTTTCATAATGATTAATTTCTTCTAGAAGATTTCTTCAAACCGTCATTAATTTCAATTGTCTGCATAACAGTGTTCCCCAACTCTAGTATTCGGGAGCCACCATCAGATAATGTTTTCAGGATTTTCTTAGTATTGTCCATACCACTTGTGCAATACTAAGGAAATCCTGAAGACATGATCTATTGCCTGGTCCTGAGGACTGGAGTTGGGGAACACTGCTGTATAAGAAAAAGTGCAATAACCAATAGCACCGTTAAGATGATAAGGTTTAACATGCCAAATGTTTGGACACATTGTTGAGCTCTACAGGTTTGCTAATCTGAATAACATCTGGGTTCCCCGCCTCATTGACCACTAACAATATTATTTTTGTAATAGAATGCTCTCATACCTTTATATATTCCCAATGCATTGTAAACGTATTGCAATGCTCAAAGGTTTAAATTTAAAGACCGCCGTACAGTAATTTATGATGAACTTTTCATTTTCCTACTTTATCATAGACTTTGTATCTGTTGTTTTTTCTGAACTGATTTTCATCACTGACATTTCTGCTGCATTGATTTTGTGATCTAAAACTAATATTCTGTTGCCTGTATGTACTGGGTGCACAAGACCCATCAGCATTATATTATAAATTACATTTATATTTAAACCGGTTTTCCCACAAGAATTATATCTGTAATAACTTTTTGTTTTGTTACATTTGCTAGATATTAATTCCGCTTAATTCCGCTGATCTATACTGGAAGAAAATGGCATCAGTGGAGAGTCTTCAGCACTCAAAAGAAAAACATTTAAAAAAAAAAATGAAAATGATTAACAGAATTACACATTTAGTAATATGGATAAAGTAAAGGGATAAAGATGTTGGACCCCATTTGTACGAGTTGCAATAACTCCTTTAACTTTTAAAAAGTTCTATGCATCTTTGACTGTCATGGGTTAAGTGTCTGCTCAAAACCACATCTTTACGATTTCAGTCACACATTTAAAGTCGCACTGTCCTCTTCTTATTTAAAGAAGCTCTCCTCCTCCCATCAACATTTTTATCCTCTTAATATATTGCAGTCACATATTATATGGCACTGTGTACTTACAATTGCTCATTTTACCTTTCTACCCAGCTAATTCTTCTCTTTTCTCTGCTCTGTGTAGAAACAGGAAGTCTCTTGTCTCTCCATTTATCATCCCCCTCTTCAACTTCTGACCCAGCTCCTCCCCCTCCAGGGACTTTTGATGTGACTTACGTAGGGAAAATTGACCTCCTGTTTCTACATAGAGCTTAGAAGGATTCAGCTAGTCAGTTTTTAATCATGTGATGTTACAGACCTAATGGAAAAGAGAAGAATTAGCTGGGTCTAAAAAAATAATTTATTTTACAATAGATTATAAGTATAGTTTATGGGTTTCTATAAGTACTGCTGCATCTGAAGAAAGTTATTAAGGAGCAATAGCATTTACAAGGGTCCCCGATCTTTGGTATCTTGTGAGCCTCATTCATCTTTAAGTGTTTTTGTTAAAGAGAATCTGTCAGAAGGTTTTTGCTATCTCATCAGAGTGCACCATGATGTAAGAAAAGAGACCTTGATTCCAGTGATGTATCACTTGGCTTACTTGGTGCAACAGTTGTGACACAATCAGAGTTTTTAGAAGGATAGTAGCATGAAGCTCAGAAGGTTGCCTTCACCCACACCAGGCTTTCTGTGTGCATTGTCTATTGACAATGAGCTGCTTATCAGAAGAGGTGGTGCAGTCGGACCACTGGGCTCCCATGAGCTGTAGTCCAGGCAGTGATAATCTCCTGGTGATGAAACATTAATTGTTTGGAAACAAGAGCACACAGCCTAATAAGTGACACATCACTGAAATCTGTATCTTAGCTGTTTCCTCATGCTGAACTCGAATTACATAGCAAAAACATGGGAAAAGATTCACTTTAAGTCACATTCAATTTAAAAAAAATAATGGGTAGAGACAGATTAAATGTGGAGAAATGAAACAAATTATGAAATTGCAATATTTGCAGATAGACAAATAGATTTATACACAAAGATAACTCCGGACACTTTCTGGCCATCTGTTCCATGCCCAAACCTACATATTTATTGTTCTGAAATGGACTAGTTGTTGGATGCTGCAGATTAATACAGAATTACTACCTAGCACGAACAAAGATTACAAGAATATACTTCGTGCTTCCTTATTGCCCCAGCAACTGGATTACATTGCACTCACTTTGAGTATGTAGTGAATTGCTTATTTTCAAAGTTCAGGCTGTTCACAACAATAGTCTGAGCATCGGTAAATGTCAGCGAAGCGTACTGTAATAACATTGTGGGTTAATTTTGAATGTCTTTATTAGAAATGATTTATGTGTGTATAACATGCCTATACTTAAAGGAATTAGCCTCCCAAAAAAGTATAGAGACAAACAAAGCTATATCAAGAAATATATATATAAATAAATGATATATATAAATATATATATATATAATAATAAATGAAATATAAATTAATATTAAGATATAGCAAAGAAAGAAGGATGGAAACCACCCGGGTGAGTATAGAACCAACACTGGGAGATGGTGAGATGAACAAATGGAGGGATGCAAGTGTATAAAATAATGAAAATAAAATTGTCGAAAAATAAATAAATGATAAAAATTAATGGAATAAATAAATAAAAAATATATATATAAAACGTGAATTTAATTCATTAAATTCACGTTTTTTATATATATATTTTTTATTTATTTATTCCATTAATTTTTATCATTTATTTATTTTTCGACAATTTTATTTTCATTATTTTATACACTTGCATCCCTCCATTTGTTCATCTCACCATCTCCCAGTGTTGGTTCTATCTCAAAAAAGTATGTTTTTTGTTTTTTTGCATTTTTAAATTTCACTTTTTTGAGGTACATTAAATAGATTAGAATACATTTTGGGGTGCAATATATGCTGCACTTTTGTCACTTTGTATTCCTTTTTTTGAGTCAGGATCAACAACAGCAGCATCGCTGTGATTGTTTTCAAGGCTCTTTTTGCAGTATTCACCATGAAGCATACAAAACACATTAAATCTATATAAGATAAACTTTTCTTTGCATTTTTTTGTACTTAAGCATGCAGTTGTTTGAATGCTGATATAGTGCCTACAATGCCAGGGATCTGCCCCTTACAAGGCCTAATGGAATACAAAAGTGGCAGACTTAGGGACTTCCATTAGTACCCAAGCTGCCATAGAAACTCTTTGGCTCCCCACAATCGTGTTGTGTGGCTATGGTAGTGTAACAAAAGGAGGCCCGTTCCCTTCTGACTTCAGATGTTGCGGTTGCTGTTGACTGCGGTATCTAAGGGGTAAAATGTATGCTACATCTGACATTCACTAATGATGGCGTTCAGTCAGCTCCTGAGTTCATGCAATAACCTCACCATGCTTTTATGGTGCTGGGTGTTATGTATTAGCTACCAGCACCATGAATGTCATAGAAGAGACCACAAGATGATTACAAGTTGTCTTGAATCTGATGCTGCGAACCCCAGAGATGTATTGTAACATGTACAGTACGTGAACACTACCTGAAATTCATAGAGAGAGAGAGAGATAAAGAGGACCCTGCTGACCTTTAGAGCTTTAACACTACACTGTGTTCCAAATTATTATGCAAAAATTGTTTAGGAGTGATAAGGTAATAATTTTTTTGTTTGTCAGTTAAACTCATTGATGGTGATGTGTGTCAGGGCTCTTTATATCACTGTAAGCAATTGCAGACACCTGTGCTAATTAGTTTTGCAGGTGTGTCCAATGAAAGGCAAGACTACTTAAGAAGGCTGTCCCACATTATTAAGCAGCCTACATTTTCTGCCAAAATGGGAAAGAAAAAGGATGTGTCGGCTGCTGAGAAGCAACAAATTGTGGAGTGTTTAGGTCAAGGCATGTCTACAATCAACATTGCCAAGACACTTCATCGTGATCATCGCACAATCAAGAAGTATGTAGCTGATTCACAGTACACACGTGTGCATGCTGACAAGGGAAAATTGAGGACTCTTTCCTACAGGCAATTACGTCAGGTTGAAAGAGCAGCGGCAAAAAAGCCTTGTCATAGCAGCAGACAAGTTTTGAAGCTGCTGGTGCCTCCAACGTCCACCGAACAACAAGATGCAGGGTCCTTCAGAGGTTTGCAGCTGTGCCTAAGCCATCCTGTCGACCTCCTCTATCCACTGCAAACAAGCAGAAACGGCTCCAGTGGGCCAAACAATACATGAAAACTGACTTCAAAACTGTTTTGTTCACCGATGAGTGCCGTGCAATGCTCGATGGTCCAGATGGATGGAGTGGAGGATGGCTGGTTGATGGACACCCGATGCAAACACAGCTACGGCGCCAACAAGGAGGAGGTGGAGTAATGTTTTGGGCTGGAATCATGGGGAGAGAGATTGTTGGCCCCTTTAGGATCCCTGAAAAGGTAAAGATGAACTCCATAGTGTATGTTGAGTTTCTCAAACAGCACTTCCTGCCATGGTTCAAGAAGAAGAACCGTGCATTCCACAGCAAGATCATTTTCATGCATGATAATGCACCGTCTCATGCTGCACATAACACATCTGCATCTCTGGCTGCTATGGGCATAAAAGGGGACAAACTTATGGTGTGGCCCCCATGCTCCCCTGACCTCAACCCCATTGAAATCCTCTGAAGCATCATCAAAAGGAGTGTCTATGATGGTGGGAGGCAGTTCACATCTAAGCAACAGCTCCGGGAGGGTATTCTGTCCTCATGCAAATCAATTGAAGCAGAAACCATCCAAAACCTGACAAATTCAATGGACGAGAGAGTTCAGAAGCTCCTTTCGAACAAGGGGTCCTATGTGCAAATGTAACATCACCTAGAATAAAGTTTTCAGTTGAAAACTGCTTGATTTCAGTTTGTAATAACCTGCTAATGCCTATAATTTCAAAAATGACCATTTTTTTTGTTCTTTATTAAAATGAAAAGGTTGAAAACTCTGCTGTGCATAATAATTTGGAACATGCATTTTGAGTGCAGTTTGAGTGTTTTATTTTTTAAAAAATATAGTTATCATAGGCAGTTTGTACAAAAACCTTTCAATTGTACTCTAATAGTTATTTGACTGGAAAATTCCAATGACTGAAATTCATATAGGTAATTTGGGAAAATCTGAGAAAATATTATTTGCATAATAATTTCGAACACAGTGTATAGGAGAGAGAAAGAGATGACATCTCTGACCATAAGAGCTAAAACTCTACAGGAGAAAGAAAGAAAGGACCATAAGAGCTAAAACTCTACAGGAGAAAGAAAGGGAAGGCCCTGTTAACCATAAGAGGTTACATCCTACAGGAGAGAGACACCGAGTGATTGTGAAGCTGTACAAACTGTGCTACACTAGGAATCGCTGATCTGTGATGGTCCAGGTGATGACTACCAGTGTACAAGGAATGATAATCCACTAGATGTCATAGCTGCAGCCCATTATGGGGAAGCACCTTCAGCAATGCCAAATGACGTTAGCCCACTCTGATGCTTCATCACTGTGGGAAATTGTGTCTTGTAAGTTTTGGTTTGCAAACTTCAAATCAAATCTCAAAATGTTCAAATTAACTTGAAACCACACATTTCAGGAAATTTGATTCAAACTTGATCCTCTGCAGATCTATTTTGTCATCTCTAGCAATAAAGCATTACATATTCTCAATGAATAGTAATGAGCTGTTTGTGTAATTCACAATGTGCCGGGTCCTCCTCAGATAGAGACAATCTAAAGGCTGGGTCTCACATAGCGATACACCAGCGATCCCGACAACGATCAGGATCGCTGGTGTATCGCTACATTATCGCTGCTGAGCTGCCAAACAGGCAGCTCAGGCAGCGATCAGTACAAGCGACACTGCGGGTAACATCGCTTAGTTACCCGCAGTGTACCTTGGATACCAGCGCCCTGATGCAGGGAGCTGGTGACCAAGGTACACATCGGGTTTCCAGGCGCTGCGCGGTGCCTGGAAACCCGCTGTGTACCTTGGTTACCAGCGGATCGCTGGTCTCCCGCCTGTCACACGCAGCGATGCGTGCCTGTCAGCGGGAGACCAGCGATCAAAAAAATGTCCTGGCCTTTCAGCGACGATCAGCGATACCCGGCAGGGGGGCTGATCGCCGCTGAATGTCACACACAGCGATATCGCTGGTGAGCTCGCTGCTGCATCACAAAACTAGTGACTCGGCAGCGATCTCGCTAGCGAGATCGCTATGTGAGACGGGGGCTTAACCCTTAATGTCCACTGACGTGCAGAGTCCGTCATGGCAAGGTGCCAGTTCCGGCACCAGGACGGACTCTGCACGTCATGGCTTTGATCTACCACTGCGTGTAAACACGCAGTGGTAGATCAGTGCCGACAGCTGTCACAGACAGCTGACAGGCACGGCAAGCGGTGCGGGGACCTTTGCCGTCGGTCCCCGCACCTACAGCGCTGTGCTTGGTCAGTCAATCTGACTGACCAAACACAGCAGAGATCGCACAGGAGAAGCTGAAATTTCAGCTTCTCCAGCGCAATCAGTGCAGGAGCCGGCGCTGCAGTGGCCAGGCTTCCTGCACTGACAGCCAGGAGCGGAGCCCCCACCGCCCCTGGCTGTTAACCCCCTGACTGCTGCGATCGAGCGCGATCGCAGAGCTCAGGGGGGGAAGCAGAGGGTCGGGAGCTCCCTCTGCCTCAGATCGGCACCCTGCAATGTATTTGCAGGGGCCATCTCTGCCTTGATGACCCGGGGGTTGTCATGACAACCTCCGGGTCATCTAGCTACGGAAAGCTGCTGTGATCATGTCACAGCAGCTTCCACTATAGTTGCAATGCATTGCAATGCCAGAGCATTGCAATGCATTGTAACTGCAATAAAAAGTAAAAAAAGTGAAAGTCCCATAAAGGGACAAGTTAAAAAAATCATTTTTTAAAAAAAATTGTAAAAAAAATATTAAAAAATAATTTTAAAAAAATCCCCTAAAAAATACACATTTTTATGTAATAAAAAAAATAAAAAACAAAAAACATACACATGTTTGGTATCGCCACGTCCGTAAAAATCCCATCTATAAAAGCGTAACCATAGTTAACCCCTTCAGTGAAAGTCGTAAAAAAAAAACACAAAAAAGTAGTAAATTATACTTTTTCCAAGCGGTATCATTATACCGCTTGGAAAAAGTGCAATAACACGCGATCAAAAAGTCAGATATAAATAATCATGGTACCGCTGAAAACGTCATCTTGTCCCGCAAAAAACAAGCCATTATACAGCATCATCAGAGAAAAAATAAAAAGTTATAGCTCGCGGAATAAACTGATGCAAAAATAATTATTTTTTCTATAAAATTTTTTATTGTGTAAAAAACGCCAAAACATAAAAAAAATAGAAAAATGAGGAATCGCCGTAACCGTAGTGACCCGAAGAATAAAGCTGCTTTATCAATTTTACCACACACGGAACGTAGGAAAAAAAAAAAAAAAAAAACAATTCCTGAATTGCTGGTTTTTGTTCATTCTGATTCCACAAAAATCGGAATAGGAAACGATCAAAAAACGTTATGTGCCTGAATATGGTACCAATAAAAACGTCAGCTCGTCCCGCAAAAAATAAGCCCATAGATAACTCTGTCAGCCGAAATATGGAAAAATTATAGCTCTCAAAATACGGCAATGCAAAAATTTCTTACAAAAAATTATTAAAAAAAAGCATCTTTTAGTGTGTGACAGAAGCTAAACATGAAAAAAGAGTATAAATCTGGTATCGCTGTAATCGCACCGATCCGAGGAATAAAGTCGCCTAATCACTAATACCGCACGAGGAACGGCGCAAAAAAGAAAACCAATTCTTCACCTTTTGTGGATTTGTTCATTGTGCCTCCCAAAGATCGCAGTAAGGCGATCACAGTGGTTCCCCCCCACATATGGGGTATCAGCGTACTCAGGACAAAATGCACAATAGCTTTTGGGGACCTATTTCTCCTGTTACCCTTAGAAAAATAAAAATTTGGGGCAAAAATATTATTTTTGTGGAAAAAAATATGATATTTTTATTTTCACGGCTCTACGTTATAAACTTCTGTGAAGCACTTGGGGGTTCAAAGTGCTCACCACACATCTAGATAAGTTCCTTGGGGGGTCTAGTTTCCAAAATGGAGTCAATTGTGGGGGTTTCTACTGTTTAGGCACATCAGGGGCTTTCCAAACGTGACATGACACCCGCAGACCATTCCATCAAAATCTGCATTTGAAAAAGGCGCTCCTTCCCTTTCCAGCTCTGCCATGCGTCAAAATAGTGGTTCCCCCCCACATATGGGATATCAGCGTACTCAGGACAAATTGCACAATAGCTTTTGGGGTCCTATTTCTCCTGTTACCCTTATAAAAATAAAAATTTGGGGGCAAAAAGATTATTTTTGTGGAAAAAAATAAGATATTTTTATTTTCACGGCTCTACGTTATAAACTTCTGTGAAGCACTTGGGGGTTCAAAGTGCTCACCACACATCTAGATAAGTTCCTTGGGGGGTCTAGTTTCCAAAATGGAGTCACTTGTGTGGGGTTTCTACTGTTTAGGCACATCAGGGGCTTTCCAAACGTGACATGACACCCGCAGACCATTCCATCAAAATCTGCATTTGAAAAAGGCGCTCCTTCCCTTTCCAGCTCTGCCATGCGTCAAAATAGTGGTTTACCCCCACATATGGGGTATCAGCGTACTCAGGACAAATTGCACAATAACTTTTGGGGTCCTGTTACCCTTTGGAAAATAACAATTGGGGGTGGAAAGATCATTTTTGTGGAAAAGATATGATTTTTTAATTTTACTGCTCTACGTTATAACCTTCTGTGAAGCCCTTGGGAGTTCAAAGCTTTCACCACACATCTAGATAAGTTCCTTGGGGGGTCTAGTTTCCAAAATGGGGTCACTTGTGGGGGGTTTCCACTGTTTAGGCACACAGAGACTCTCCAAATGCGACATGGCGTCCAATCTCAATTCCAGCCAAAAAAGTCAAATGGCGCTGCTTCCCTTCCAAGCTCTGCCATGCGCCCAAATAGTGGTTTACCCCCACATATGGGCATAAGCGTACTCAGGACAAATTGCACAATAACTTTTGGGGTCCTTTTACCCTTTGGAAAATAAAAATTGGGGGTGGAAAGATCATTTTAGTGGAAAAGATATGATTTTTTAATTTTACAGCTCTACGTTATAACCTTCTGTGAAGCCCTTGGGGGTTAAAAGCTCTCACCAAACATCTAGATAAGTTTCTTGGGGGGTCTAGTTTCCAAAATGGGGTTACTTGTGGGGGGTTTCCACTGTTTAGGCACACAGGGGCTCTCCAAATACGACATGGCGTCCAATCTCAATTCCAGCCAAAAAAGTCAAATGGCGCTGCTTCCCTTCCGAGCTCTGCCATGCACCCAAATAGTGGTTTACCCCCACATATGGGGTATCAGCGTACTCAGGACTAATTGCACAATAACTTTTGGGGTCCTTTTATCCTTTGGAAAATAAAAATTGGGATGAAAAGATCATTTTTGTGGAAAAAATATGATTTTTTAATTTTACGGCTCTACGTTATAACCTTCTGTGAAGCCCTTGGGGGTTCAAAGCTCTCACTACACATTTAAATAAGTTACTTGGGGGGGTCTAGTTTCCAAAATGGGGTCACTTGTGGGGGGTTTCCACTGTTTAGGCACACAGGGACTCTCCAAATGCGACATGGCGTCCAATCTCAATTCCAGCCAAAAAAGTCAAATGGCGCTGCTTCCCTTCCGAGCTCTGCCATGCACCCAAATAGTGGTTTACCCCACATATGGGGTATCAGCGTACTCAGGACTAATTGCACAATAACTTTTGGGGTCCTTTTATCTTTGGAAAATAAAAATTGGGATGAAAAGATCATTTTTGTGGAAAAAATATGATTTTTTAATTTTACGGCTCTACGTTATAACCTTCTGTGAAGCCCTTGGGGGTTCAAAGCTCTCACTACACATTTAGATAAGTTACTTGGGGGGTCTAGTTTCCAAAATGGGGTCACCTGTGGGTGGTTTCCACTGTTTAGGCACACAGGGACTCTCCAAATGCGACATGGCGTCCAATCTCAATTCCAGCCAAAAAAGTCAAATGGCGCTGCTTCCCTTCCGAGCTCTGCCATGCGCCCAAATAGTGGTTTACCCCCACACATGGGGTATCGCTGTACTCAGGAGAAATTGTACAACAAATATTGTGGTTCATTTTCTACTGATACCCTTGACAAAATTTTAAAAAATTGTGTCGAAAGAAAAATTTTGGGAAAAAAAGTTAAATGTTAATTTTTTCCTTCCACATTGCTTCAATTCTTGTGAAGTACCTAAAGGGTTAATAAACTTCTTGAATGTGGCTTTGAACACGTTGAGGGGTGCAGTTTTTAGAATGGTGTCACTTTTGGGTATTTTCTGTCATATTGACCCCTCAAATTCACTTCAAATGTGAGGTGGTCCCTAAAAAAAATTGTTTTGTAAATTTTGTTGGAAAAATGAGAAATTGCTGGTCAACTTTTAACACTTATAACTTCCTAACAAAAAAAAATTTTGGTTCCAAAATTGTGCTTATGTAAAGTAGACATGTGGGAAATGTTATTTATTAACTAATTTTTGTGACATATCTCTCTGATTTAATGGCATAAAAATTAAAAGTTTGAAAATTGCAAAATTTTCAAAATTTTTGCCATATTTCCGTTTTTTTCAAAAATAAACGCAAGTTATATTGAAGAAATTTTACCACTATCATGAAGTACAATATGTCTCGAGAAAACATTCTCAGAATCGCCAAGATCCGTTGAAGCGTTCCAGAGTTATAACCTCATAAAGAGACAGTGGTCAGAATTGTAAAAATTGGCCTGGTCTTTAACCTACAAAATGGCTTGGTCTTTAAGGGGTTAAGAGAACTTAGTCATAATGTCAATGACTTTGTTATCCCTGTCCCACAAATGAACAGAATATTGGGTCTAAATTGTTTCATCTTAGCTGCAAAAACCACATAATAGTGAAACTAATGACTGTCATGGGCACAAGATCTGTGCTCAAACCATCAGCAGCGGGTGCAGGCTGTAATATACAATCTTGATAGTTTAACTCCTTATATGCAATCTACAGTGAAAGCAGCATCTTAGGAGGTCAACAGAGAAATGTGACTTTCTCTTCCAACACATTGGTTCTCATCCAGTCTGATGGGATCTTAGAATTGGGGAAGGATATTTTTCGATTTTAGGGAAGATCAGCTCATATCTTATGGTTTACTTTCTACCATATCTAAATCACTTGGGTAAGCAAGTTTCTAAAATGTATCATTCTCTTTTCCCCTGACAAACACATTACATCCTTTCTAAATATGCTTTTGCCCTAAGATTATAAAGGCTATATCCTATGTTCACAATTGAAATTATTTACATAGTGCTACCAACCCAGCCCTGCCTTCACCTACAACCATAGTGACTGAGGTTAAGTGAATGTTTGCCCTCGTGAAAATAAAAACACTTATACTCACCTCCTGTGCCAGAGGGCAAGGACAGTGATGCCACCGCTGATCAGGCGCAGGGCTCACGTGTCATAACAATCATGAGCATCGGGAGCACGAGTGTCGACATGGCTGGAATGGCGCTGGCACGAGAAGCAAGTATAAGTGTTTTTATTTTCATGAGGACAAACATTCAAATCAAGAAGGGGTTGTCCTGATGGTGAAACCAGATTTACACTTAGAGAAGACCTAGTGGTCATCAATTCATCTATTCCTGGACAAACCTTAATTGGAAGAATGCAGAACAGAAGAATGAGAACAAGCTTTATCTCATATCTAACAAATAAAAGCACACTGTCATGGAGTGACATGACCCAACGGATGGTCGGTCAGCTTATGGCACAACACACAGTGGGGATGGAAGTGGGGGAGGAAGACCCAACCCAATGGGGAATGAGGGATGGTCACCACCTGAGTTCAACCTGAGCCTGTCCATGCACTCCCCTAACTCCCTATGCGGGTCCTTCCCCCACTGCCATCAGGATACCTCGTCCCTAGTTGTCCCTATAACTGCCCTGGCTAGTGCACTGGCCGGCAAGGAGCACTAACCTCACCTCTGCAGATAGTAAACACAGTGGGAAAAGACAGACACCAAAGGGACAAGGTAACAAAACACCACACTTAGCTTTCTCTGCTGCAAAGCACCGCACAGCACAATAAAGGCACCAGATAAGCAAAGTCAGCACAAGCACCACTGCACCCAGAGAGCTCGCTACTCCAGTGTTGTGAATGCACTGGATTCTGAGTTGGGGCTCCTTCTGATGGCTGTTGATATTAATGAAGCGGCCTTGACTGACAGAGGCCCTTCAGCAGAGGATTCAGCTGCGGACGATTGGCAATGATGACTGGTGGATTTAAGGGAGTAACTTTCCCATGATCCTCGCCAGTGATTAGTTTTCTCTTCCTGGTCCAGTTTGGAAGTCAGCTTCTGTGGTCTCCTGCAACTTTCAGATAAGCCATTTTTTGCTTGTTTCAGTGGTTTTGTTTTCTATTGTTTTTCTGCCTTCTGAGTGAGGTCAGCCGGGTCCCCCTGCTGGGGCCTGCGCTGGTCTCTGGTTTTCTGTTTTCTCTGTTCATTTGTTCAGTCCCTGTTATTTCAGTGGCTGCTGGTAGCTACCTGTTCACACCAGAGTTCTGATATAGCCAGGTGTCATGTATAGTGTACAGTTCCTATAGCGTCTTGTGCTTGGGTGCGAGGAAAATACAGGAGACACAGGTTGATATGAAATGACTTGTATTACTTCATACAAGCATGCTGAAAAGTTCACACAGTTTGCAGGAACAGCGACAGGAGACACAGCAGGCCAGAGTAACTTCAAGCACTACAATAAATCTCCAAAGCAGGTTCAAGATCTCTTCTCTGTACCGTATATCCTCTGCAAACATGGATTCACCAAACAGCAGGTTTCCAGAGTCCAAAAGTGTTCCAAGGCTCCTCAGTAGGGAATAGCTGGAGTACAAGTCCAAGGTTTCCAGAAGTCAGGTCACAGACTGACTGAGGCTTGCTTCAGGAGCACTGATTGTTCAGCTGAGGCTGCTTAAGAAGCAAGAGGGAAGAATCAGGGTGGGAACATGAAAACTGGAAACTCCATATTAACTGAGGGCAAGAGCTGCAGAAAGACAGAAAGCAAAATGGCCGACGGAAAACTGAGTTTCAAGGAATATGTCAACAGAGACAAAGAACCTTACATTACTCCCCCCTTAGGGACAACCTCCGGATGACCTCAGACCAGGCTTGTCAGGGTACCTCTGATGAAACTGGCGGAGCAGGCGAGGAGCATTTACATTATTGACTGGTTCCCATGAGTTGTCCTCCACTGGGTAGCCCTGCCATTTAATCAAATATTGCAACTGATATCTGTACAACCTGGAATCTAGAATCCTTTCCACCATAAATTCTTCCTGACCATCGACCAGCACTGGGTCAGGGCAAGGAGAAGAACGTCCAGGAAACGTATTGGGTGTTGCAGCCTTTAGTAGGGATACATGAAAGACAGGGTGGATTCTCATAGTTCTGGGCAGTTGAAGACGACAAGCAACAGCACTTATAATCTTATTGATCTTATAAGGTCCAATGTACTTATGTCCCAATTTGTCACGCGGTCTTATGATATGTGTACGATGTCAGTAAACTATTCTTAAAAGAACAACACTCTATACAACATATAGATTAGCAACATCAGCATGTAAATATAGAATAGATTTACCTGACACGATATCCGTTGAACTCAGGGTTAATCTTGAGGACTTGATACACTGTCACAGGAAAGAGGAGGACCGGGGGTCTAACCTGACCCTAAACTGGGGTCCTAACTAATCCCTCACCTTGGAGGTACTGATAATGGTTCAGAGGTCCAAGTCTCCAGCCTAACCCTGTCTCCTATCAGTCCCTGAACCCTGTAATCAGTCCTAAGAAGGATACTGATTACCACCAAAGGGATATGGGCTGATCTTAACTAAATACACAGATTAGACATATAAGACAGACTGGAGAAAACACAGACTTGCATACACACTCAAACACAGAAGGAACATAAATGATCTGGGATATTAAACTCTAAGCAAGGTGAGCTTAAAACAACTAAGGAGCTCTTTAACTTAAGTCTATACAGATACAATCCTATCTGTGGTCTGCATGAAGAATTTCACTGGCAACTCCCAACACAGACAACCAGAGATTTAAAGGAAACCAATCAACAAATAATTAATTGCAGCCGGGAGAAACTGCACCCAGTCCCAGAACTGAGCACAGACAGAATTAACTCCCTAACTGCCAAACACAAAGAAACAGCAACTCAGCTGTGAGAAGTCAGAATGTGCAACCGCGACGATCTTCGTGGCGATGCACACATGACAGTACCCCCCTTCTACGAGGGGCCTCCGGACCCTCAGGGCCAGGTTTGCCCGGGTGAGTTCTGTGGAAGGTCCGCACCAAACGATCTGCGTTAATGTCAGACGCAGGAACCCACGTCCTCTCCTCTGGACCATACCCCTTCCAATGCACCAAGTACTGAAGGGACCGGCGATTCAGACGTGAGTCAATGATCTTTGACACTTGAAACTCCAAGTTACCATTGACCACCACTGGAGGAGGAGGTAGAGGTGATGGTATGACTGGTGCCACGTACCTCTTAAGTAATGACTTGTGGAACACATTGTGGATTTTAAACGTAGGAGGGAGGTCCAGACGAAATGCCACAGGATTAATTATGGAACTGATCCTGTACGGCCCGATGAATCTGGGGCCCAGCTTCCAGGAGGGAACTTTAAGTTTTATATTCCTGGTAGACAACCATACCAGATCGTTCACATTAAGATCTGGACCAGAAACTCTCCTCCTATCAGCCATACGTTTATAACGGTTCCCCATAGCACTCAGATTATTCAATACACCTCTCCACACTGAAGCAAGTGACGACGAGAAACGCTCCTCCTCAGGAACCCCAGAAGGGCCCCCCCCATTGAATGTACAAAACTGGGGATGAAAACCATATGCCCCAAAAAACGGGGACTTACCAGTGGACTCGCTCCGCCTGTTGTTAAGAGCGAACTCTGCCAGAGGCAAGAAAGAAGACCAGTCCTCCTGGTTCTCTGAGACAAAACACCGAAGATAAGTCTCTAGGCTTTGATTCAGACGCTCTGTCTGACCATTGGTCTGCGGATGAAAAGCCGAGGAAAATGACAATTGCATCCCCCGACGTAAACAAAATGCCCTCCAAAACTTGGACACAAACTGAGACCCCCTATCTGACACCACATCAGAAGGCAACCCATGAAGTCTCACAATCTCCCCAATGAACACCTGCGCCAGAGTTTTAGCATTAGGGAGGGCAGGAAGAGCAATGAAATGTGCCATCTTACTGAACCTGTCAACAACCACCAGTATGACAGTCTTCCCTGACGACTGAGGAAGGTCCGTGATGAAGTCCATAGACAAATGAGTCCATGGACGCTCCGGAAGTTTCAAGGGTAAGAGGGTCCCAGACGGACGGGTATGAGGGGTCTTAGAGCGAGCACAAACCCCACAGGACGCGACAAAAGTTAAAACATCTTTATTAACGTTAGGCCACCAAAACCGGCGAGAAAGGAGATCTAAAGTAGCCTTACTCCCTGGATGTCCTGCTAAAGCAGAATTATGATGTGCCTCAATAACCTTTTGTCTCAACTGATTTGGGACAAACAGTCTCCCTGGAGGTCCTGCAGGGGCGTCCCCCTGAGCCTCTAACACCTCCTCCTCAAGCTCAGAACATACAGCCGACACTACCACCCCTCCTGAAGGATAGGAATCGGGTCATCCATTTTCCCGGCCCCTGGGAAACTGCGAGACAAGGCATCCGCCTTAACATTCTTAGATCCAGGGCGATAAGTGACAACAAAATTAAACCTGGTAAAAAACAACGACCATCGAGCTTGTCTGGAATTCAGACGCTTAGCAGATTCCAAATACAGCAGGTTCTTGTGATCAGTAATGACGGTGACCGGGTGGACTGCCCCCTCCAAAAAGTGACGCCATTCTTCAAAAGCCAACTTAATGGCCAAAAGTTCCCTATTGCCGATATCATAATTCCTTTCGGCGGACGACAATTTTTTAGAAAAGAAAGCGCACGGATGCCATTTACCAGGGGACGGACCCTGGGACAATATTGCACCCACCCCTACGTCAGACGCGTCCACCTCCACAACGAACGGCTGTGATGCATCTGGTTGGATGAGAACGGGTGCCGAAGCAAAACATTTTTTCAAAGAGGAAAAAGCTTGGCAAGCTTTGTCCGACCATTTAGAAAAATCCGTCCCTTTTCTTGTCATGTCAGTGAGAGGTTTGACAACAGATGAGAAATTACAAATAAATTTCCGGTAGTAGTTAGCAAACCCCAGAAAACGCTGCAGAGCCTTAAGATCCTCTGGCTGATCCCATTCAAGCACTGCTCTCACCTTTTCAGGGTCCATACGGAAACCGGAGGCTGACACCAAGAAACCCAAAAACTGAAGTTCCTGTACGGCGAATACACACTTTTCCAGTTTGGCGTATAGTTTATTGTCTCGCAAGATCTGCAACACCTGTCTCACATGCTCCTGGTGAGACACAAGATCTGGTGAGTAAATTAAAATGTCATCCAAATATACGACCACAAACAGCCCCACCAGATGACGAAAAATGTCATTAACAAAATGTTGGAATACTGCTGGTGCAGTAGTCAGACCAAAAGGCATGACAAGGTTCTCATAATGTCCCTCCGGCGTGTTAAACGCCGTTTTCCACTCATCCCCCTCTTTTATCCTAATCAGATTATACGCCCCCCTGAGATCCAATTTAGAGAACCATTTGGCGCCAACAATTTGATTGAAGAGATCAGGAATCAGAGGGAGTGGATACGGATCTCGAACAGTAATCGATTAAGTTCGCGGAAATCCAAGCAAGGGCGTAGGCCTCCATCTTTTTTCTTCACAAAGAAGAACCCCGCGGCCACTGGGGAAGATGAAGGTCTAATATGCCCTTTGGCCAGACTTTCCGAAATATAATCTTTCATAGCCTGCCTCTCAGGACCAGAAAGGTTATATAACCTAGCTTTAGGTAACTTAGCATCAGGAAGTAAATTAATAGAGCAGTCATACACGCGATGAGGAGGCAACTCCTGACACCCCTCCTCAGAGAACACATCCCAAAGTCCTCCAAAAAAGGAGGCAAAGTACTAGGCACGACCGCACTGATGACTGTGTTCATGCAGTTACTTTTGCAAAACTCCCCCCATTGGCTTATATCTCTGGACTGCCAATTAATCACAGGGTTATGTTTAACCAACCAAGGAAGTCCCAACACAATAGGAGTAGGTAGACCCTCCAACACATAACAAGATAATAGTTCCCTATGTATTGCCCCTACCCGAAGGTCAATGTTATGAACCTCATGAACAAAGCTACCTTGGCCGAGAGGCCTGGCGTCAATGGAGAATATAGGGATCGGTTTGACCAATACACTCAGATGCATACCTTGAGCCTGAGCAAACTGAGCGTCAACCAGATTAGCCCCGGACCCACTATCAAGAAGAACAGAAAATCTCTCCACTCTCGTACCAACCACCACCTCCACTGGTACAAGGAACTGAGAAGAACTAGCGGACGAAATACATACTCCCAGGTTGTCGTCCACCACACAACCTGGGATTAACAGTTTTCCGGCGACTTTTTGCTCAACAAGGCACGGGATGGACATCCCCCAACAAAATGTCCCTCTTTCCCGCAGAAGAAACACCTTCTAGTCCTGCGGCGTACCGCCAATCCCCTCCTACGAAATGATGTCCCTCCCAACTGCATAGGCTCCTCCGAACAGACAAGGGGAACCTCAACATAAGGGACTTTAGTAGTAGGTGGAGTAACAACAGGGGGCGGAGTTACCTCGCACCTCTCCCGGAGCCGTCTATCAGTACGGATAGCTAGGGCCATAGCAGCCTCCAGTGATGGAGGAGAATCATACTGAGCCAAAACGTCCTTTAATTTGTCAGAAAGCCCATGACAAAACTGGCTTCTAAGAGCTGGGTCATTCCACTGAGTATCTGTGGCCCATCTACGGAACTCAGAAGCAAATTCCTCCGCCGGACGATCTCCCTGCTGTATCTTACGTAATTTTGTCTCAGCAAGAGAGACCCGATCTGGGTCATCATATACCAAACCCAGGGCAGTAAAAAATCGATCTACTGACTGTAGAGCCGGGGATCCCGGAGGAAGGGAGAAGGCCCAGGATTGAGGGTCCCCTTGTAGGAGCGAGATAACAATTCCCACTCTCTGCTCTTCACTCCCTGATGATCGAGGCCGAAGCCGAAAATACAATTTACATGCTTCCCTGAAGGTAAAAAATTTGTCTCGCCCACCAGTGAACCTGTCCGGGAGAGCTACTTTAGGTTCAAATCTGGTTTGCTCCGAGGGAGACAAAACTTTGGACTTAATGTCCGTCAGCTCCATGGATAATCCCTGCAACTGCAGAGCCAGCTGGGCTACTGGATCCATGGCAACTGGGAATAATTTTATGGGCCAGTGAAAATGTCACGCGGTCTTATGATATGTGTACGATGTCAGTAAACTATTCTTAAAAGAACAACACTCTATACAACATATAGATTAGCAACATCAGCATGTAAATATAGAATAGATTTACCTGACACGATATCCGTTGAACTCAGGGTTAATCTTGAGGACTTGATACACTGTCACAGGAAAGAGGAGGACCGGGGGTCTAACCTGACCCTAAACTGGGGTCCTAACTAATCCCTCACCTTGGAGGTACTGATAATGGTTCAGAGGTCCAAGTCTCCAGCCTAACCCTGTCTCCTATCAGTCCCTGAACCCTGTAATCAGTCCTAAGAAGGATTCTGATTACCACCAAAGGGATATGGGCTGATCTCTGCTAAATACACAGATTAGACATATAAGACAGACTGGAGAAAACACAGACTTGCATACACACTCAAACACAGAAGGAACATAAATGATCTGGGATATTAAACTCTAAGCAAGGTGAGCTTAAAACAACTAAGGAGCTCTTTAACTTAAGTCTATACAGATACAATCCTATCTGTGGTCTGCATGAAGAATTTCACTGGCAACTCCCAACACAGACAACCAGAGATTTAAAGGAAACCAATCAACAAATAATTAATTGCAGCGGGAGAAACTGCACCCAGTCCAGAACTGAGCACAGACGAATTAACTCCTAACTGCCAAACACAAGAAACAGCAACTCAGCTGTGAGAAGTCAGAATGTGCAACGCGACGATCTTCGTGGCGATGCACACATGACAACATTAAACTCCTCTGCAACTGCCAAACACAGAGAGAGGTCAATCAGGAAAGCGAGAACAATGCAGCTTCAGGCATGTCAGGCAAGACATACTATGAGATCACGTGTCAGGCTGAGATGTGCAGGGAAGATTCCTGTGCCGACTGGACTCCTTTAATCTTCGAATGAGCAACTGTTGACAACGAACTACATTCCCTGAAATCATCTGACCATTTCAGACCAGATGGCGGGCAAGGAGCTTTAATATTGAAGAGTTTCTGGGTGTGACAGCCATTGTACGGAAATCTCCATAAACCTGTGAAAGCTGGTCAGTTTACGAATTTGGATCTGCTTGAAGCGACAACCGCACTTAAATCTTTTCTTAAGTCCTGCTTAGTCCTTTCCGTGAGCCAAATTCTAGATTTTCCTTTTAGAAGATCCAAGAATATTCTTTTGTAAAGAAGTGATTCTTTCAGCCACTGCCGGCAAGGGCGTATCTATGGGAAATCGAGGAAGAATGTTAGGATGATAACCTAGATTGGAGTAAAAAGGAGACTGCTTAGTGGAGGCGCTCTGAGAGTTGTTATAAGAGAACTCAGCCAGTGGAAGTAGATCCACCCAATCATCCTGTAGGTGGCAGATAAAACAGCGGAGATACTGCTCCAGGGTCTGATTGGTTCGTTCTGTCTGTCCATTAGTCTGGGGATGAAAAGCAGAAGAAAGGTTTACTTTAATGTCCAATGCTGCACAGAAATTTTGCCAAAACCTTGAAGTGAATTGCACCCCTCGATCCGAAATGACCTCATCCGGTACTCCATGTAAGCGAAACACATTCTTAATCATCAAGTCTGATGTCTGTTTTGCAGTGGGTAAGCCGACACAAGGGATAAAATGAGCTGCCTTTGTTAGACGGTCAACCACCACTAGAATGGTGTTCTTCCCTTGAGAGGTTGGTAACTCCACAATGAAGTCCATAGAAATGGATCCCCACGGGCGGGACGGGGTGGGAAGAGGTTGCAACAGACCAGTTGGTGAGGAGCGAGGTGTTTTGCATCTTGCACAGACTTCACATGAAGTGACATAGTTTAAGACATCTTTCCTGTAAGTGGGCCACCAAAAGAAACGAGAAAGAAATTCTTGTGTCTTTAGAATTCCCCTATGCCCGGCTATCTTGGAATCGTGGATGAGTTGCAATACTCTCAATCTGACTGTTTCAGGTATATACAGACGTTGTCCCTGAATCCACACACCATTCTTAAAGACAAGACTTACGTCCCTTGGGGGTTGAGCCAACAAAGAATCCGCATGGTATGCTTCCTTGATGTCCTTAAGTAGGTCTTGATTATGAATCACTCCCAGGAATCTAGAGTCAGGAAGAATAGTCTTAGGAGGAGTAAGTGGACGTGTCTCTGCTGAATGAATCCTAGAGAGTGCATCAGCCTTTCCATTGCGCGATCCTGGTCTATAAGAAATGACAAAATTAAATTGGTTTAGGAAAAGATTCCAGCGAGCCTGGCGAGGAGTCAGGCACTTAGCCGACCTGATAAATTCAAGGTTACGATGGTCTGTCAGGACGACTATTTGCTGTGCAGCTCCCTGAAGAAGGTGTCTCCATTCCTTGAAGGCGGCAATAATGGCCAACAATTCTCTATTGCCCACATCGTAGTTCCTCTCAGCCGAAGACAACTGCTGGGAAAAGAAGGCACAGGGATGCAAGACATTCTTCTCACCTGTTCTCTGAGAGAGTATAGCTCCAACGGCACAGTCTGAAGCATCCACCTCTATTATGAAGGCAAGCTCGGGGTTGGGATGTACTAAGATAGGTGCGGTGGTAAATTTATCCTTTAAACAGGAAAATGCTTCCTGAGCTTGCGGGGTCCAGGAGAACCTAGACTGTTTCCGGGTAAGTTGGGTGATAGGTGACACTACCTCAGAAAAATTCTTAATGAAACGTCTATAGAAGTTGGCAAACCCGATGAAACGCTGCACCTCCTTCACATTTCTAGGAATTGGCCAATCCTTGATGGCTTGGGTCTTGCTTCCATCCATACTAATCCCTTGCGTAGATAGTACATACCCCAGAAATTGAATTTCGGTCCTATGGAATTCACATTTTTCAAGTTTGATGTAGAGATGGTTTTGTCTTAGGCGTTCTAAGACCATTCTCACATGTCCATGATGTTCCTCTGTGGAGTTAGAAAAAATTAGAATATCATCCAGATAAATCACCACAAATGTATCTAGGAGATCCCTGAAGATATCATTCACGAAGTGTTGGAAAGTGGCTGGGGCGGTACTCAGACCAAAAGGCATAACTAGATATTCAAAGTGTCCATAGCGTGACCTGAAAGCAGTCTTCCATTCATCCCCAGGTCTAATACGGACCAAGTTATAGGCCCCACGGAGATCCAGTTTAGAGAAAATTTTGGCATGCCGCACTCTCTCCAACAACTCAGGGATTAAAGGCAATGGATAACGGTTTCTAATAGTAACCTTATTGAGTTCCCTATAGTCTATGCAGGGTCTCAGAGATCCATCTTTCTTCTTCACAAAGAAGATGGGTGCACCTGCGGGAGATGAAGAGGGGCGTATGAAGCCCTTGGCTAAATTTTCGTCTATATAATCCTTCAAAGCTTTTAGCTCGGGCCCCGCTAGGGGGTAGATCTTACCAAAAGGTATCTCGGCTCCAGGCAATAATTCAATTGGACAATCATATGGACGGTGAGGAGGAAGCTGATCAGCGTTCTTCTTGTCACATAAATCCACATAGTCCTGGTATACAGCTGGTAGTTCAGGGACTGACATGGTTCCTTTAGGAACAGAGCAAGCTGAAACTCCTTGACTCATCTGTTTCTCCGGAAAGTGTAATTCCTTGGTCTCCCAGTTAATCGTAGGATTCTGCGCCTGCAGCCATGGTAGCCCTAGAATAATGGGAAAGTGGGGAGAAGAGATAAGCAAAAAAGACATTTTCTCCTGATGATCTTTACCCATAAAAACCCTCAAAGGCTCTGTTTCCTGATCCACTGGTTCAGAAGTCAGTAGAGAGCCATCCACAGTCTCCATCTGTACTGGAGTAGCCTTCTTCACTGAACGTATCCCCTGTTTCAGAGCAAAGGAGATATCCATAAAATTTCCACTTGCACCTGAGTCGATCATAGCAGAGCTAGACACCCAGACTGAGTCAACCCAGAGTTTGATGGAAAGGAAGCAATGAGAACTGTTTCTTTTACAACTCAGCTGGGACACCGCTGAGGAAACTTGAAAAATTGCAGCGTTTATACCGTCATCGTCCCCAGAACTAACAGAGTTTAAGTCCGAGAAATCAAGATCTCTTGCAGCAGATCTCTCTGGAGCCTGAGGCTCGGACATGACAGAGCTCCTCTCGCAACACTCACAGTGAATGACTGCTGCAGTAGTCTTACGAGAACGGCTGGGGCAGTTTATAATGAAGTGCCCTGACTTACCACAGTAGAAACATAGATTTTCCTTTATACGATGTTCTTTGCGTGCATCACTAACCCGTCTTTGTAAAGAGTCCACCTGCATGGGTTCAGGTTCTGGTTCCCTTGTGATCCTACTCAAAGGTTCCTTAGCTGAGGAGGGAGGTAGTAAAAGGTTAGTGCGATTATTTTCGAACCATCTCTCTTGTCTGCGTTCAGTCAGACGAGCATCAATACAGATACAATAGTTAATAAAGTCACCTAACGCAGTGGGAGGGTCGGCACGAGCAAGTTCATCCTTAATCAGTGGAGACAACCCTTTCCGAAAAATAGATTTTTTAGCGGAAGTGTCCCAAGTGGTATCAAGAGCCCATCTCCTGAAATCCAGGGCATATTCGGCTACTGAACGCTTACCTTGGCGCAAAGTTAACATGGCTGCTTCAGCTGTTGCACCTCGATTGGGGTCATCAAACACCTGCCCCATGGCTGAAATAAAAGCATCAAAGTGATTCAAACAATCATCCTCAGTCTCAATCAGAGGGTTTGCCCACATCAAAGCCTTATTGGTAAGCAACATGATTATAGTAAGCACTTTGGATCGTTCAGTGGGAAATTGTGAAGCATGTGCAGAGAAAAATAAATTGCATTGATTAATAAATCCCTGAATTTCTCACGTTCACCGCCAAAACGAAAAGGAGGTAATTTGGGGATCCCAGAACTCTGGGTTATGGCAGGAGCCTGGGCTCGTTCCTCTAGAGCCTCAATCCTGGCTCGCAATTCCTGGGTAGTCTGTCCAAACACTTGCAAATTATGATTAGTGAGGTCCTGTAGGCTTGCAAAACGGGTTTTTAAAGTCTGTACATTTGAAAGGATTGTATCAGTCACTCCGCAAAGTTCCTTTATGCGGGCCTCCATCTTCCAGATCTTTTAAGGCAGAAGTGCTGGAATGGTTGTGAGAAGTCACAACAACTGTCATCACATAAGGTATTAAACGGACATCTGATATCCACAGTCACAGCAGACACGGCTTTCCCAGACCCAGCAGACACTAAACATTGGCTCCTGAATCTTGTCATGTATAGTGTACAGTTCCTATAGCGTCTTGTGCTTGGGTGCGAGGAAAACACAGGAGACACAGGTTGATATGAAATGACTTGTATTACTTCATACAAGCATGCTGAAAAGTTCACACAGTTTGCAGGAACAGCGACAGGAGACACAGCAGGCCAGAGTAACTTCAAGCACTACAATAAATCTCCAAAGCAGGTTCAAGATCTCTTCTCTGTACCGTATATCCTCTGCAAACATGGATTCACCAAACAGCAGGTTTCCAGAGTCCAAAAGTGTTCCAAGGCTCCTCAGTAGGGAATAGCTGGAGTACAAGTCCAAGGTTTCCAGAAGTCAGGTCACAGACTGACTGAGGCTTGCTTCAGGAGCACTGATTGTTCAGCTGAGGCTGCTTAAGAAGCAAGAGGGAAGAATCAGGGCGGGAACATGAAAACTGGAAACTCCATATTAACTGAGGGCAAGAGCTGCAGAAAGACAGAAAGCAAAATGGCCGACGGAAAACTGAGTTTCAAGGAACATGTCAACAGAGACAAAGAACCTTACACCAGGAGAGATCGTGTGGTCTCAGCATCTTTTGGAATCAGAAGTGTTGGAATTTTTCCTAGGGTTTTGCTGGATTGCAGAAAGTATTCTTTTCTGTCCTATCCAGACAGTTTTGGGCCCCAGCGTTTGCTTACTCTATTTTCTGCCTGCGTTTGTATTTCATCTTGTCTCACTGCCAATATATGTGTGGGGGCTACCTATTCCTTTGGGGTGCTACTTCGGGGCAGTGAGCTTTCCCCTTTCTATCTTTAGGCTTAGCTAACTCTCCGGCTGTGACGAGGCGTCGAGGTCAACGTAGGTACGTCCATGGCTGCTTCTAGTTGTGCGGTTAGTTTAGGGGTCTGCAATCCATTAGTTACCAACCTCTGGGTGACTGGCTGCCTTGGCTATTTTTGTTACTGTCCTCCTTGGCTACTATATCATAACACTCCAGCTTGGTCACTGCAGATTGCTCTAACACCGACAGTCAGCTTATGCACCAGGTGACCCTTTAAAGCAGGGGTGGGGAACCTCAGGCCCCAGGGCCATTTGCGGCCCTCGATGACCTTTTATCAGGCCCCCGGGCACATTCTTAAGGACCGCTGTGCTTTGGCAGGGAGCTGTATTTTGATTGCCACCAGTTCATTAATTTCTTCTTGCTCTGTAAGCACACACACGTAGTGTTCACTACAGAACACTGAAGGGCATGCAATGAAAGATTACGTCCTGACACAAGTGCCAGAGTCAGGATGTACTTTGTGGGTGGAGTTTGTACGGCCCCTGAAGGATGGTATAAATATCCAAATGGCCCTTGGCAGAAAATGATTCCCCACCCCTGCTTTAAAAGGATGGTGGGAGGAGTCACCACCCACATCAGCTGACCCTGAAGCAATACAATTACACCAGCTTGCCAGAGGAGAAAAACTGACATTTAACCCCACAAATCCAAAAATGGATCATGACACACACAGCACAGTGCGGACTAAAGCTGCCCGAACAGACTCTTTTTTTTTATAGTTGAACAACCAAATTCTGTTTTGCAAACCCCAAATTCATGTTCAGCTTCTTTTTTGTGTTGCATCCATTATGCAGACAGTGTGAGGTTTTTATTATTTGCAGGACTCGAATCCTTATGCTCAGTCTCTTTTATTGCTCTAATTCATAACACATTTTCCACCGTAACTTTCCATCTGTAATTTAGCACACGCACCTTGAGCTATGCTCAGAGTAGGTAATATGCGTTTAGCTGATGACATCTGTAATATGTGGCATCCTGCATAGGCATCGCTCTTGGATTAAACCAACATTCAGAAATAACAGCTGAATGAATGTAAAATACTCACTAATATTTCAAATGCCGTGAAACAAGCGGCGTTCTGCCTCAGACAGATGTAATGTGTATTTGCTGAGAGGCTTCCAAACACAATGGAAGTATTACCTGTAACAGATGTGATGTATTTCTGCCATTGCGAAGTGCGCTAAATACATGTATAAGAAACACAGAACCTCTGGAAATGCATTTAATGTTGCATTGCTTTCTAAATATTCATTTCCAATTCAGATACTGCTATTTGGAGATTACGTTCATTACTCCAGCTACAGGTGCAGACGTTGTTTGCTTGAACTCCGTCATTTAAAATAAGCACCGTCTAACGTATTGGTTTTGCATAATCCTCATCTTTACCAGGCGCGTAATGTGGCCATTAAAAAATAATGCCTTAGTGCTCTCTACTGGTGATGAAATATATGGGACGTCAATATCTACAACTTCCAGGTCTCTTGACTGCAGCGAGTTCTGGTTTCATTCCTTTTGAAGAGAAGCAAATAATGACGTCTATGAGTTTCTGCATTCCGTCTGGCCTCAAGGTAACATCTTGCGTCGAGGATTAATAACGCACACATCGCAAATCATCATGGACAGGTTTAGTAGCTCCTTTATTTTGCCAAATAGTCTGTATTTAAGGATAAATGTTACCTTTTCTTACATTAATGTAAGATAATGGAAAGGTTTTACCCTGCTCGTGTATGGCTACATTTCATTTCTACAAAATATGAAAAATGGTAATTTGGTGTCATATTAATAATTGTAAATATGGTATTTATTGAACAAACCTATAAATGCTGCTTTAGACCATAAAGTCTATGAGTGACTTAAATTAGAAATGATTGAATCTTTTGAAATTCGAATTCGCAAGGTTGGGCAAATTTTTCCCAGAAACTTGATTTGCACCAAAATTTTTAGTGCCAAAACTCAAGAAGTCCAATTGCCTTTGAGCAGAAATAGGAATTTTAATTTTTTGTACTGTAGGAAGGATGAGAAAAGGATTAGAAATATGTGTTCTGTTAATACATTAATTACTTACACTCTTCTGCTGTTTGCACTTCATCTCTCTCTAGTAACGCCACTAAATGTTCTTCAAAACTAGTGGAAGAAGGGTCCATGAGGACTGTGCTCCAGCACCAATGACAAAATGTTAAAACATAAGCTTCACATAATATCTTTCTATAACAGCTATGAAAAAGGGTTGCAAACCAGAAACGCATAAGCTTATGGATCCTTCATTTTTTTAAATCTTTTTTTGCCTTTTCTCACCATATTTTTAATTTCATGTTAAAAGTTATGTTGTAACATTTTCTCATTGATGCTAGAGCTCAGTCCTCATGCACCATTCTTCCATTTCTGACCTGAACACCAGCCTGGTGTGTTCCTACACTTCTTGAACCACACCCTGACCAAACCAGTTCTACCAGGGTTCCTATGTGAATACAAGTGGTTTTAGCACTGAACTGTCCTCCCTGGAAGGTGAGCTGATTACTATTTTTACCATTTGATTTTGATTCACAGTGGATTAATCAGATCATCTCTAATTTTAAATAATTTACTTCCTGTAGTTTATATAGCACCAATGTACTGTGAAGCACAGTACTGAGATTGCAATTACTCATAAACCTTCCCCAACGATACTCAAAATATAAATTGTTTGCATCTCAAGCACATACATTGGAAAAAATGTCATAGGAAGCCAATCAGTTGACTTTTGGGTTCAGGAGTAGGGCAAGCTCAATAACATTACAACTTAGCAGCAGGTGCTGGCTGAGCTCGTTTTGTACAACTGTGCAAAACATAGGACATGCCAGTACATCTTATGTTATAACAGGATTAATACTGATACTATCCTTGGTCAGATTTAATCCCACAACCCCAGTGCTGCAAGATAACTATTCAGTCATGGCCAAAAATTTTGAGACTGACACAAATTTTGTTTTTTGCAAACTTTCCAACTTCAGTGTTTTCGGATCTTTTAGTCACATATTTCCATGGTTACTAAAGTACAATTAGATGTATTTCATAAGTTTTCAAAACTAGATTAATAAATACATCAAGTTTGGCATGTTAGATATCTGCTTCTGTGCAAAATCCTGACTGATCCAAACAATTCTTGTCTAATCAACCCTTGGAAGTAATCTCAATTTGTGTGTTTTTCTTTCATACATTTTCAGAAAAGTCCACAAGTTTGCAATGGGATTGAGATCTGGTAAGCTTCTGGGCCATGGGCCAAAAATTTCAATATTTTTTCCACCAAGTAACTTAATTCTCATTTTTGGAATGTGACATGGTCTTCATAATGCTGGAAAAATTATTGTTAATCACCAAATTCCTCTTGGATGGTTTGGAGGAGGTTTAGATACCATTCTTTATTCATACAGTGTTCGTAGGCAAGAGTGCGCCCACTCCCCTAGATGAAAAGAGACCCCATAAATGATAATTTCAAGATGCTTTACTGTTGACATGACACAGGACTCATGGCAGCTAGAGATGAGAGAACCTTTCAACGTTCGGTTCAATGAACATCCCGATCTTCGCCGAACGATTCATTGAACATACCCAAGCCCCATTAAATTCAATTGGAGACAAAACCAAATGCATAGACAACACCTTAAGGGGGGCAACAAGCTTTTCAAACAGCTAAATTAGAGGCAGACACCAGGAGAAGTGGCATCAATGGACCCAGAGTACAAATAGAACAATTGCGCAGCATGAATGCATGAGACAGGGCCTGGGACAGGACTTGGACCAGCATTTCTAGCTAAAACATTGATCAGTAACAGGTGGATGAGTGACAGATGTAGGTCTGGTCTGCCAAATTCAAGCAACACACATGAAGGAGACCCAACTATGAGTCCAAACATTTCCAAAAATTAGGGGCAGACCTGAGGAAAAGTGGCATTAATTGATCCATAGTAGAAATTTTATTATGGCACATGTAACAGCTCAAATTGGATTTTTTTCTCAGCCACATTCAGGTGGCACAGATATCAGCGTGGTAGACCACAAATGCTATAACAATTTAAGGATAGTAACACAGGTCGTTGACAGAAAATAAGTGCAGGCCTGCCAGTTTGGGAGCCCTACTGCTTCAAGCAACACACAAAATGAAGACTGTTATGTTTTGAGTACTGAGGAGGGCAGGAGCAAAAAACCGCAAAGGCAGCTAAACACCAGAGAGCTTGGGATCTAATAGGTTGCAGACCCCTAAACTAACCGCACAACTAGAAGCAGCCGTGGGACGTTCCTACGGTGCCCTAGACGCCTTGTCACAGCCGGAGAGATTAGCTACCCCTGAAGATGGAAAGAGAAAACCTAACTGCCCCGGAGTAGAGCCCCAAAGGAATAGGAAGCCCCCAAACATACTGTATAATGGCGGTTAGACAAGATGAAAACACGAACGCAGACAGAAAATAGATTGAGCAAACGCTGGGGCCAAAACTGTCTAGATAGGACAGTACAGGAGAGAATACTGTGCAACCCAGCAAAACCCTAGGAAAAACTCCAACACTTCTGATTCCAAAAATGCTGAGACCACACGGTCTCGACCACCTAGCCCCAGCTCCGAAGTCGTCTCCAACAAGTTCACAACAGTACTCCCCCCCCTTGAGGAGGGGTCACCAAACCCTCACATGCGCCACCAGGCCGATCAGGATGAGCTCGGTGATAGGCACGGACCAGTCTTTCAGCATGAATGTCAGAAGCAAACACCCAAGAATTGTCCTCCTGACCATAGCCTTTTCACTTAACCAAGTACTGGAGTCTCCACCTAGCCAAACGAGAATCCAATATCTTCTCAACCTCATACTCCAAATTGCCCACAACCAAAACAGGATCAGGAGGCGCAGCCATAGGAACCACTGGCTCGACAAACCTCTTCAATAAAAATTTGTGGAATACGTTGTGAATCTTAAATGTTCCTGGAAGAAGCAAACGGAAGGAAACGGGATTAAGAATTTCCACGATCTTATAAGGTCCAATGAACCTTGGCTTAAATTTTGGAGACGCAACCTTCATAGGGATATTTTTTGAGGACAACCAAACTAAGTCACCCTCTTTAAACTGAGGACCATCAGTCCTATGCCAGTTGGCAAACCGCTGGGCCTTCTCCTGAGAGAGAGCCAACTTATCCACTACTTGATCCCAAATCTGCTGCATTCTCTCCACAATAGAGTCAACACCTGGACAGACAGAAGACTCCACCTGCCCTGAAGAAAATCGAGGATGAAACCCGAAATTGCAGAAAAATGGAGACATCAAGGTGGCAGAACTAGCCCTATTATTCAAAGCAAACTCAGCCAAAGGCAAAAAGAGACCCAGTTATCTTGATCAGCAGACACAAAACATCTCAAATAAGTATCCAAGGTCTGGTTTGTTCTCTCAGTTTGTCCATTGGTCTGAGGGTGGAACGCAGAGGAAAAAGACAGCTGAACTCCCAGTTTGGAACAAAATGTACTCCAAAATCTGGAAACAAACTGGACTCCTCTGTCAGACACAATTTTCTCTGGAATGCCGTGCAACCAAACCACCTGTTGAAAAAATAAGGGCACCAACTCGGAGAAGGATGGCAACTTATGTAGTGGCACAAGATGTATCATCTTGGAAAACCTATCACAGATCACCCAAATAACGGTCATTCTCTGAGAGACAGGGAGGTCGGAAATAAAATCCATAGAAATATGGGTCCATGGCCTCTTGGGCACAGGCAATGGCATTAACAAACCACTAGAGCGAGAGCAAGGCTTGGACCGAGAACAAGTTCCACAGGACTGCACAAGTCCCTGATGTCACGAGACAAAGTGGGCAACCAAAAGGACCGACTCACCAAATCTCTGGTACCAAAAATACCAGGATGGCCAGCCAACGTGGAGCAATGAATCTCAGACATCACATTCTTCCTCCAATGGTCTGGGACAAACAATTTCCCAACAGGGCAGCGTTCAGGTTTATCCTCCAAAGCCAGTCTCAAATTGGGCGAGATAGCGGAAAGAACCACACCCTCCTTCAGAATAACAGCAGGCTCAGTTACCTCAGGAGAATCCGCAAAGAAACTCCTCGAGAGGGCATCCACCTTAACATTCTTAGTGCCCGGGAGAAAAGAGACCACAAAATTAAAACGTGTGAAAAACAAGGCCCACCTGGCCTGTCTAGGATTAAGTCGCTTGGCTGATTCAAGATAAACCAGGTTCTTATGGTCCGTGTGGACCACCACCTGATGTTTGGCTCCTTCCAGCCAATGTCTCCACTCTTCAAAAGCCCACTTCATAGCAAATAACTCCCGATTTCCCACATCATAATTACGTTCCGCTGGGGAAAATTTTCGAGAGAAAAAGGCACAAGGGTTACTCTAAGAGGTCTCCGGATCCCTTTGGGACAAAACGGCTCCTGCATCAATCTCAGAAGCATCAACATCATTCAGAACAGGATCCCCAGATGTTAGAGAGAAGGCCCAATCCTGAGGGTCGCCGCGCAACAGGGAGATGACAATTTGAACCTGCTGTGCCGCGTTCCCTAAGGACTTAGGCTTCAAGGCAAAAAACAACTTACAATTATTTTTAAAATTCAAAAATTTAGACCGATCCCCCAAAATAAATCTGGCATAGGGATCCTAGGTTCTACAACCGGCAACCTAGCGAGATAGGTAGCAATACTCCGAACTTCAGCAGCAAGCTGCTCCACACAATCGGACACCTGCTTGACCTCACTTGGAGAAAAAAAAAATTCCTCCTCAGCCCCCAGAGAAAAAGAGGGAAAAAATGTAACAAACAAAAAAAAATTTCTGACAACTCTGACATTTTTTTTTCTTTTTTACTATTTTTCCCTTCTGTTGAGTACCATAGAATTTCAGTATGGCCAGTGATTGTGTTATGTTTTGGTAGCTGAGGAGGGCAGGAGCAAAAAAATGCAAAGGCAGCCAAACACCAGAGAGGTTGGGATCTAATAGGTTGCAGACCCCTAAACTAACCGCACAACTAGAAGCAGCCTCGTCACAGCCGGAGAGATTAGCTACCCCTGAAGATGGAAAGAGGATAGCTAACTGCCCCGGAGTAGAGCCCCAAAGGAATAGGAAGCCCCCAAACATACTGTATAATGGCGGTTAGACAAGATGAAAACACGAACGCAGACAGAAAATAGATTGAGCAAACGCTGGGGCCAAAACTGTCTAGATAGGACAGTACAGGAGAGAATACTGTCTGCAACCCAGCAAAACCCTAGGAAAAACTCCAACACTTCTGATTCCAAAAATGCTGAGACCACACGGTCTCGACCACCTATATCAGATCTCTGGTGTGAACACACAGCTACCCAGCAGTAAAAAATCAGGAGAACTGAGCAAAAGAACAAATACAAAAAGAGAACAGAGACCAGCACAAACCCCCAAAGGGGACCCGACTGAACTCAAAAGCAAGGCAGCAAAAACAAGGAAAATCAAACCACAGAAAAAAAACCCAGAAAGTAACTTATCTGAATGATAGCAGGAGACAGCAGAAAAGCAAGCTGAATTCCAACCTAAACCAGGAAGAAACAATTGATCACCGGCGAGGATCATGGGAGGTCAGCTCACTTATATCAGGCCAGTCCGTCCCACCTGATAACCATTCATCAATTGCAGGTGGTGGACTTTTGCTGTTCAACATAGGTTCAATACCCTCAGCAACCACCAGAGGGAGCCCCAGCTCTGAAGTTGTCTACAACACGTTCACAACAGAAGACCCAACTTGTAGTTCAAACATTTAAAAAAATTATTGCCACACACCACTAAAGTGGCATCAATTTTCCCAGAGTTGAAATAGTATAATGGACCTCTGACACCCCTTCTACAGCAGGCAGCAGACCAGATGGAGACCAAACTTGGATTCTCCACATTTCAAAATATTATTGTCACACACCACTAACGTGGCATCAATTTCCCCAGAAGAGAAATAGTATAATGTGCCTCTGACACCCCTTCCACTACAGGCAACACACCAACTTGGAGTCTTCACATTTCAAGAAAATGTTTATAACATCAGCAGCAGTAGCAACAGCAGACACAGAAGCCACTGCAAAGTTGTCACAGACTGCAAGCACACAAGATCAATGCATGACACTAAAATTGGCACCATCGCCTAGCCTGCCCAGTCTGCGACTGTGGTGCAAAAGTCATTGGAGATCAATGACTTGTTCATCTTGATGAAAGTTAGAAAGTCTACACTTTCAGAGGACAGCCAAATGTGCTTATCCATCAGGACAGCACCAGCAGCACTGAAGACGCGTTCTGAGAGATCACTGACTGCCAGGCATGACAAAACCTCCAAGGAATGACAGGCGAGCTCAGGCCACATTTCCATTTTTTAAGACAGAATGGAGTAAAGCGAAATACACCAAAAATAATGAATCAAATAAATTTTATTAGGACATCACATTAAAATCATACTAAACACAGAATACATGAATATAGTTAGAGAACTGTAGAGGAGACATGAAGGTAAGCAAAGGAGAGGGTAGCGGCCAGAGTAAGACCTGGGGAAGCAGGATCAAAGGATCACAGTAAAGTACATACAGGCAGCATCTAGTGGTAAACAATGTAATTAATTATAGAGTATAACCTATGTACCAATATAGTAGACTGCCATCAGAATAGCATCTGCTTACTTATAGTGAGTCTGGATCGCTGCAGCTCTCCTTGCGGCTGCAAGCTTACTATATCGGTCCGAGGGCTGGCTGCTGTGCTGAGAGAGGTTGGAGTAGGGTGAACAAGACATACTGCTGAACTTTGAGTGAGATGGAGGCAGAGATGGTACGGTGGATTGAGAAAAAGATATGGTGTGCTTGGTGAAACAAAAGCAGAAGGTATCTCCACTTCTGATGGGCTCTCACTCACCCCTACTGCAGGGGGAAAATAAATGGAGGTTCTGCAGCCATAGACCTGTGTGAAAACATGATGATGGAGGAGGAAGAATCGGTTGATGGGATGGCCAATAGTTGACAAGGCCCACTAATTTTCATTTTAGCTCAGTGGGATTCCCAGACTAAGGCATGTTGATCGCGCGTGTGCCGGTTTATGCATGCAGTAAATTATTGCAATTTATGACTCCACTGATTCATTTTTTGCAAAGTTGGCAGATATTGTGAGTTGTGTCTTTCTTTACAGTCTCAAAAAAGGACCAGGCAACCCTTGCCGATCCTGCGAACTGCAGACTCGTGACTGTTGCTGGCCACAGCCAGAGTTGTGGCTGAGGATACAGTGCTTGCCGTGGTTGCATCACTCTGTCTGTGCGGGAAGCAAGAACATAAGTCTTCCTCCTCCACCTCCTCTGCTGAGCTACTCAGCTGCGTGCCTCTGGGTTCACACCAAGTGAGATCTACAACCTCATCATCATCCTCTCTGTTATCTCACTCCTTGCAGAGAGTCACCCTCCTCTTCTTTCTGTCCTGATAGCACAGTACAGTATCTGAGTCTCATCATGGTCACCTCCAGCCCCGGGGATTAACGTCTGGTAATGAGGATCTGGATTCTACTTGGACCCTACTTCGTCACAGTTCAGGAGCAGTGTAATAGCGCAGGAGCAGCCTCTCTGTGCTATTACACTGATAAAATGGCACCAGCAAAACAACATGTCTGCTTTTTATATGAAGAGGGACATGTGACTACGGCAGCTCATAACAGAAGCCCTTGTGTCTGGACGTTGTGGATGATTTCTGAACCCTGATTGGCTTCTGGAATGTATACACATTAAGTTAATTTAAAAAAAAATAATACTCAACCACTCCTCTGACCTCTCCTTGTCCCTTGCCTCCTAAAATACATCCACCAAACTCATCATACAGCACCACTATCCTAACAAAATTCCTAACAAAAGCATCAGTGGAAACGCATTCATTTACTGAACTGTGACCGAGTTTTGCCAAGTTTGAGGAAAAATACTTGGGAATCGAAACATGAATCCGAATGTGCTACGTTTGTGCCAACTTTGAGACTGACGAATGTTTCTGAACAAATTTGCTCATCTCTGATGGCAGCATTCATCATTTCTTCTTTGGGCAATAATTCTTCCAGATACCTCAAACAGTCTAAAGGGGTCTTTACCAAAGAAAACTTGGCAGGAAGTACTGATACTGGAATGGAGAGTACTGGGTTAAAGTTATCTGCTCTGATAAAACCCTGTGCAGACTGTTTGGGACATCAGAAAGAATAATTGTCTGGAGAAGATAAATAAATCATCCTGAGACTATTCATCTGTGGTAATACTTTTCATTCATAGAGGGGGTTCACTCACAATTTTGCCTAGAATACTGCCATTAATAGAAAATGACATCTAAACATCCTCCAAGAGCAACGTCTATCTAAAATCCAGTAGAAATTTGGTGATAAAAATTTCAGCAAGGAAGGAAACATAAGTGATTTTGTGTGCTATTAAAGAAATGTCCATGAAGATTCATTCCTATTTTATACTATATATAATTTCTACTGTGTTATTCTTCAGTAAAAAGAAGTTTATTTTTCAGCTGTGGTCTACCTAGCTTAACTATGTAACATATAATCCTGGCCAACCAAATACAACAACATCATGCAAAGGTGTATTGCCAGAGCAATACAAATCCACACACTCAGTCAGGATCTTTGCCCTTTTTCCTCCACACATACCTTTGAGTTCTATTTTAACCTCATCAGTCCACAGGACATGTTTCCAAAATGCATCAGGTTTGTTTAGATTTTTTTTGCAGATTTCGGATGCTGACTTACATTGTGAGGATGCAGGAGAGGTTTTCTTCTGATGACTCTTCCATGGAGGCCATATTTGTGCAGGTGTCTCTGAACAGTAGATCAATGTACCACAACTCCAGAGTCTGCTAAATTTTTCTGAAGGTCTTTTATAATCAAGAGGGGTTTCTGATTTGCCTCTCTAGTAATCCTACAGCAGCTCTCACTGACCTTTTGCTTGTTCTTGGCCTCCACTTGACTGCTATTTCTTAATTACTTTTCAATTTGAGGAAAGGGCAACTTAAAACGCTTTGCTATCTTCTTATAGCCTTCTCCTTCTTTGTGGACCTCCACCATTTTCATTATCAGAGTGCTAGGCAGCTGCTTAGAAGAATCTATGGCTGCTGTTTTTTGGCACAAGGTTAGAGGAGGCTAGATTTTTATAATGCCTGGAAATTTTCATCACCTGGCCTTGCCTAACAATGATAGTGAACAAGCCATAAGCCTAACAGACTAATTAACGTCTGAAACCTTGGTCAAAATTATCTGAGCACACAAATCTCCTGGGGTGCCAAAACTTTTGCATAGATACATTTTCCTTCATCAAATATGGGCACTGCAGTTGTGATGTTCCTCACTATCGGGTGAACTGCTGCAGCCAATAAATGACCAGTGTACCAGGTATTCAACCATGTTATGAATGCAACTCAAGTGTTTGATGCAATGATAACATCTGCAACAACCAAAGTGACCCCTGCAGCCAATGATTTGTCACATTGATAGACCAGGATAGCAGGAAAGGCATCAGACCTAGCAGATAAGTATTGTGCATTTTATAATTTTATGTAATATTTCCCCCTTGGCCCAAAATAAAAAATGAGCCCTACACATGAAATCTCTACTTACAAATATAATTTTAAATTAAATGTTAAAATGATCTATAAGTAACTTAACTCATATTACACTGTGTAAATAGGAACATGTTTTTCAGTCTTCTACAGAAAATTCTGATTATGATCATAAGAAAATTATTTCCTGAATTTTTTTGTCTTTATAGAATTGTCTGCTATAAGTCTGTTGTCCTCAGCTTTCTTTAGACACTTTATGGTTTATCAGTAGTGAACTTATTCATTGAAAGTATATAGATGTGATTTTAAAGATGCAAATATAGATGTCATTCCAGTTAATGCATTTTAGATTTAGAAAGGCTAGGACACAAGGTACACTTAGTGGCTTTGATCTTTTTTTGAGTGCATTCAAGAAAGTAATAAAAATAAGAACTCATATTGTTAGAACCTTTCTTACCTAATGAAAACTACTCACATAAATGTATCTGGGTTTCTCAAGAAACTGTTTTCAGGATAAATAAAGTAACCATTAGAGAATAAGGGTTATGCTCCTTAAAAGATTTAATAGTTGTGTTACGAGAAGTTCAAAGGGCTCACTGGGTGAGGTAGATCCTCTAAGGCCAAATGTGCAGGTGGGCACATGGACCATCATTGTTGGTGGAGCTTCATGGTGGGTAGAGAGACTGGGAAAAATAGGTAGACAGGTGGAATGAAGGAAACTGCAGGCAAGCAGGCAGAGAGCAGGAGACTAAATGCAGGCAAAGATGTCAGGAGACCGCAGGCAGACAGGTGAAGTGGAAGAAACCGCAGGCAGAGAACATCAGAAAACCAAAATCACAGCAGGAGGATGGAGTGCAGGAAACCACAGTCAGGTGGAGAATGTCAGGAATCTATTGGCAAGTAGTGCATTGTTGGAAACCTCAGGCATGTTGTAGGTTACACTCTGAAGTAACAGGAAGGTAAACAACCAAAGAAACCGCACACAGCCAGGAAGATATCCTGAGAAAAGCAGGCGGATATAGAGAAGGGGCCACTAGAAGCCAAGTCACTAGACAGTGCAAAGTCGCTGGCAATAGAGAAAAGTGAAGTAGTTGGGTCAGGAGTTGAAGATGGGACGGAGCTTGGCTGCCCGGGACTTTGCAGTGATGTAGAATTGTAGTTTAAATTATGACTCATGCAGGGTAAAGAGATGTAGTTTCTACATAGAGCTTAGAAAAATTTACCTAGTCAGTTTTTAATCACATGATGTCATAAAACTATTGGAAAAGAGAAGAATTAGCTGGGTAGAAAGGCATAATTAGCAATTGTAAGTGCACAGTGCTGTATAATATGATGATTGCAATATATTAAGAGGATATAAACTTTGATGGGAGGAGTGGTTCTTTAAGTGTGAAGTCTACAAAAAAAGGTAAAAAGAAATGCAAATGGTTTGTGCTTTTATGTAAAATTGATCACTTTCAAGTCTATCATGTCTACAATGGTTGGCAAGGAGGCCACAATTTTTTAAATAACCCGGAGTCCATCTCACTCTCAGTCTCTGGTTTACCTCTAGTTTACATGTTGAATTTTAGCGATATTTTTTTTTTTATTTCAGTCATTTAGTTTTGCCCAAATCATCCCCCTCTCCTTTGATCATCATTCCTGCTGATATACACAGCTGCATCTTAATGTGCATTGTGACAATCATATGCTGAAGTAATAGGTACCATTTCCGCCTTTCCAGTATGAGTCTTATTTCTAAGCCAGCATCAGTTTTCCTAACGCCATCTTAATATAATAGCGGTATGACATTAGGTGTGCTATGTCAATCTGAACTATCTAAGGTACGGAAATCTTAAAGGAAGACGGGACAATATTCCTTGTTTTTTGTCTTAACATTTTGTTGTTTGCTGAAGTTTAGATGCAAAAGCAATATCAACAGCTGTTCAAAGATCTCAGTAGGATATGCAGCTTCCCTCAGCCAAATTGCCAGAGCTCCCACCAAGGAAAAAGCAATTTATTTTATGCAACCATCTGGGCTGTGCACAGTAAGTTGGTTACTTCACATCTTTTTTTTTGCATTCTTTATCTTTTCATATAAGACATGAATATACAAAATGCTGATTTCATGTCTATGACTTTGGATTGCATTACCGTCTTCCCGCATCATTTTATATTTTTATTCTGTGCGCTTTAATTGTTACTCGTTGCAGATAAACAATCCCGTTACAGCAATATTGTAGATGTATAGCATTTACGTTTTGGTGAAGCAGACCATCTTAAACTCCCCAGGACCCAGATGGAGCTGTCTAAAAACATTGCTTTTTATGTGGAAACTTCAATCTGTAGTCTGTTTGCAAGAAAATTGAAGTAATAATGAGCAGAAGTCAAGAAGGAAATTGAATGAGTACAACCCTTTAAACTCCAGGAAGAGCATTATATGGCAACCTTGATGGTAGGACATGGCGCTGGAGCAATGGCGTGTGTCTACTTTATACAAACTATCTCAACTGTTTAATGACAAGAGAAGGAAACTTGCCAAAGACCTTCACTGTCAGACCTTGCTCCATGGAATAGATGACTTAAAACATATCAACAGGAACATTTTTAAAAATATCTTCCTCCATGATACACAACTTTTACCACATATCCTGAAAAACTGCAGAAAGATTGACATTCATTTAGTATTTCTGTACCTTGCACTCTGCAGTTTATTACCATCAGAATGATGACAATGATTGAATGATTTCTACTGCACTTTTGGGTTTGAATTTCACTAGAGATAAGCAAAATGATTCTCAGGACCCCGGTAGCCGCTGGATAAAATTATTGGCACTTTTTTTTATTTGTATGCCCGGCGGGACATCATCATTGCGGTGTGATGAATGTATGATGTTGTGCCAGGCCTATAAACCACAACAGGTGTCACAGATTCCGTGAGACGCTAATGTCCAGCATCAACCACGATTCTACAAACTGACTAGCTCATCCCTTGTTGCCATCCCATGAGTACAGTTGAAAGTCATGTCTTATATGTACAAAAGGGCAGATTTATTTGAGTGGAATTGATATCTATTTAAATTTTTCAAAAATCTACATTTTGGAGAACACAGATTTTTGTAATTCGCTCTGTTTACTCTAACTTGCCTAGAGTGAACAAATAAAATAACAAAAGCTTGACCATCGCTTTCAAACAGAAAACATGTGTGTACAGGTGCTTACTAAGAGGACCCACCTCCATATATTATTATTATTATACATTTTTATAGCGCCATTTGTTCCATAGCACTTTACATGTGAAGAGGGCAAATATAGACAAGTACAGTAAACATGAGCAATACAAGACACACACAAGTACAGAAGGAGAGAGGACCCTGCCCGCAAGGGCTCACAGTCTACAGGGATGGGTGAGGATACACTAGGAGAGGGTTAGAGCTGGTCGTGCGGTGGTTCAGTAGACTGATGATCACTGCAGGTTGTAGGCTTGTCGGAAGAGGTGGGTCTTCAGGTTCTTTTTGAACCTTTTATTTGAACCTTTTCTTTTATTTGATATATAACTATCAAATAAAGTTGCAAACTGTAGAAAATAGGAAAAAATGACAATACTTAGCGCATAAATTAGCCAATTCATGTGTACCCGGCAGCCGTGATAAAGTGATTCTTTTTGCTCCTAGGCAGAAGCCTACGTAGGTAGGATCCTGCTGTGATTAAAACCGCCAGAGGCTGACGGGTGGAGTGCTCAGAGTTCTTTCTAGAGTGAACACTGGCCGAAATACAATGCGACAGAGGCAAAGGCGATAGTGGGCAAAAAACGGTGAGAAAGATGATCGATGAAGAATTT